>VZRF01002584.1:549567-794409 GCA_013396875.1 Vireo altiloquus
GGGGCCGGGGCCGGGGCCGCGGCTGAGCGGGGACAGAGCGGGGCCGCCGCGCCCTTCCAGCCCCCCGAGGGCGGCTTCGGCTGGGTGGTGGTCTTCGCCGCCGCCTGGTGCAACGGCTCCATCTTCGGCATCCACAACTCCTTCGGGATCCTCTACATGATGCTGCAGAGCGACCTGGGCGAGGAGAAGAAGGACCCGGCGCTAGAGTTTAAAACAGGTACGGGCTCCGTGGCCCCTGCCCCGGGCCGGGCAGGGCAGAGCGGGTTGGGGGTGTCCGAGCGGAGCGGGGATGCCCGAGCGGAACGGGGGAAGGTGCGGCGGCGCGGCCGGCGCTGCTTCCCGGAGCTGGGAGCTCCTTCTCGGCTGTGTTGAACCTCGACTGCTCCCTGCCCCCTCTATCCTCGTAGCCGTGGCTATATTTATCTCCGACAGCATCATGTGTTTCTAAGCTCCGATGTACTCAATTAAAACTAATTCGGCTGAAAAACACGCCCTTAGCTTGTCCTGCCGGTGTGTCTTGGGGTAAAGCAGAGGAGCGCTGGTGAATCAGCTGCTGGGTGCGAGCCACCCCCTCCAGTTTTCTTTATTATTGTTCTATTTTATGGGTTTTCAAGCTTTCTATCTGGCTGCCTTATTGGCCAGGGGTGGCGGCAGGAGAGCATCTGCCTGCCTGCCACGCTTCCTCCGAGCCGGGTCCATTCAGAGGGACAGCCGGCACCGGGCAGGGCTGGCAGCGCCACCTGCGCGGTCACTCCGAGGGCGGCGCGGGGTCTCCGGCACTTCACATCCCTGAAAAGCCACATCCGTGGGCTGCAGCCAGCTGTGTGTTTCGGTGGGACCCACGGGCCCGGCCAGGATGCAGACTGGGTAGGGTTAACGTGGAGAAAAGGGATGTTTCTTGCTGCCAAGAGCCTGCTGTCGAAGTAGACTTGGCAGAGGGACACCAGCCTGCTGGCGTGGTGGTCCCAGCTGGACACCAGTGTCAGGAGGCCCAGCCTTGCCCCAGGCCCTGCTGTCCTCCCTGGAAGATTGTATCCATCCCTGGCCGTGGCCCACCTTGCTCTCATCTGCCGGGTAGAGACGAGCGCTTGGCGCTGAGGGAACCAGCTTGTGGTGCTGTCCTGACTCTGATGGGACGTGGGCAGCAGCCAGGAACCAGGAGCGTGCTGGGGACAGATAAGTGCCAGGGGTGTGTGAGGACCTTAAAGCCTTGTTTTGGGGACCAGCTTTGCCCGCGTTCCCTCCCTCAGCTGGCGCATGGCCGGTGAGCGCGGCGGGGAGCGCGCCAGGATGAAATTCATTACGGGATCCACCACATCTCCAATCCCAAATTAACTCTGTGATACTCTTACCAGGGAAACGATGCGACCATGTAATTACGGGCAGTAACGGAGTGCCACAGAGAGCTGTGGACGTGTGGCCAGTGGTAATTAGAGTGATTGATGGGCTGGGAGTGTGTGTGTGTTGTGTGTTGAGCGCGTGTGATGCCCAGGAAGCTCATAGTGTAGCTCTCTGTTTCCTGCTGCCTGTGATTGTATCTAGAAAGCCTAAGGCAGGGCTCTAAAGGTAGAAGCGGTAACAAAAGAAATTAAATACTGCAAGTTCTGGTGGTTTAAAGGCTCTGTGCCCAAGACAGAGGTTGTAGGAGTCAGCATCTACCTCTTGCTCCTGCCATCTATTTATTTAAGGCTACGACCGCACAGAGGCCTCGAGAAAGAAAGGCGTGTGGGTGTGCGAGGTGAACCCGGGCTGGGTAATTAAATTGCCTGGGTGACGAATATATGCATTTTGGTCTGGGTGCTTAATGAAGAGGCCGTTAATGAGCCCTGCCGAGCCGTGGCTCCGAGGTTGCGGTGCCGAGGCTCCGGCGATGGAGCCCATCTGCGGCACCTCCGGGGCTGCAGCTGCACCGGCTGGGGCCGAGGGCAGAGGGGTGCAGCCTGGGGCCCCCCTCCAGCCCTTCCTCCCTCGCTCCCACCCCTCCCCGCTCAGCATTGCATAATTTCCCCGCGGCGCTCGTTTGCGTGCAAACATAATCAGGAAAATATCGTAGCTCCTTTCCAAGCGCTAAGTGACATGGCCTTCCTGAAAAGACCGGTGCTGTCTGTTTGTCCTCCGACGTCACTCTGAGCCCGCCAGCTGCAGGCAACAGCCGGACCCCAGGGAGCTCCTCATCCCCCGCCAACCGGGAGCAGGTTGGGAGGACGAGGATCCGCTCCCTGCTCCGACAGCCGCATCCAGCATGGCTGTGGGCACGGCTCAGCCTTTTGTCTCCGCTCTTAAATCTCCTCCAGGTCTCGGGGAGGTGGGTTTGTATCAAAGAGGGGGTTTGGAGGCAAAATGGGGAGTAATGGTGTCAGCTGGTCAGGCATCCCTTTAAAAATAGGGTTCTGTTTATGCTAAAGCGGGTGCTAGTCGGCACTAAACAATAGCCGCCCCGGCTATAATTATCAAGGTTTATTTCTTGTTTGCATTGGTCACGTTTTCTTGCGTTTGATCTTGAGAAACGCAGGATCCGTGGAGTTCAGGTCTGGGGTCAGGCTTTGAAAACAAACCCTGTGGCAGCAATGCATCGAATGCATAGGCTCCGCTCTTTAGAGAAATATACTGTGCTGCCTATGTCAACAAGCACGGCGGGCTGGGGCGGGCGGGCTGCTGCGACCACCGCGTGCCCCTTCCCCGCGGGACGCCAGCGCCGGGGCCTTCGCAAGGCACACTCTGTGCTTTCGGGTTTGTTTTCTTGCGGGGGGAGCAGAGGAATGCTGAGACCGGAATAAAAAAAAAAATATAATAATATACATGTGAGCACTCGGCCAGGGAAAAAAAAAAAAAATCCAGCTTTGCTGGAGAAGTGTTGAGTGATGCTTGAGGGTGTTTGCTGGGAGATGAGTGGTGACGTTTCCCTCCGGTTGTACGAGGCTCATTCCGCTGCTGGGGGATCCACATGGATCTGTGGCTGCCCTGGTGCTGGTCCTGCAGTGAGGGCTGACACTGAGCCAAGGGACAGAGGAGCCATCCCAGCACGTTCATCTTGCCCAGCTCCAACAGCCCTCCTGCATGGCAGCACAGTCCTGGTGAGCATTAACTGGGCATTGACCTCCTTCCATCGCTGTCTGCTCTGCTACTGCCTGGATGCTGCCCCAGCCTTGGGAAAGGGGACCACAAGGTGACCTTGTCCCTGCCCAGGGCTGTGTCCTCAGCCAGGGAGGTCCTGCTCGCACTGAGCCACCTGAGGATCCCAGAGGATGGTCCAGTTAACCAGGGAGAGCTGGAAGGGTGACACTTCTTGGTGCACCTTGTTCCTCCAAACTCATCCTTGGTGCCGTGGTCGAGGTCTGGAAAGCCCTGGTGGGACAGCCTGTAGAGACAACCCAGGTTTTTTTTAAAAAAAGGGTCTATTTATCTTCTTCTTCTCCCCTCCTCCTCTTTGTGTCAATATCCCAGGTATAGATTAACTCTCTTCACTTAATATTTAATGTTTTGGTTCCTGGAAATGGAGCTGAAACCATTCGGAGAGATGGCCTGAGGAGCTGGTCTGGTTTGGCTGCAGCTCCCCTGAGTGCATCCCTGTGTCCATCAGCATCCTCTGACCTGTGTGCAAGAATTTGGGGAGCAGCTCCCCTCATTTAGTCCAGCTCCAGAGAGGGAGCAGAGGCCTCTGAAAAATCACGTGCTTAGGGAAGCTGGATGGTGCATGGACCACAGTCCTTGACTGACCAGATCTGAGACCAAGGCACAGCTGGAGTCAGCCGAGGCAGGGCTGATGCCATCTTTATTCCTGAATTCCCATCTGTTTTGCTGGGGATTTTCTTTGTGCTGATTTCACATCCTTAGGACAGGGGAGCACAGGTGGAAAAGTCTGGTTTTACTCCATCATTGTAAAGAAGGCTTGGTAAGAAAGAACGAGTTTGTTTTTTTGGAGATAAGCATTTCAGTGCTAACAGTGATATGAAAGAGGGGGAGGAGAAACCAAGGGCTCTTCTCTGGGCTGAAGAAGATTCTGTGGGTGGGGGAGAGTGGCTGGAGCGTGGGAAGAGAAATCTCAAGGTGAGGGTAAATCACTGAGTGTTTTGGGTTGGAAGGGACCTGAAAAATCACCACATTCCACCCTTGCCATGGCAGGGACACCTCCCACTGTCCCAGGCTGCTCCAAGCCCCATCCAGCCTGGCCTTGGGCACTGCCAGGGATCCAGGGGCAGCCACAGCTGCTCTGGGCACCCTGTGCCAGGGCCTCACACCCTCACAGGGAGGAATTCCTCCCCAGTATCCCACCCATCCCTGCCCTCTGGCAGTGGGAAGCCGTTGTTGTGTCCCTGTCCAGCTCTCCTGCAGCCTCTTTAGAGGAGAGGGAGAATCCCCTCCCTCCACATTGCTTTTGATTGCAAGAGGTAATTCTTGGAAATGATCCCAACTAAATTGGGATGAGGACATCGTCCAGTGCTGGCACTCGGGAGGCTCCTATCTCCTGAAGGTGACACTGTGATTGTCACCTTCTTACCCAAATCTGCAGGATTTAGAGCTTTTCTGAACTTCCAGGGTGCTGTGCTGGCCCTGTTTCACAGCTTTATTGGCCGAGGGTGCTGTGGACCTCAACATTCCTGGGGCCTTTCCCATGTCCATCCGGGTTTCCAACCCTCCTCTAACCCCAGGGAGGGATGCACTGACATGAACAATATTTACATAGCCCAGATGGGGATGTAAATCCAGCAAAAAGAGATAAAAGACGTTTTTATTGTCTTGCTCTGCCAGCTGGGGAGTACAAAGGGCACCACGGAGCTTTCCTGGATTTACTGGGGGTTTCCCATGGTGGGATGCCAGCGTGCCAGCACCAGGCTCTGCCCCAGCTCAGCTGCCTCTGCTTTGGGAGCTGGAGTTTGTGATTACAGGGAAACCAGGGGGAGTTTTAGAGGAACTGGGGTTTTGCCTGAGCTGATTGCAAGGTGCCGTGTGAGATAAAGCAGCCTGAAATGCAAACAAAGCCCAGTCATGTTGTTAAACCTGGTTCTTGGGGCTGTCGGGAGCGATTAAGGTTATTAGGAGGCCAGAGTGCTGTTTCTAAGGGAGGTTCTTGTTTTTCAAGACTGCAGGGGCCCTCTCAGCCAGCACATTTGCCATTTTAGTGGTTTTTAATTTACTTTTAAGTGTCCTCCACCAGCCAGCCAAGAAGATGCAGGGTTGTATTTCCTGGTGGCCATTGTCCTCGAGTGGTGGCAGCTCTTGTGACCTCGCTGTGGCATAGCAAGAAGTGGGACGTGGAGTTGCACAGCTGGTTTGGAGTTTTTTGGTCCTTTCAGCTGCAACTAAATGAACAAAAGCATCTCCACTTTGTGGGGTTTGGATCGTAGGTTAAACTTTGAATGTGCTGAGTTGCAGCTCCATCACTGAGACTGGGCTGGGAGCAGGAGGAGGAGGATGAGGAGGGATTGGAGGGTGAAGGGGTCAGTGTTGCAGGTCGCAGGGCTGGGATGGATGTGGAGGCACGAGGTGAGATGGCGTGTGATGCAGTGCAAGGCTGTGGGGCTGCAAAGGAACCGTTCCTTTTCCTGCTTTGGGGAGAAATCCACAAGTTTGACAAATCACCCTTTAATTTCCTTAACACCCCTCAGCAGCTGGAAGCCGACCATCAGCTGGGATGGTTCACATCCAACACCTTAAAATAGACCTAACCCATCAGGTTGGGCCAAACCCTGCAGCAGGGAGGCTCTGCTGACCTCGCTGGCAGTGCCGGGGGCTGGCTGTGCATAGCTCACGTGGGCGTTGTCAGCCATGGCATCCCTGGGACAGCTCCTCTGCCTCTCCCTCCTTACCCAGAGCCTCCAGACACATCTGCTCACAGGGATTATCCCACTTACCAGGCAGGACCATCAATCACCCCATCCTGCCACATATCGGTCTTCCAAAAACTCTGGTGGCGTGATGGGGACTGTTGGGATCGGTGGGTGTGGAGCCGAATTCCCTGTAGGGCAGTTTGGGGAAGGAGGAATCACCTGAGTTTCCACTTTCCCAAGGCTGATTTTTGTATCCCATGGTGTGCACGGGGGGAAATTCCCTGGGTGGCACAAACCAGCCCTGCTGTGCTGACAGGGAGGTGTCCCCAGTGGGATGGAGGCACTGCTGCTGTGCCTGGCAGGATTTGGCACCTTCTGGATACGAGCCCAGAGTAGCCTTTTGCTGTTGTATCCCAGTCACTCCCGGGGACCTCAGCCAGCATGGTACATGCCAGTAGCCTGATGAGGTGACATGTGGCTCTTGGGGACATCGGGGGCGTTTGGGTTGGTGCCACGGGCACTTCTAAAGCTGTGCCCCCTTGCTGGACACAAATGAGGCTCCACCCTGGCTCTGTAATCATGGAATAGGTTGGAAAAGGCCTCTAAGATCATCGGGTCTGACCATATTGGGGTTTTGCCCACTGCCATATGGAATTTCCTGGCACGTCACCAAATACCTCGGTCTCTCCCACTCCATTTTTCTTTTAATGATCACCCCTCAGGGGTTTCTTATGAGCGGGTCAGGGCATGGAGGACGATGCCAGAATTTCCCAGCTGAGACAGAGGCCATGCACCCATGTCTTTGAGCCAGCAGTTTCCCTGAGGAATCACTTTTCCCTGGATCTCCACAACCTCGTGCCTGTGCATCCTATGGCATCACCACAGCAATGGGCAGCAGGAGGACTGGACAGCTGCACAGCACGTGTGCAAATACACTGCTGCACCCATTCCAGCAGCGATCTGTTGGGTTTTCCCTTCCTCTTCCTCGAAGGATTGATTATTCCCTATTGCCAGGCAAGGAGATGCTGCCCTTTGGCATTCAGCCCTGCTGAAAAAGGCCTGGTGGAGAGGTGTGTGCCCGGCTGGGCATGGCCGGGGGCCGTGCCCGGCTGTCCCGCCGGGCGTTGCCGTGCCAGCCGCGGGCACCGGAGCGCTCGGTTCTCCGCGGGCCCTTTCCGCGCATCCACCCCGAGACGGTCGGGGCGGTTGCAAAACCCACATGACGTGGGCCGGGAATTGCTGCAACACGCTCGCAGGCGCGAGCCATTCCAGCCTCTCCCCGGCACCTCGCACAACAGGTCCTGCCAGCTCCGGGGCCGGCGGGACGCGGCGCTGCCCGCACGCCCTGCCCGCCCGGGGCTCCCTCGGATGCACCCCGCGGGCAGGGTGGCACGGCCCTGCGCTCCAGCAGCACGTTTGCGGGGTCTTCCCCCCGCCCCCGCCCTTGTCCTTTCGGTCGTAGATCCCTAAAAAATTCCCCGATGCACGAGCTTGCCCCCTGTCCCCCAGAACATCCTTCGAGAGCTGGAGCGGGGTGAAACACGGGGGAAAACCCTCGGGAATAGCTGCCGGGTCACAGCACTGTGCCCGTAGCGAGTTGTTTTGCTGGAACTCATCTTGGGCGTGCTTGGCAGCCGTGCCGTGCCGTGCCGTGCCGTGCCGTGCCGTGCCGTGCCGTGCTGCCCTCCGTACGAGGAGCAACCTCCCAGCCTCATGTGGGGTCACCGAGAGGACCCTGTGGCAGGACGGCAGCCCCAGCACCCCTTTGCATAGCCCAGGGGAGCTCCAGCTCGGGGACACCCCGCACCTCCATCCCTGCACCCCGCAGGGCACAGGCAGGCGAGGATTGCACCACTCCGCTGCAATGGGAGCTCCCGGCGCTCTGTCCCTGTGCCAGGTGGGGAGGGTGGTTTGGGGTCAGTGCTGCCAGCGGCGTGGTTTTGGGAGAATCTGGTCTGCAAAACCCCTCGCACTGGAGGACATGAGCTCACCGAACCCTGCTCCTCCGCAGCTTTGGGATTTTTTTGGCTCCGAGTTTGGATTTAGCAGCTCAGTGATGAGTTTTGCTCGCTTCCAAAGCTGGGTTGGACAGGGCTCTGAGCAAGCTGGTCCAGTGAAGGTGTCCCTGCCCGTGGCAGGGGGGTTGGACCTGGATGGCTCCTTCCAACCCAAACCATTCCATGACTCCCTGCAGAGCAGCTGCCTCTCCCGGGGCGGGAAGCCCCGCGTGCTCTGGAGAGGCTCAGGCGCTCGGTGCATGGGCTGACTTGTTGGGGTTCGCCCCGGGCAAACACCGGGGCCCTTCTCAGGGAGGAGAAACAACCCTACCACAGCGCCTGCAGCCAAGGAACCTGCTCTGAGCACCCACCAACCACCCCATCCCGGGGACCAGCTGGGCCAGGGACCCCAGGGCACGCGGCCACCCTGCCCAGTGGCATCCCCAAAGGCCCTTTTCTTGGTCATCTCACGTCAGGCACCAAAACAAAGCTTTTGTTTCAAGCTTTTGGCCTTAATCTGTCGGCCCCGCAGATCCTGTGCGTAAAAGGGAGGCAAAATCCTCTCTCGGGGGATGTGGGTGTTTGCCAGGGAGCTGGAAGGTTTTTCTGCACAAACCCTGTGCAAAGCAGGGAGAGCTCAGTGAATAAACCTGGAGCCCGTTGAGGTGGGAATCATATCTAATGGCAGCTCCTTCAGTGAGGATTGTGCCTCTCTCGCTCCGTCTGATCTGAATCCGATGGAAAAGTATCATCTGTGTTTAAAGATTGACGGTAATTACATAATGGGTATGCACCAGATGATGCCCAGACAAGCTCCCTCCTGGGATTTCCCAACTTTTGGAGTGTTTGCAATCATCCTAAAGAGCTTCCTTCTACCAAGGAGGGGGTAATTATTGATTTTACAGCAGAACCCAGCACAAGGCTCAGCAGCGGCACTGTGGTCACCAGAGCTGGGCTGTGGCCACCCTGCCTGCCCTGACAGCTCTGGGGCATGGTCAGGCACAGGAGATGGATCCTCCCCAGCCTTGCAATGGCAATAAAAATATAATAAAATAAGTGAGAACAAAAAAAAAAAAGAGAGTAAAGCTGCTTTTTGGGTCTGCTGGCAAAGCAAGCAGAGCGGCTGCAGCCGCGTGCTTATGCAGTGACCAGTGACGAAAAGGCAACGTCAGGATGTTCTTGATGGTGGGCCAGCCATTAATCCGTGTATTTCAGCAAAACCAAGTTTGTTTCTTAAGATTTGTGGGAGCGGGGACAAGTGGGGGTGTGGGGAGCTTGTCTGGGATTAAACCTGCCTGAGAGCCAAGCACGCCAAGCTCGCGAGCCCGGGGAGAGCTTAATTAAAGTCAACGGAGAAGCTTTTCCAAGAAAATAATACGGGGTATTTAAACGGGATATTTTCGTTCTGGGCCCAGAACGTCTCCTTTTTCCCCTCTCCGGTGTCAGCTTTAATAAAACAAAATGAGATCTCCAAGAAAAACAAATTGGAGCTCTTAAAAGGCGCTGCGGAGATAAAAATCAGTAACAGTGTTGCTGGTAACACCTTGGGTTATTAAAACGGAAAGAATGCTAACGATGCAAATCGCACCGGCCTTTCTTGTGGCTGCTCCCCGGCGGGAGCCTGCTCGCCCTGCGAGGGGGGCACGGGCACGGTGCCCCTCACCATGGCCCCCGGGCTGGGGCTGCAGGGGCAAGGGAGGCTTTGCCCTTCACTGGCCAAGGGTTTTGGGGTGTGTTTGAGAAGCTCACACAAGGGGGAGGTCTTTGGAGTTGTCTTTCCCGAGGTTTGGTGGCAGCTCCCGGGGTCAGGAGCGGCACTGAGGTCAAGGGGTAAAAGGCTTGGGAAAATGGCAAGGATCAGGAGTCAGGGGACACCAAACTTAAAAACGGCTGAAATCAGGGCTGGTGTTGTTGGGAAGATGCCGCAGCTGATCAGAGCTCAGAGGTGATGAACATGTGGATGGAAATACCAAGCTGGGCTTTTTATGGCCTGAGAGCAGCTGGGTGTGGCTTTGCTCCCCATGCCAAGGCACCCCAGTGGAAAACTGGAGTCACCTCTAAAACCAGTGTTCCAATCCCACTGGTACAGCTGGATCCCACACTGAAGGGCTGTTCTCACAGTGCCCTGGCCCCTGGCAGGCTCTCCTGGCTGCCTGGCCTCCTGTTGCTCCCCAGGATGCTGGAGCAGGGATGTGGGAAGGGCTGGGGGAGTCGCTGGTGATGGGGGTTTGGTCCCTCCACCACCTGCTCCTGCCTTCCCACAGCCAGAGTGGATCCAGAGCTGCCCCTTTCCGTCCGTGTGCCCCCATCCCTGCCTGGCAGCTGGGGGTGGAAGTGGGGCAGGGCACAGGCACGGGGGCCATGCTGCTACCCCGGGTTCGGGGGGAGGGAGCTGCCGTAGGGTCCTGTCTGTCCATCAGTTCACAAAGCAGGAGAATCCTTTCGGACAGGGTGCCTGTAAAATGCCCAGGGTGATGTGATGGAGGCCAGGTCCTGCTCTGCTGCTGTGCCCAGCTGCATCAGATAAGGCAATTACAGCTTTATCACTTAATTGCAGAGGATAATAACAGGAGTGGTATCGGGACAGGCCGTTGCCAAGGAGGGAATATTGGCCGTGTTTGGCTTCTTATCTTTTTTATTTTAAATGTAAATGCAGTGGATCCTCAGCACTGCTGGAGGTTTGGGGTCTTTGCAAGGCTCCTCCTGCCTGTTCCCCACCATTCCCCTACCCAGGGGAAAACTCAGCATTAAATGAGAGCTGTGCTGACTGCTCTGATGCCAGGGAAGCTTCTCCAGAGTGGGTGAGAAACCAGCCTGGGAGGGGAAGGGGTGAGGACTGACAGGGATGTTGTCAACCACGCTGTGGACAGCTTTTCCCTCGCACCTTGGGAATGAGATTTCCATCCCTTGCAGGTTTTTCCTGTCCCGCTCAGCAGGTGTGGGGTGCACGCTCCAGGCTGCACCAGGGCATGGGGCCAATGCTGGAGGTCTGGATGGCCTTGGGAGGGACAGCTGGGAATGAATCCTAAAGCCCTTGCACCAGGCTTTTCCACTCTCAGTGTCACGTGCGACGTGCTCGATCGCTGCCCTGGAACCCAGATGGGAAAATGAAAATTTTATATTTGGCAACTCCTCCGCAGCCTGCTGGGGTGGTGTGGGAGAGGTGAGAGACATTGGCTGCGATATCCAGAGCTCTGCTTGTCTCTGACTCACGTGATCCCAGTTTTCAACTCGCCCTGTGGAACTGTCAAGGAGGCTGGGCACTCCCAGCGACAGGATTTGGGGCATTTCCCCACCCAAACTGGCCTGGTTGGTGCTTTCATGCCTTGAAAATGGGAATTTTTCAAGACCCAGAGTGGGTTTCTCACCAAGAACTAAAATTTTGCCTTGCTTGCCTGGTGTCTGCAGGGTCAGGTGATAAAAACTTAGGTGATCTGGGGACGAGGGATGGTGTCACAGGCTTTTAACTGGGAGAGGTGAAACTCCCTCAGGATCTGTATTTTAGGAGAGGACTTTCATTAAGGGAAATTCATATAAAATCCAGTGTGTTGCCCAAAGCTAAGAAAGAGCGGCAGATTTTTTTTAAAGCTGTTAAACTCTGCCCTGCTTCAGTTAATCAACCAAAGCGTGAACCAAAGAGAGGAGGCACTTCAGATCCTGGTCTGACCTCTGTGCCTGGCTGTTAACTCCTGCTGGCCCATCCTAATCTCCAGGTGGAGATAAGATTAGCCCCAGTCTGGTTTCCAGAGCCTGTTTCCTTCCCTTGGGACAGCATCCTCCCAACCCCACGGTTCCCAGCCCCACCATCTGCAGCCTCCCCCCGCCACAGTTTGTGCTCCACTGGCCTCATAAACAAAAATGACGCAAAAAAAAACCTCACAGAAAACAGTTTTTACAGCAGGAAGAGGTTTTTCTCCTCCACAAAGGCTGTTGTTTAGATTTTTATTGCAGGCTGAAGGACGGAGATAAAAAACAACCCTAAAAGCTGTTGGGAAGATGATGCGAGGCAGAGCAGCATGGAAAGCAGTGTCTCTGAGGGCTTTAATGTTTCCTCTGCTTCCGAATCAGGAATTAGCTATTGCAAAATGCCCGGCATTGCCGGGTGATTCCAGCCCCTGGCCACGCGCCGACACTTTCTGCAGCAGATAACTCCTGATTTATCACCCGACTGCGCCGGGGCAAAGCTTCCCCTGAGCTCTGGAGTTTGGGAAGGTGATGAGGACCCAAGCAGGCAGGATGCGGGGCTGCTGTGGAAGCAGCAGGTTGCTGGCCGGCTTCCCCATTAGTCAGGGTGACGAGTCGATCTCCTTTCCCATTTTCTTATGAATGAATCAGTTTTGGCTCGGCCCGATGGTCAGACTGGTTCAACGAGAAGCAGCTGGTATCAGTCTCATTAGCAGAGGAGACAAAAACGAGCCTCTCCCCGGCTCTGCAAACTCCGTGTGATCCCGACAGGCCCGCGGCTGCCAGCGGCACTGTGGGGCCTCAGCTCCTCCATCTCCCCATCCCCTCCCGGCTCCTGGGCACCCTGAAGCTTCGTGCACACTTCGGAACGAGTGTGGATGCGCACAGGGTCCTGCATCCCGAGCCTTCCGCTCGCCAAGTGCATCGATGCCGCAGCAGGGATATTTTTAGGGGACAGTTCCAGCTCCAGGGTTCCTGTGGTTGCTGCGGGGAGCACGATTTGGCTGTGTTTGCTGTTCCACTCAGAGTCAGTCCTTGGCCAGTGGAAAATGCTTGACACTTTGCCACACCTTCAGCTGGAGCGGCTGGGATTTGGGAGCCCTCCCTGCAGGGGCACAGGGGCAGCGGTGATGTGTGGCTGCCTCTGCTCAGCCCCGTCGTGAGGCTTTACCGCTCTTCCCTTCAGTGCTGAGCCCCTGTGCTGCTCTGCCTGTCCGTGATGCCACCCCACGAGCTGTGCCAGCTCCCTTGGGAAAGGACTGCCCCAAGGATCACGGCAGAGGCTGAGGAATCTGCTGGTGCCTCGGGAGCGACGTCCCCGGTGCTGTCACAGGGCGGGCTGGTGTCCTCCAGCACATCCCCATGGATCGGGGCTGGGGGGAATAGAGGAGTTAAACCCACCCCACACTCGGGGCTTTGCATTCTAGGGCTACCCCTGTCCCCTCACATCCCTCCGTACCCCAAAATCCTGGCAGGCTCCAGCTCCACGCTGCTGAATCCTCTCAGCACCTGCTTTTCCCTTTGCTCCTGAGCATGGATGGGTGAAGTTGGAGCTCAGGCAGTTGAAAGCAAGCCTGGGGGCTGTGGGGTGTGTTTTCTGCAGCAATCCCACCCTTGGCACCTGTAGGACAGGGTGAGTTTTGTAGGGACAGGACGGTTTTGACTCCCACCCCAAAAAGCTGTATTTCCACGGGGAGGAGGAGGAGGCTCCCTGGTCACAGGGATGGGGTGTGCGGCTTTTAGCCCTGACTCGCAGCACCAAACCTCACCCGGTAACTGACAGGAGCCTTCATTAACCTGCCCTGTTGTTTATTCCCATTTCAAAGCCCTTGATGCAGCAAAAAGCGAAGGCATTTCCTCGGGAAAGCGCATTAATGTTTCACCTGCCTTCGGAGCCCTTTGCTGCCGGGGCACTTGGAGCCGTCCGGGCTGTCCCCGCTTCCCCTCGGCCTCGTTAAACATTGCGTGGCTCCGAGGGAGCTCTGCCTGTGGCTGTCGTGTGGGCTAAAGCCCTCGGGGGCTCGGTTTTTAATTTATCTGGCTATGCGAGTGTGTGCAGAGCCCCGCACAGCGTTACTGTGGGTTTATGGATGGTGGATCCTCCATCCGAGGGGCAGCAGGAGCTGCGGGAATCGGGGCTGGGCTCGGGATGGGGAGCGCGGGGCTCGTCCCGCAGTGAACCTCGGCCGTGGCTCTTCCCCTCCTGCCCGGAGCACCCAAGGGCAGGGCTGGCCCTTCCCCGAAGCCACCCGGCGTCTGAAAAACTTTCAAATGAGAGCAGGTCAGCCAAAAGTGACAGCCCGTTGGCAAAGAGGTGTAACCTGCTTCTTGCCGGGCTGAAAAAAAAAAAAAAAAAAAGCATTAAATGAAATACTGCTGGTTTTCGCTTTCCTTTAGCGATTGGATTTGCTTAATGACAGCCTGGTCTATTTTTCTGAGATATCCAGTTGTTTTCAAATGTGGTCTTTAAAGTAAGGAAGCTCCAAGAGATTAAAATCACATGGATATTTTACCCTTCTTTTGCCCTCTGGGTGTCTGGTTTAGTGAAGATAGTCAAGTGTTGTGTCATCTGGGGATCTTTCTCCTGGTCCGTAGGCTCTAGGAGCACTATCCAAAGGCGCTGGTGTCTGTGCTGCACACCCAGGGGAAACTCTCCAGCACTGGGGCAAGAAATAATTTCCTGATGGCCATCAGGAGAAGAGCCTGGATGTTCCTCCATGGAGCTGTTCTGTCCCACAGGCCCTGTGTCAGCCCAGGATGCTGCCCTGCCTCTGTGCCTGCCCCAGGGCTCTGCTCAGCCTGCTTGAAAACGGCTTTTCTTCTTTTATTTGGATTTTTAAAGGTATTCTCTCTGTTGAGGAGGCTCCTCAGTGTGGTCAGCCATCACCTCGTGTCCCTCATGCCACGGGAGGGTTGGGACTGGCACTGAGCCTGGGGACAGTCTGGGAGGGGAGATGCCAGTGTGGCAGGAGAGCTGAGGTGGAAGAGGCCATGGAGGGAGGTGAAACCTCCTTTGTGAGTGAACCTTGGGGGGAAAAACAACCTAAAACCCACCTGGAGAGGGACCTCCCTTTGGAAAGCACCCAGAGCAGCCACCACGATTTTCCCTTTGATATTTCCAGCCCTGTGCATCATCAGGTATTGGGCAGACTTTGTCTTCGGGGAAATTTGGGCTGTGTTGGGTGGAAGCGAATAAGTAACATCACTGAAATATTTTGGTGGAGTCAGGATGGGTGGCTCTGCCCAGGTGCCACAGGGGAGGAATTCCAGCGCTCTCCATTTCGGAGTGTTTGCTCCAGTGGGGCTGAGGTTGAGGTTGCCACAGCATTTTTTTCCCTCGGGGGCTTGGAGGGCTTTGAGGGGTGGCTCTGGAGATGGTGCTGCAGGGCAGAGCCAGCAGTGGCAGTACTGGTTGGCACTGGGAAAAGCACAGGGATGTTTTCTTCCAACCTCACTCATCCTCGGGGTGCCCCAGCCTTGGCTGATGGGTGTTTGGGAGATTTGGCTCTTCCCATTTCATCCTCATCCCCATCTTCCTGCCCATCTCATAGGATAACAGAATCACAGAATATCCCAAGTTGGAAGGGACCCTCAAAGATCATCCAGTCCAACTCCTAGAGCTGCAAGCACACCCCAACAATCCCACCCTGTGCCTGAGAGCAGTGTCCAAACATTCCTGGAGCTCTGGCAGCCTCGGGGCCGTGCCCATTCCCTGGGGAGCCTGGGCAGTGCTGAGATCCAACCTAAACCTCCCCGACACAATTTCCTGCCATCTCCATCCTCATCCTCTTTTCCATCCCCATCCCCCACACAGTGGGAAAGGATTGAGCTGACTGAGAGATGTGGAGGAGAGCAGGGAGGATGTGCAAGGCTGAAACCTGGGCTGGGGTTGTTCCTGAGAGAGGACAGAAGGTGCATCAGTGCCTTCAGCTCCCTAAAAAGTTGGAAAAACCAAGGTAATTGATTGTGCTCTCTGTCCAGCGAGGGACAGGTTGCAAAGTGATGCTTGGAAATTTTGCAGCAGGGAAGGTGTTGGTTGGGAGAACTTGGAGTTCGAGGCTGGCCCTTGTCTATGGGAAGGTATAGATATATATTAAACACCCTGGAGGCAGTGCAAAGACATGTTGGTGAGGTACTTGGGGACATGGTTTGGTGATGGGCTTGGCAGTGCTGGGTTAACAACAGGACTCAGTGGTCTCAGACAGCTTTTCCAACCTAAACGACCCAATAATTCTGTGATTCCAAGACTGGAGATGCCCACCACCAGAGAGTTCGGGGGAAAGGCTGTGCAGAAATCTGCCAGGACTGGGAGAAGGCCGCAGATGTCTTGCAGTGGCAATTATTTGTCTAAAAAAACAGTGCCTGGGCGGGTGAGGAGCTGTGGCCAGGGCTCCTGGGTTTGGTGTCCAGCCCGCTGGGACTCTCCCCTTAATGCTTAGGGCTGGCAAAGGGCTGGAAGTGTTTTTCTTTCTGAGTATCCCTTAATTAGCTGAAAGGGAAGGCTGTCAAGTACCCAACTGGGAAGGAAAAAGATCTTCGTGTGCCTGTGACCAGCCCAACATTTCGCCTCCATTTATTTTCCCTGACTTCTTTGTTTTCCCCTTTGAAAAAAGGGTGTTTTTCTCTTTCCTTTCATTTAACTGCTATTTATTTGCTGGTAAGTGGAAGGAATTCAGCTGGGATCAGCCTGGCTCCTGCCAGCGACTGGAGTTGGAAAGTTTCCGTGGGGGAGATGTAAGAGCAGAGCAGGGGGGTTGTTTTCCACCCGCCGCCGGTCCTCTCTCTGCGGGTCCCTGGGTCATGGCCAACCAGGTTGCATGGGTTTAATTCTCCTTTTTTTTTTGCTGGGATGTCGACAAGTGCCCATGGGAGTTGTGGTGGGAGGAGCGTGGAGCTCGGCCGCAGGGTTTCTTCTTCTCCCCGCTGTTAATGGGAAACAGAAGATGGCTCGGGAGAAATTTGGCAAAGAGGGAAACTTTTCTGTCTCTTCCAGCTTGGAAAAAAAGCATCCTTTCTCACCCCTGTCCCACCGCAGAGGGAGGAGGGTTCCCAAACACAGCTCAGGAAGGGTTGGTGGGAGGGGGCAGAGGAGACAGAGAGTGCCCAGTGATTTCACAAGGATGGAGCAGCCTTGGACCACCAGCTCTGTTTTGGGAGGAGAGCCCAATCTGCCTCCCACTGGTGGCCAGGATCCATCCCATCTTCTTCCCGAGGCATCAAAGGCTTGGGACGCCCCAGGTGCTCTCACCCTGAAGCAGTGCCGGGAGTTTTGGGATCATGTGTAGGGTATGATGCTATCAGGCAGATGGAGATGCTGCAGTGGATCAGCTCTCGGATCCCATTGATGCATTAAATGGCTCCCTAGAAAGAGAGACCAGACAGGAATAAAGGAATAAAGGAGGGATTTATTTGAAAGGCCTTCAGATGCACACTTTTGAGTTCCAGAGGCTCCTGCCTCAGTGCATCCCAAAATGGACAATGACAGGTCCCAAGTTCTTCCCACTTTGATATCAGCATCAATTGCCCAAGCAGAAGCCAGGCAAGGATGGAATTTCCCCAGGCTTGCCCCCCTGTCCCCAAGATGAAGGTTTGCAGTTGTTGGGCCCAGGAGGGTCTGGGTGTCCTTGGAGAGCGAGCTGGAGAGGCTTTGTTATGTCAGTGTGAGCATGAGAGAACAGCACTGAACGAGCTCCAGGGAACTGCAGAGTTACACTGGGCACTGCAGGGCTGGGAACATAGAAAAGTTAAAAACCTAAGGCATCACCTTGGATGATCGTGGATTCTGTGCCTGGCTGGGAGATGACCCCCTGACCTTGGCATCAGGAGCTCTGTTGGCTTTGCCCCTCATCCCAGCACCCCATGAGCCAGCACTGCTCCACCATCTGCTCCGAGGCGCGTTGGCCAGGAGCCACAGCTCCGTGTCCCCGTGGGTCACAGGGCTGGCCAGGCTGCTCCGGCCAGGAAAAGCCACAGCAGCCACTCATATGAGGCAGCTGACAGGGCAGGGATTGAGGTGCTCCCAGAGTCACACTCCAGCTCTTTAGGACTTTCAGGCGTGCCCCCAAAAAGTGGCAGTGCTCACCTGGCTCACAGCCTGGGAAATGGCTGGCCCTGGCTGATCACATATCCCAGCACTGCTGGCCCAGTCCTCTCATGTCCTGGCAGGTGCTTTCCCCCTTCCTTCCATCCCTCCCTTCCCCCTTCCATCCCTCCTTTCCCTCTCCATCCCTGCCCTGTTTGTGAGCAGGAGATGAAGCTTTGGGGTGAATTCCTGAGGCTCCACCACTGCAGTCCCTCAGCTGCACTCTCCTCCCAGTTGTCTGTGGCTACAGGAGCTGGTCACCAGTAGGAGCCTGCCAGGTACGTAAGGTGGCCACAGTGGGGTCCAGAGGGGATGGCACATTCTGGGGCTGGAGAAGCACAAGGGGGTCTCACCTCACTGTTGGGGACAGGGGATGGCCCTGGCGGGGTGTGAGTGCTGAGCTGCTCCCAGGATTTGTGACCTTGTAGCGGTGACAGGAGGAGGTTAATCATAGTCAAAGCCCAGTGAAGTTTGGTCAGGTCATGGCTGTTCCAAAGGCTGAGAGCTTTGGACGTGCAGCAGTCGGTGTCTGGGGCCACAGCTGACCCACAGTGTCCCACTGGAGTTAATCATTGCCATCAGCTTTGGGACCTGCCTGGCTTCAGCCGTGGGAATTGTTTCCCCAAAACCACAGGGTGAGGGGCCTGGAGGAAACCCCAACCCACCAGGATACAACCTAAACCAAACCCTAACCCTGATCCAGACCCTAACCCAAACCCTCACCCCAACCCTGATATTGCCCCTGTCCCTGATCCCAAACCTTTGCTGTCCATTTTATAAGGTGGGTACTGTGTTTATTGCCCTGCTGCAAATGGGACAACCTGGAGCAGCTGCTGGCAGCCAGTCAGGGACCTCCTGCTCTTGCTGTCATCTGCACCTGGAGCTGGACAGAGGGGAAGGATCTCATCTCCCTTGGTCACCCAGTCCCTGCTGGGAGGTCCCGGGGGCTGCTGTGTTAGGGGATGTGGCTGCTTCTTCTGGAAGAGTGTAAATCCCAAATCACTCCACATGAAGCCCAGGAATCAGGAAACTTGGGTTCTGGCTGCCACAGGTTGAGGGCAGGTTCTCCAAAATGGAGCTGGGGGCTGTTGATGGGCTCCCCACAGTGCTTCTCCCATCCTCTCTCTCCAGGGCTCCCATTCTTCAGTTGTATTTCGGGGGGACATTGAGGGACATCACAGCTGGGGAGAAAAATGTGTATTAAAGTGTCCTGGTTTGAGACAAATTCAGGGAAATGCTCTGAAAGGAACATCTCCTCAAAAGAAGGCAGAGTACAGCCACCCCTCCCCCACCGGGTTCAGAAAAAAGAAATATTTCCTCAGAGGAAAGTGAAGAAGAAACACAACTATTTATTTAACAAACACACAGGAAAAGGATAATATTGCTAAATAATAAAATCTCTCGCAGTGGAGAGAAACCTGGAAGATTTTAGAGTCCTTCTGTGGGTGTGGCCTCTCTCTCTCTGTCCTCCTCTTTGGGTCTGGGTCAGCATGGGGACCCCCCTCTGGGCCAGTAGAAGGTCTCCCAGTAAGGGTTTGATGTTCTGGTGTTCTGAACAAGCCCAGAAGAAAAGAAGAAGAAGAAACCAAAGTCCCAAGGAAACACAGGAATTTAACTCTCCCTCTCTCTCTCCAAAGAAACAGAGCTGAGAGCTTGCTGGAAAGCAAGGAAGGTGCTTCCTCCTGCTCTTTGCAGCAGCAGCAGCAATCTCCCCACGGCAGCAGAACAACAGAGAGGAGTAGCCAGAGTGACCTTGGAGCACAGAACTGCTTTGAAAATGTTCCTCTGGCTCTTTTTCTTTCTCTCCCCTCTCAGGCTCAGCTTAAAGGCACAGAAAGGCGCAAGATTCATACCTGGACCATGCTGGATACACATCAGAAAGTCACCTCAAGATATAAAGAAAGGGAAAGATGGACAAAATCAGGAGATTTTGGCATTGTGTGTTCAGGAGAGCACCAGGATCCGGGGGGCAGCCAGACCCTGAGCTGGTGCCACTCTCACCGCTGGTGTCCTGATGCTGGAAGGAGGTTTTTATATATATATATAAAAAAATACTTTCTTCTCCCTGTGGGTGTGTTTTGAAAAGGGGCTTGGGAACAATAAGGATTAACAAGCAGATAGAGAATTAAATGCAGGGTTTGAGTCTTCAAATGTGTGCACATTTCAGAACGCGCGTTCGTGCCAAGATAAACTCCGTCAGGAATAAACATCGTTTTACATGAAAGGCTAATTACAGATTGGTGCTCTGCGGGTGGGAGGGGGGAATTTTCACCAATTAAAATGGAACTTTTCTGTTTTCCCTAAAATTGCTGGATGAAAACGCAGCCAGGGGCTAGCGAGGCGTTTGACAGCGCAGTCGAGGGGGGAGATGCTCGTCTCCAGGATTTTGGTTTTTTCCCTCCTCCAATGCTAAGGAGTCTTTGCCAGTTAATTTGGGCAGGAGCTGCGGGAGGGCACTGGTTTTGCCCAACAGCAGCTGAATGCCAAGACAGCCCTGGGCTCTCACCCTGGGAGATGGGACATGGGCGAACGTGATCCAACCCAACATCCCTCGGACTCACACACCACCAGGAGGGCTTGGAGTAACAGAATCCTCAGCCTCCTTGGGCGTGTGGGTCGTGGAAAACCATCTGGAGGGGATGCAGGCCGTGCTGAGGAGCTGTTGGGACTGCAGCTCCTGTTTGTTGGGTAACTTTAGTGTGCGGTAGGTGAATCATCCCTCAAAAATTGCAAGCCAGAGGCGACGCGGAGAAGAAAAACCTTCCTGGCCTGTGGACTGGAATGCTGGGAAGAAAACTCCAGCCTGGGCACATGGTGGGTTTCAGCTGCAGAGCACATGCTGCCTTGTTGCTTTTGGATGGATTTCACAAGAATTTGCATTTCTGGACCAGTTCTGAAGCCTCCAAGGCTGAGGCTATGGATGGGGAGGACGTGATACAGCCCAGAAACCAGCTCTAATGCCATTTTGCCCTAGCCAGGGTCGAGTTTTATGGGTTTGGAATGAAATGGATGCAAGATGTTGCTGGGGCTGAGTTTCTCTGGGATGTTGAGCACAAGAACCCCAGGCAAACACTCTGTGTCTGCTGCTTGCCGAGCAAAACCACAGATTTGTCTCCATCCCTACTTAGTGTGGCCACAGGGCAGCTCATTTTGGGGCTTTTCTCTCCCATAAGCTGAGATCTGTCACTTAGTGGTTGCAGGAGGTGGCCTGGGCATCATCTCTTAAAAATCCCCTGCATCCTAGGGAGTGAGGGGAGGCAGAGACACAACCATGGGAGGTGTGGTGGGGTTTTTAAAGCAGCGTGCATTCCCAGCCTTCTCTGCTCCAGGGCTCTGTGCTCCTGAACCGCTTCAAAATCAGTGGTTTAGAACTCCTCTGTGGCAAAGACTGGATTGACACTTGCTGGGTCTGATCTCTGGGAAGCTGTTGCCTTATCCATGGCCACGGGATCGTGGCACAATGACAGGAGCTTCCACTTCTACAACACCCACGTGTTTCCTTACCCTGTCCTAATACCACCATGAACAGGGCACTGAAAGGGTCTTTAGACGGACCTGGCCTTGAATAATTCCTCTGAATAATTCCATTTATTCCAATTTTCAGGCTGTTGTGGAGTTGTTTTCAGAAGAGGGGAGGGTGTGGGGGGAGAAGTCAGCCAAACCTGATAAAGGAGGACTTTGTTCTGAAGCTTTAGGGTATGGTACCAAGCAGGGCTTGCTATACAATTAATGAGTTTAGCTGGCTTTGAGCTGCACGTGATGCACAGTGGCTGCCACCACAATGTCCCACCACCACCAGCACCCATCCAGAGAAGCCTGGCTGCTTCAGTTTGGTGTTCACCCTTGGTTTGGGGTTCCTCAGTATCAGTGTGGGGCTCCCCAGCCTTGGTTTGGGGTTCCTCACTATCGATTTGGGGCTCCTCAGCCTTGGTTTGAGGTTCCTCAGTATTGGTTTGGGGCTCCCCAGCCTTCGTTTGGGGTTCCTCAGTATCGATTTGGGGTTCCTCAGTATCGATTTGGGGTTCCTCAGCATCGATTTGGGGCACCTCAGTTTGGGGCTCCACAGCTTTGGTTTGGTTCTTCCCAGATTTGGTTTGAGGCTCCTCAGCATCACTTTGGTGTTCCCCAGCTTTGGTTTGGGGGCTCCTCAGCTTCAGTTTGGGGCTTCTCAGCATCATTTTGAGGCTCCTCAGCATCGGTTTGGTGTGTCCTGGTGTTGGTTTGGTGCTCCTCAGCTTCAGTTTGCAGCTCCTCAACCTCAGTTTGGTGCTCCCCAGGTTCAGTTTGGGGCTGCACAGCTTTGGTTTTGTGGCTCCTCATCTTCTGTTTGGTGCTCCCCATCTTTGGTTTCTGGCTCTCAGTTTAGTGGTCTCCAGGTTCAGTTTGGTGTTCCTTAGGTTTTGTTTGGGGTTCCCCAGCTTCGGTTTGGGGCTCCTCATCTTCAGTTTGTGGCTTCACAGCTTTGGTCTGGGGCTTCTCAGCGTCATTTGGGGCCATTTTGGGCCACCACTGGGGCTCCACACCTTCATTTTGGGCCATTTTGGTTCTCTGCAGCTTCAGTTTGATGCTTTCCAGGTTCAGTTTGTGCTCCCCACCTACAATTTGGTGCTCCCCAGGTTCGATTTGGGGTTCCCCAGCTTCGGTTTCAAACTCCTCAGCTCTGTTTTGCTGCTCTCCAGCTCAGTTTCCCATCCCGCCGTGCATCGTGGTGGCCTCCTCAGCTCTGACTTTTGCATCTGCCTTTATTTAAGCCTTGACTGTCCATCCCTGGGACCGGCTCAGCCCGCGGGGGGTGCTGAGCACATGGGGCTGAGCCGCTGGGAGCGGTTTGAGAGCACAAGGGGATGACGCAAATGGCTCTTCAAGGGCACGAGATGAAACAGCTGCTTGGTTTTCACTCCAGATGTGCTGCAGGAGCCCCGCCGAGGGGGGCACAGCCTCCTGCTCCCCCACAGCCTCCTCCTGGGAAGGGCCACGAGGTTGCCTGGGCTCCCAGGCCACCCAAAAACAGAGCCAGGTAGGGCTGGGGAGTGCTGTGAAGGTGCGTGACGAGGTTTGTCACAGCAGCAGAGCTTTCCCGCGCCTGAACGAGCCAAAAAGTGATTTATTTCTTGTAGGAGAGGTTCAAGAGGCGAATTACCTTTGTCTACCTCATGTCTCCTCTGAGAAACGCCAGGTGCCTGGCGAAGGTGACCCTGTGCCTCTTGTCCCCGTCCCCTCCAGCGGCTGCCCTGTCCCAGCTGCGCGGCGCGAGCGGGAGAAGCCGCGGGAAGCGAGGGAAGACACTTCCTCCAGCGGCGGATCTGAGGTCACCTCCTGGCCCTTGATCCCTCCAGCCCGGGGTATTTGGGTCAGCGGGGAAGCACAGCTGAGAGCGACGTCCCTTCCTCCTCCCTCCCTGGGGATTCGGTTTTAAAGGAACAAATAGGTTTGGCTTCAAGTGCCGCGGTCTGATTTTTTTTTAATGATGTTTTTTGGAACAATGAGCTAAATACCGGCGGGGTTTGGATCTGCGTCTCAGAGCGGTGAGATTTTCTTCCTTTCTCACCTTCCTGCTCCCACCTTGCTCTGCTCTCAGAAACCTTTTTCTGCTTAGGAGAATGCCAGCGATGGGGCAGTTTTTCATCCTGTTGGATGATCTGGCTGGAAAGCAAGGTGATCTGGTACCCAGGTGGGACCACCTGGGCTGAACCTGGGCACCCTGCCCACCACAAACACACAGATATGGTGCTCACAGCCCTCAGGGACCCCTCAGCATCACCAACCCCACTGCAGGCGGAGCTGAGCCCCCCAACACCCATGTGCCCATCCTCCTCTGCCACAGGAGATTTTTCACCTGCTGGCAGGAGGAGGAGAAGGTGACCAGAGCACTTCTGGTCCCTCCTCTGCTGTGGGCACAGCTTGATGCTGTTGGGCTGGTGGGCAAATGCCACCTTGGGCATCGTGGGTCACCCTGCCAGTTTTTACTCTGTCCTGAACCCAAGGTGTCAGGAGGGATGGATCATCCTGGCCATGCTCTTGCAACAGCTGGAAGTGTCCAAGGCCAGGTTAGATGGGACTTGGAGCATCCTGGGATAGTGGAAGGTGTCCCTGCCCATGGAACAAGGTTGGAACAAGATGATCTTTGAGGTCCCTTCCGACTCCAACCCTTCTGATCCTGTGATTCTCTGATCTCCTACACCACTGAATCCCTGTTCCCCTTGGAGATCTTCAACCTCTGCATTCCCTGTCTGTGTTGAACGCCACATTGCTTTGGATCAGCCACAGGCCACCAGCTTGGCTGCCTTTGTTAGGCCAAGGTGGGAAGGAGCAATTTGTGGAGCTGTAGCTGGAGCTTTCCCCTTTGCGTGAGAGCTGCTGGTGGAATGTTCTCCTTGGGCAACCACTCTGCTCCAGCAAAGCAGCACCAGCTCCACGCTGGGCTCTTCTATCCAGAGCACCCCTTGGACCTCCAGGAAGGTTCCATCTGATCTGTAGGTGGCTTGGGCTGGGGTGGCAGCTGGAGCTGGTGCTGTCTCCCAGGCCCCCTGGAGCAGGGTGTGTGCCCTGGGGGGGTCCTGGCACCTCAACTGCTGCTTCAATCCCTTCAGGAGGAGCTGTGGTGGGAGCAGGGTGGGATGGACAGCTCTGGGCTCCAGGTAACCCTCGGTGCCAAGCAGGGTCAGCAGAGAGGTGGCTGTCAGGGAGGGACAACACACCTGGAGTCACCTCCAGTATCAGCAACCTCCGAATCAGAAGTCATTTGCATTTCCCCTCACCAAAAGCAGAGTGCTTTCATGCCTTTTTTTTTTTTAATCTAAAAATATGGTTTCTGAAGAAATTTGTGTTTCTGTCAAGATATCCCTTGGAGAAAGGGTCACCTGATTGTCACCAGCCAGCCCCCCCATGGCACCCAGCTCTCTAAAACCAGCTCCTTCAGCCGGTGCAAAACACAATCAAGTCTTAACCCGATCCCTGTCAAAGTTCTGGCAGCTTTTGAGCTTCTTCCATCCCCATCCTCAGCTGGATTCGCTCCATCTCTTCTTTTAGGACCTGCTTGATAAGACTCTGTGCTTCTTGTGGGGGCTTGTCTGTGTGTTTCCATATCTCGCCCAGCTTATCAGCCACAGAGGGTGGGAGGTGTGGCCAGGCTTATCCAAACCAGGTGTAAATCAGAAGTAAAAATTCCCCCTTTTTTCTCCCGTGGGCTTTAAATCAAGAAATAACTTCTCCAGCGTTGGAGAAGCTGTAGGAGGGAAGGTGCTGAGCCCTGTCGAGCTTCCAGTGGAGGAATGGCTGCCTCTGCCCTTCCCATCCAGCGAAGTCCAGGAGAACCTTCAATACCACAGATTGCCAAAAATAAACCCTTCTTTCCCTGGAGTGGATCCAAGGACTATGCCCAAAGGGCCAGGTTTGGATCCAGGTTTGAACTCCATTTCTTTCCCAAATTGTGCTTTTCTGCCACGACTTCCCTCCATCCTTTCCCCAACCCGGGCAAATGGAGATCATTGGGATGGAGATGGCTGGGGATAAAACAGCAGGGAGAATTGTGCAGCCTGGGTGCTGTTTTGGTGTGAATCATGCCGGGATCAGAGCAGGCACTGAGGTGGTTTTCTCCTGCCCCCAGATTTTGCCGAGGTTTCCTTCCAGCGCTGGAGCTCGCCCAGCCCTCCTGGCTTCCCGGGGCTTCGCTGGGAAGCGCTGGGAAGACAAAACCCCGCTCTGGAAGTGAGGCTATTGTTCTTACTAATTTTAACTGGATGTTCTTCCCCAAGCCTATTTTTATTCATTGCTTGTGGTAAGCCCTTTCTCTAAGGTAGAGCAATTTGCCACAGGACTCTTTTTTTTTTTTTTTTTTTTCTGGTGTGTTTACCAATTTTAATTGAGCGATATCTCCTTTTTGCAAACCCAGAGCTGGAGGAGCTTTTAAGCACTCGTTGCTGAGCCTCCTGCCCTGGGTTTTCTTTGATCTCTGCAGGTGAGTGTGCATTTTTGGGGCCAGAGATTGATCCTGCCTATTTGCATGTAAATCCCCGGGTTATTAAGATCCGAATCTGGCCCTTTAAATTTAATACTTTGCTTTATGCTTTTATTTCCGCGTTTCTTAAAGTAATTTCCAAAAATAACAAACTTCAAACATGACGGGGCCATCTAACGTTTTACTGCCTTGGCTGGAGTAGAAGGAACATTTCTGGAAGTATATTATCCAATTTAACGAGCCTTTCCCATCTTGGCGTGGCTCCCACCCCTCACCCCCTCTCCGAGTTGTTTTGGACGGCTCTTTGGATTCGTGCCACCTAATCCTATTAGAGGGACTTTCGTTACACTGTGCCTTGTGTTTATAACCAAGAAAATCAGCTGGAGAGGGGGGTTCTCTCCCTCTCCCTTCCCCTCTCCCTTCTTTTTGCCTGGAGTTGAGACGAGAGCCCAGCCGGTCCCACGAGGTTCCCGTGCAGCCCTTGCTTTTCATTTTATTGCTCCACTCGGCATTTATTAAGGGAGATTTGGAAGTAAATTGGGTCCTTGTGAGCTTATAATTAATTTGGAAGGGTCAGCTCTTCCCAGCCTGGGGAGGGCTTTTTTGTGGGGTCCTTTTGTGAAAGGCAGAGGTTGGAGAGGCTGTTCTATAGCTGGGATTTGCTTTTAATAGGGACCTGGCTGTTCTTTGAAGATCTCATGGCTCTGGAAGGACCATGAGGGTGTTTTTGTGCAAGGCTGTGCTGAAAAGGTTTGCAGAGCCCTTGGCTTGGGTGCAAAAAAAACCCAACCCTGAAAGAGGTAAGAAAAGGTTAAAGGACCACATGTCCTGAGGCTGTGCTCGGCAGCCCAGAGCCAGCACCTGGAGCTTGGAGATGCTCCAGGAGGTGCCCCCACTTTGGTGCCAGGTAGGACTGGGGGCCACTTGTCCCTCTGTCCATCCTGCTCTGCCCCACACACCACCCAGGGGACCTCTTGCTTCTCCTCAGAGCTGTTAGAATTGAAATTCTTTTCCTTACCACATTGCTTTTCTTGAAATCCTGCCTTTCCTCCCGGAAACAGTCACAAACCATTAGAGGGAGAAGGTGGAGGGCAGGGAGAAGACGGTGGACAAGAGGAAATGGCCTCAGGTTGTGCCAGGAGAGGTTTAGGCTGGATATTAGGAAAACTTTCTTCACTGAAAGGGTGGTCAGGCACTGGCACAGGCTGCTCAGGGCAGTGATGGAATCGTTGTCTCTAGAGGGAATGAAAAGCCATGTGGATGTGTCAGTTGGGAACATGGGTTAGTCCTGGGCTTGGCAGTGCTGGGGGAATGGTTGGACTTGAGGATCTTAAAAGGCTTTTCTAACCTTAACGATTTTCTGATGGGCTGAAAAAAGTCTGTGAATAATTAAAGTTTCTGGAAAAGAAGACAGACAGACAGACAGACAGTGGTTTTCTCCAGAGTGGGCTGGAAGGAGGCAGGGCAATGAGTGGGCATTGCCTGGCAGGGTCAGGGGTGGAATTTAACCTGGGATAAACATGTGTCTCCATCAGCTCAGCTGCAACGAGGAATCCTCACTGAACGTGGGGAGAGGGGAAGGTGAGGAGTGCTGACTCTGGGGAGTGAGGGAGGGCAGGTGAATGTGGGCTTGGAGGAGCTCAGGAGGCTTTTAGCCCTGGGGATTCCGGATGGAAATGGCATCAGTGGGACATCTTCCCTTGTGCAGCAAAGGTTGTTTGGGAAAAGTGTTGGAACGCTGGTGCCTTCCCTGAGACACACGAACCCAGCAGGGAGGAAGACAAGGAAAACCTCTCCATGCTCCATCGCTGTGCCCCATCCATGGTGCCACCAGGCAGTGCAAGTGGTCTCTGTGTCATTTGTGGGCTGCACTGTTAATTAACAGCACCTAGCACTGTTAATTAACAGTACGATGGGGCTGCCTCTCTGCCGAGACACCTTCGAAGCTGTGCTCGGTCCCTGGTTGACTCCCCACTGCCCCTGTTTGATGCCTCACCCTGACCATCTCCTTTCTCCTCTCTCTCCCCAGCATGGGTCGGCTCCTTGGCCATGGGAATGATTTTTTTCTGCTCTCCCATCGTCAGCATCTTCACCGACCGGATCGGCTGCAGGACCACGGCGGCCATGGGAGCTGCCATCGCCTTCATCGGGCTCCTCTCCAGCTCCTTCACCAAGTAAGGCTGTGGAGCAGCTCCTTGGAGAGCTCCTCTTCCTCCCTGTTCCCTGCGAACCCCCTGCCAACACACTGCTGCTGCCTTAGGGGGCAAAGCAGGTGGTTCCCATCCACATGAGAGGTGTCCTGGCATCCCTACAGCCCACGTGTGCTCAGCCTGTTCCCCTCCAAACTGAACCTTGTGTCCTTAGATTAAAAGAGACCGAATTTTACCCAAGCAAGGGATTGTATTTTCTGGGATTTCAGCGCTCAGGTCCCTCATTTGATCTTTCAAACAGCAGGAAAGGTTGGTGTGCCTCTCATGGGCAGCTCCAGAGGGCACTCACAGAGAGAACCTTTCTCCTTCGCAACCGTTTTCACATTCGGTGCTGAAAGTAAATTAATGCTTAAAATAATATTTGGTGGATTACGCCTAAGAGTGAGTTTCTGTGCAGGGCAGACAGGGAGGGGAAGGCAGACAGGGTTTGGAGCAGTTTGTGGTGTTCCTGCCCTGGCTCCTGTGTCTGTGGCAGCACAGGGCCGCTGTTACTCCTTGTTTTCCATGCCTGATCCCATGCCATGGATTTCTGCTGCCAGGCACTGGCCAGTGTGCATTTGGATGGCAGGTGTACCTTGTGTGTCTTTCCAGCCCAGAAATCACGGTTGGCGTCGTTGTGGGAGCAGAAAGAGGTCATGTCTGGGGTAATTTATGTGACACTTATTAAACACAGTCTCGGAGGCTCCATGGAGACACCTCCAAAGCAGCATTTGCCCCACTTTTTCTGAATAAAAACATTGCTTTGGGTTGGATTTCAGTTAAAAACAATATTGTTTTAATTAAAATGCTTCAAGGAGTGGGTTTTTAAAGCAAATACACACCAGTTTTCCAGAGGGCGACTTGCCCACGCTGTGCTCCTCCTGGTCAGCGAGACCCCTGTGCTCATCCCAACGCTTTTTCTCTGGATTGCCAAGCCCTCATCAGTGGGATCCCCCCATTGTGCTGGGAGTGGGGATTGGTTCTGACCCCAGGCAAGGCCTCCAGGACTGTGGCCAATTGCAGATGGTATTTTTGGGATGCTAAAACCCTCTTGGCTGTGGCATGGAAGGAACCACTGTCTGCAACTTCCTCCTCAGGTGCCACCCTTTGTGAGGGAAGCTGTGTCCTGGCATGCAGATCACAGGAGCTTCCCATGTAATCCTACTTTCCTTCTAATCAACACAGCTTGGACTTTTTTCCCCCCTCTATTGTAAAATGTTTGTGCAAAGCAAAAGGGCTCGTGGGACCACAGCGCTGCCAGGGGCTTGTGTTGGGCTTCAAAAAAAAAAAACCACACCAAATCAAACAGTACAGGCAGAGAGGAATATCATTTGCAGGAGAGTTACAGAACTGAAATCCCCATTTCCTGCCCCTCACTCTTGGACCACATTCCTTTGGCTGCCTTTTAAGGGAGAAAGGAGCCCCTTTGCAGCTGGACCGAGCAAGGGAAGCTGCGCCGGCAGAGCTGAGCAGGGTCGGAGGAAGAGCAGGGAGGCTGTGGGATTTGGCAGTGCTCCATCCGGATGGTGAAGGCTGCTCCTGAAACTCAGGGCTTGTGGCTCCTGCTCTTCCAGATCAGTGGAGAAGGGTTTTTTTTGGTCCCTCTTGCCAAGTCACTCCACCGCAGCTGGAGATCATTGCCCTGTGCTGCCAGCACGGGTGTGAAGGGACACAGCCTGGCTGTGGTGGGCTCAGGCAGAGCTGGATCATCATCACCCCTCCTCTGTCTCCTGGTTTCTCTGGAATATGTCTGCTTTGTCCAAATGGAGGAGCAGCAGTTCCCAGCACTGCACTGAGCTGCTCCAAAAACCCTCTAAGCCAGCAAGACCCCAGTGCCTGGCTCAGTGCCTCTTGTCTCAAAATATTGGGAATTTTGTATGGAAACCATTAAAGCAACCAAATATGATGAAAAGCGAAGCTCTGGGGAAGGCTGGATGGGGTCAAGGAGAGGCTTTTCCTCTCTTCTGCCTTGCTCTGAGGTGTCTCCTGCACTTGTAACCAGCTCAAGCCACCGGAGACCTTGCGTGCTCTCAAGAAAAGAGAAATCCCAGTTAAGGCTTCAGCTTCCCTCCAGTTTAAGGGTGTTGGTTTATCATGAGGAGTGGGAGATGATGGCCAGCTCAGCAGGGCTGTCTTCATATGCCCCCAATGCCCTCCCAACCCTCCTTCTCCTCACTAAGTGTTCTGTAGGGAAGGTTGAGTCCCTTTTCATCAGCTTCTCCTTCTTCTGCACAATTTCTGCCCAGTTCCTCCTGCATGGAGGAATCCCCCGAACTTCTGCCAGCAAGGATGAACCAGGGCTGTTCCCACTGAGAGCTGGAAGCAAGAGGAAGCTGATGGAGGGAGACCTCCTTCTCCCAGGAGACACAATTATCCATTGGCAACCTCATCATCCCAGGAGACGGTGCCGCCCTTCCCACCGGAGAGCAGCTGGCTGATTCCCAGTAAACAGGCTGGGAAATCCTGGCTAAGAAGCATGGCTGGAAGGATCCCCTGCTCATGCAGGGGTGTCTGAGCGTCACTGGGGAGCAGATGGGACCTGTGGCGTTGGTCTCCATGCACCCGACACGACAGCTTAGCTGCGGCACCAGGGCTGCTGTGACCAAGCCAGGGCTGGTGCGTGGGAGGTCGGGCAGGGCCCACACATCCCCAGCTGCCTGCCTGGCTCCCACGGAGGGGGCTTCTGATGTGGTTTCGTTCTGGAGTGGATGGAAATTGCCTTTCATGACAGTCATTCGTCTCGGAGCCATCGGGCACGGCGACCGTGTTCTGCTTTGTGCTTGGCAGGCCGGAGGGATGAGCGTGTAATGGAAGGAATGATGTGCTTGTAAAGCTTTTCCCAACTTCCAGCTGCTTTGGTAGATGTGGGCTGCTGTCTCCTGACTTGCTTTGGGAGCAGCACTCGGTATTGCTCCGAGGGTTGGAGCGCTCACCCTGAGCTGCCCGAAGGTTTCCCTCACGCTTTGCTCCCGGGCAGTATCCCACAGCAGCTGGGATGTGTTGCATGGGGATGAAGGAAAAAAATTCCTTCATCTGGAAGGAAACACAACAGGTTGTTTGTGCTGCCTAAATCCAGGCTCCTTTGTCAGCTGCTTCTGTGGGGAAAATTGGGCTGGCAATTGGGAAGCAGCTCCTTCCAAGGGCTCTCAGGACTCTCCATCTGCTCTGTAGAGCAGCCACTTCACTCCCTCCTTGAGTGCAGCCACCGATGTAAGGTACAAATGAGATCTATTAACTGTCTAATTTAAGCTCCCAGAGGAGCTTAAAGAAGAAGAACTTAATTAACCAGCCTGGAGCCTGGGCAGAAACACCACATTTCCTTCTTACGTGCCTAATAACCAGCAGGGTTGGTGCCTTCTGCTTCCAAACGCTGGGTGTAGAATGTTTTCAATTAGTCCTTTCAGTGGAAAAATTAAAAGGATTTCTAGCTAAAAATATCCCACCACCTCTGCCTTAGAAAATCTTGTTTGCTGTAATTTAAAAACCTTGAAGTAAGGCTGGCTTCCCAAGGAGGCCAGGTTGGCTGCTGCCTTCTCCTGGTTGCAGCAAGCACCTCCCAGCTACACTTCATTTTCCTGCAGATTTCATGTGCCAGCTGTAGGGTGAGGATTATCCTTGCTTTGGCGAGGGAATTAGCTCCTGGAGGTCAGACTGTCTGTGCAGCACCTGCGGCGTGTGAGCCCTGGGCCTTGGCAGGACTACAGGTGAGGAGGGACCCTCACCTCTGCCTGACATCACCTCTCCCACGTGTTTGATTCCCACCAGGTCTCTGGAAGTGCGTTATTTCACCTATGGGATCCTCTTTGGCTGTGGCAGCTCCTTCGCCTTCCAGCCCTCGCTGGTCATCCTCGGCCACTACTTCAAGCGCCGCCTGGGCCTGGCCAACGGCATTGTGGCTGGGGGCAGCTGCCTCATCTCCGTGCCGCTCCCCTTCTTCCTCAAGATGGTCGGGGGTGCCATCGGGCTGGCACACACTTTCCAAGTACTCAGTGCCTTAATGCTCATCCAGATCTTCTTGTCCATGACCTACCGGCCCATCCTGCCGCCTTCCTGTGACCCTCAGCACGACGGGCAGGACAAGCTGGGCAGCCGGAGCGCGAGGCAGCAGTGCTGGGCCCAGACCCGCAGGTACTTCAACCTGAGGGTTTTCCGGAGAAAGACCTATCGGATTTGGGCCTTTGGGATTGCCACTGCTGTCCTGGGATACCTCGTACCTTATATGAACCTGGTAAGGGCCGTGGCTGGGACTGGAAGGGGAGGGAGGAGGAAGTGGGAAGGTGGGGATGGGCAGGAGGGACAGAGGCACCAAAAGCCTCGAAGCCAAGAAGCTGCTGCACATCCTGTGAACAGGAATAGTGATGGATATGGTTTTGTATGTCCTCTCTGTGCCAGGGCACACCAGGGTCACTTCTCAGTGCTCCTAAGGACCAGCACCGGGAACGGGAGAGGAAGAGCCTGTTGGGTTTGGGGTGGGTGGAGGTCAGTGTGGTGTGGACATGAGGGTCACACAACCACCCCAAATCCATGAGTCCTCTGCAGGAAGTCTCATCCCTTTCGGGGAGATGAGAGGGATCGGCTTGCTGCAGCTTCACGTCCTTGTGTCCTTCCGTCCATCCTAGGTCAAATACGTGGAGAAACGATTTCAGGAAACCAAAAAGGACTGGATCCTCCTGGTTTGCCTCGGGGCCATGTCGGGGCTGGGGCGCTTGGTTTCAGGCCGCATTGGCGACTGCATTCCCGGGCTGAAGAAGATTTACCTGCAGGTACGGTGTGTCCAACCCTCCATGGAGGTGCTGGCCAACCACAGCGGGGCAGGGATGACGTCCCTGCATTGGTGTCCACACTCTGCCTAAGCCTGTCAATCACAAAGCCTCTCCCAACCATTGTCCACTGTGAGATAAGAAAATCTACTGCTGAAATTTGTAAGAGGAGTTCCACACTGACCTGAGGGATTGGTGTCTGTTCAGCAATCAAACTCCATGGTAGCAACCCTTCCCAAACTACCAACACCCTTTCACCTCCTTGTGGTTTTTGAAGAACAAACTGCAGAAATCTAGCGGCTAATCCAGCAGCTAATCCTTCTTAACCCTTCTTAAAAGGTTATTCTCAAGGGCCTCTCCGAGACAGGAGCAGCAGCTGGATGGCTTTGCTGGGTCCAGAGGAGGGAGCAGTGACATTGACCTGTTCAGTGTCATCTCCATGACTCTTCCTGCTGCCCATCCCTGCTCTCACGCCCACTTTTATCTCCCCAGGTTGCGTCCTTCATGCTGTTGGGCCTCCTGTGCATGATGATCCCCCAGTGCCGAGGCTTCGAGGGCGTCATTGTCATCTGCCTCTTCCTTGGCCTCTGCGATGGCTTTTTCACCACCATCATGGCCCCCATTGCCTTCGAGCTGGTGGGGCCCATGCAGGCGTCCCAGGCCATAGGGTACCTCATGGGGCTGATGGCCGTGCCCATGACCGCGGGCACGCCCATAGCAGGTTGGTAACACCACGGTGCCAGACCAGAGGGTGCCAGGGAGATGGTGGTGGCAGCTTTCACCACCCATGGTGGTGTTTTGGTGTGAGACCACCTGGGCTGGTTTGAGTTATCTGGCTTATCTGGTGTCACGTGGGGGTTGAAGAATGGGGGTGGCATCACTCCATGCTACGTCCTGTGGCATCTCAGGCCCTTTCTCCAGGCTGACGAAAGGTGACCATTGGGGGAACAGTGACCCAAGAACACATGAAGCGATTTCTGTTTGAAGCTGAGCTAAAAATTGGCAGACTTTAATTTTCTAGAAGTCCTCTTAGATGGAGTTGAAGTTGGAGATGGAGACACCTGAGCCTCCACAAGACCTGTGGATGTCTTCTGTTTCCTTACCCTGGTCTTAAAATTAAACACCAAACACAGTTAAGGGGAAAAGGGTGTTTTTATTTTGGTATTTATTTAAGGACCCTTAGGTGCACCACATCGTTCAGGTGGAATGTGCTCAAATGCACCCCAAAATGCACACACACATATGATACATTGTGTATACAATTTATAGGCCTTGCAAATTAACACAGTTATCAAAGATTCCCCAATGAGAGATTTGAATGAATCCCCCATCCCGAGGAATCTTCCCCCTGGATGGGCCTATCTTAGTTTACAGAATGTGTTCTAGAAAGGACCTTGGTGTCTGGGGCTGTCTGACCCCTGACTGCGAGGCTTCCAGGATGTTTGGTCTCCTGGCCTGACGGAACAGTGGCCCTTAGCTAAGTTATCAGACTTGAAAAATTACAAGTATGTGGGCTAAAAGCACTAAGAATACATGAAAACTATATAAAAGGGTACACAAGAGGGGTATAAAAGACAAGGCAAAAAATCATCCTGGCATCAGTTCCAGCACAGCAATAACCCCAACGTCCTTAACAGCGAGGGCTTGGCCAGAGCTGCCCCTGAGCAGCAGGACCTCTGCATCAGCAGCGCTAAGCCAAAGCTGGATAAGCACCTCCGATCTCTCTGCTTCCAGCAGCAAAGTTCACTTGAACGCCCTCGGGAAGGAACATGGGGGTCACAGACCTCTCTCTGCACCAGGATCCTCCGAGTGGGGCTTGCTGGGTGAAGGGACCCATGGCACTGGCCTGATTCCCAGGGAACTGTCCACACAGGAGGCACTCAGAGAGATTTCCCAGCGCTGATCAATGGCTGTGTGTTACTCTCCAAAGATGCCTGGCTGTGTTGGGACTTGCCAGACAAATGCAGCACCTTGTTGGGTTTTAAGGGCTTGGTTATTGTTTGTAACTGGCAGCGTGTAGTTCACAGCTGGAGATGAAATATCCATAAGGGCAGGGCTCCCAGATGGAGACAATCGGCAGAGGGACAGCCCCATCCTACTTTTCCCACTGCCTCCTGGCTGGCAAGCCTCTGGGAAAAGAGCTGAGTTTAACACGTCTCAGCTTGCATTTGGGATTGTCTGGGATGTGTCCGATTGTGTCCCGTTCTGGTGAAACAGGAAGGATGGCTGAGGCTTTCCTTCTCCACTCCCTTGGTGCACAATGTCAGCTGCACGCATCCTTTAATCCAGGGCGTAAAAACTCCAAGAAATGCAACGGAAAAAAAGATTATTTTAGAAACACAAATCTCCCCAAATCTGGTGGGTGACGTAAGCTGCACTCGAAGGAGGGAACAAGCAGCTCGTTAGACTAACGAGCTCATTAGACCAACTCAGCCCTAAACCCCCACGGCTCTTCTCTTCCAGGATACCTCAACGATTATTTTGGGAATTACGACGCTGCCTTTTACTTCGCCGGGGTGCCCCCCATCATCGGCGGCCTGGTGCTCTCCGTGGTGCCGCTGGTCCATCAGAGGATGCTGAAGAAGCAGCGCCTGGATTCCGGCAAAGACAAGATGCTGGTGTCGGAGGCCGTGGTGAACGGGGAGCTGCTGCCAGGCTGCCCAGCCTCCGAAGCACACATGTGACGCCGCCCCCGGCTCTCCCCGGGACACCAGCAGCCTCTCCGTAGTCCCAGCAAGGCCCTTTCCCAGACGGACCGTAATTCCCAGTGATCGCAGATGCACTATGTTTGTAAAGGAGAAAACACAAAAAAGTTCTTCTAGTTAAAGGCTTTTAACTAGCAGAAATGCTCTTTTTTTTTTTTTTGGGACAGTTTTGATTTCAAAGCCACCTTTTTTTTTTTCTCCCCCTTCCCCCAACCAAATTTTTAAGGAGAACTCTCATCAGGATTCAAACTTGATCGAGCTCCCGCTCCTCTCCCCGGTTTTCTATACGTCACGACAGAGGTTTACAGCTAATAAATGCCTTTTCCAAGCAGGCCACGGATGGAACTTGTTGAACTCTGCAGCCGTCCATCCTCCTCCGGTGTCACCCGGGTGTCACATCCAAGTGAGACAGCCCCCTCCCCGTCCAGCACCTGGGGCTGTTTTGGAGCCAGAGATCCGAAGGAGGAAACGCTGCTTTAGTCTGATGCACAAACCAAATAAATGTCAGCGAGTCCCGCTTTCATCTTCTTCTTTCCTCCTTTCCCGCTGCTCTCCCACACCCCCAGGGAGCTGCAGCTGGGATGACGGGGAGCTCAGCTGGCTCCAGCCATCGGAGTCACGCGGGAGCACACCCTTCCTGCAAAATATGCCTTAAAAACGCGTGGATGAGACCAGCAGGTCCCTCGGCCACTTTCCACTTCCTTTTCCTCATCCAGCAATTAGTGATTGGGCTTTTGAGCTGCAAAAGAGAGGGGCAGCTCCTGGTACAGCCCGAGGTGCCTGGCTCTGTGAGGCCAAATCCGTGGGATCACCACCAAAATGGGCATTTTGGTGGCTCTGAGGCACACGGGGTTGGGGCAGAGCCCTGTGTCGTGGATCAGCTCCGTGCTGGGAGGTGGCTTCCCTGCTGGGCACGGGGGCACCCATGGGTGTGGGGATGCTGCTGGCTCAGGGCACGGGGTGCCGCTGCTCTTTTTTGGGGGCCAGTTGTGTATTATGCAGCAATAAGCACGAGTCAGTATTGGTGGGGAATCCCTGTTTTCCAAAGGGTTTGACAGCCCCAGTAGCATTTAACTCATAGCCTGTGTGTTGTCACTGAGCTGATGCAGGGTCAGTGCTGGTCTGGAGGGGAGAGAGAGAGAGTGCAAGGAAGTCACATGGCCAGTGGGTGCCCACCACACTGAGTGGCAGCAGAGCTCAGCCTCAGCCAGGAATCTGTCACTGCTCCCAGAAAATTGTAGAAATTCAAATTGCCCAGAGAAGCTTTGGCCGCCCCTGGATCCCTGGAAGTGTTCCAGGCCAGGCTGGACAAGGCTGGGAGCAGCCTGGGGTAGTGGAAGGTGTCCCTGCCTGTGGCAAGGGGTTGGAATGAGATGAGCTTTAAGGTCCATTCCAACCCAAACCATTCCATGATTCTATGATCATCTCCAGGGGTTGCTAACGAGCATGGCTAATGAGCGAGAAGGGGAGTTCTCCTGCCCTGGTAGGTCCCTGTGTGAACAAGGATCCAGCTGGGACTGGGGTACCTCTTCCTGGGAGAGAGCAAGAACCAAAACTCACATTTATCCTGACTGCAAACCCATCCTTCACCAGATTTTCATTTTGTTCTCCTGCCGTTAAAAAACGGAGATGTCTGAAGGGGGATGTGTGTCGTGGGAATCATCCCTTGGCCTCCGGGTGAGTGTGGGGGTTTCTAACACCAGGACATGTCTTTGCTGTGGAAATTTGGGTTCAGTGGAGGCCCCCTCCCGTGGGCAGCGGTGGGACTTTTGTACATAATAGGCTCAGGACCCTGCATGTCCCTCTGGCCCTGTTTTTAACCCGTGTTGGCTGATGCATTGTAAGGTCTTGTGGTCTTGTGGCCCTTCTGTCCCCATACGAGTTGGAAAATTACCTGGTGTGTTGTGACGTGTCTGTTTATGATATAAAATGAGATGTCTGCTTGTCTCTTTCTTGGATATGCTTTTCAGTGACTGTTATTGCCCTCCATGGCCCATATGGCATCGTCTGCTGTGGCTCTGCTGAGCCATCGCTGAGTTTTGGGAGCCACGGGAGGCAGATGAAGCTGCAGGAGAAGGCAGGGCTTGAACCACGAATCCCTGGCTCCAGCTGGGATCTGCCAGACTTAGCCTAGGGCAGGGTGTTAATGTGACGCTTTTTGGGTGGGACCATTGGCAGTGGGGCAGCTTCAAAGCCCTCTGACAGCTGAAGAAAATAAAAAACTCCTCATTGTTACTTCTTCTGCAAGTTTTGGGGCATTAATACACATCGGAGTTGGATGAAGTCTATTAAATCATATTTTGGACCTTAATGCTCCCCAAAGGAGAGCTTATGAGGGATTTAAATTCCAGAGGTAGCTTCTTCAGAGCAAGCAGAGGGTGAGCAGAGCTGTCTCCAAAACCCATCTGGGCTGAGGGAGCGGCTGAGCAGCAGAGCCCCATTGATAGCTGCACCCAGGCTTTGTGTGGCAAAGCCTCCCTGCCTCATTAGGTGATTTATGGTTCAAATCCCAAATTTCTACAGAATTCCACTTGCCTTAATTGCTCCGTGTGCCTGCAGAGGTCCTTGCCCTGGGAGGAGCCTGCACTCAGTGCAAGGGGTGCTTAGCACTGCAGTGGCATCAGAGCAGCTGTGTCAGCCAGGAGCTCTGCCCAGGAGGGGTGCTGGTACCCACATCTGTCCCCTCTAAATTTTGATCTTTCCCCATGGCTTTTATTACTGACCCTCTAGGAGTTTTGAGGTGATGAGGTGCTTCCTTGGCCACCCCAGTTTGGTCAGAGGAAGCCACTCCTCATCCTATCCCAGACCCACATCTGGTTCCAGCCTCTCAAAACCACACTCAGTGTCTTTGTCTGGTCTAAATCCTGCCCTTGGTGGACACAAGGGCAAATTCTGCAGTGGGGGAGGCAGGTTTGGAGAACAGCAATGAAAGATCTCCCCATCAGCAAACACAGGTGGGAATGGGAAGGGCAAAGGTTGGAGCAGTGTCAACATGCAGGGAGTATTTGGGGCTTGTTTGTCGGATTGCTGCTGCTGTGGGTCTGGTTTGGCCCTTCTGAATGCCTGGCAGTTTGCAAGAATTTCTGCAGGCTGGTGGCGTGTGAGAGGTGGGATTGTGTGATTGGAGCAGCTGTGAACAGGGAGGAGTTGCACTGCTCTCCCAAAATCCCATTTAGCCTGTGGTGGTCTGGTGCTGTGCTGCCAAATGAGTCCCTTCCTGTTGCAAAAATCTTCATCCCAGAGCCCCTCCTGTTCCACCAGGATCATCTTGTCCTAGCCCAACACATCCACATCCTCCTTGGGGCTGCCTTTTACTCCGTTTTCTAATTAAAACCCCAGCCTTCTCCCTCCCCTGCGAGTGCCAGGCTGTGATTCCTGCCCCTCTCCCTGGCTCTGGGAAGGGAAGGGGGAGCCCAGCACTCCAGACTTGGCCAGCTCTGGGAGCCAGCAAGGGGAGGGGAGTGGGTTGAGCCCCTCGGGTGGGAAGGGGGTGGAAGGGAGCGTGGAGGGCCCCAGTTCACCCGGTGGCCAGGGTGTTTGCAGAGCCTTATGTAAGTGTGCAGTGAGCCCAGGACGTGTCCCAGCAGCGCCTGCTCGGGGCTGGGCTGGGGCTGCCTCTTAAATCTTTACCTTGAGGGTGTTCAAAACCAACTTGCTGTCTTTTCTTCTTCTTTTTTTTTTTTTATTTCTTTCTTTCTTTCTTTTTTTTTTTTTTTTTATTCTACTGCAGAGTGAGGCATCGGGTTTAACTCCTCTCGCTCTGGCTGAGGGATGGAGCAGGACAGCCGAGCTGGAAAGGCTCCTGGGATGGTTGTGTCTGTGGTGGGGAGGGTAGCAGGGCTTTGGGAGCTGCCTGGGAAGTGCCATGATTCATGGCTTGGAGCTTTTTTCAGTTTTGAAACAATATGCAGGAGCTTCTTCGCTGCACCTTGCCCTGCCCTGAGGTCCTGCAGCCGGCAAAACTCAAGTTTCGAAGTCACAGAGCTTAAATTTAACAAATTCTGGCCTCTCTCTGGCTGAGGTTGAGGTTTCCTAACATTTCCCTGCTGTGGGAGCTGTGGGAAGGCCACACCCTAATTGCCAGCCAAGCCTGAGGGCTTTTGCAGGTCTGCTGTGGTACTGTGGGGTTTGGGACCCCCAATTTCAGGAGGCTTTGGCTCTGCCTCCCACCACGGTGGTGCTTTGGGGCTGCCACTCAAGGAGCTTCATCATCCCCCTGGGCTGAGCTGCCTGGAGGAGCCAGCAGGGAGGTGGCCAGTGGCTGGGCAAGGACATTCCTGCCCTTGCCTGGCAGTGCCATGGGAATGTTGTGCCTGGCAGCAGAGGGTCTCTTTGGCACGTGGGTTTTGCTCTGGCCAGCCTGACTTGGAGCTCACCAGCTCTGGGTTTGAGCCCTGGCTGACACTTGCTTCTATAAGTGGCTTTATAATCCTCACCTGAGTAAAAGTGAACTTGGATCAAATCCTCTGCATGCAGGGGGACAGATCCAGCCGAGACCTTTGCTCTCCCTCCATCCTTCACTGTGAGCCATTCCAGGCTTTTGTGTGCTCCTGCACCCCACAGTTTTGTTTGGGGGCACCTTGGTTATTTTAGCTTCCTTTATTTCCATGCTGGCAGAGTCTGCTTCTCCTTTTCCAGCTGGAAGCAGAGAATTGGAATGACTTTGAAAGCCAAGGCAAGCAGCCCCCTCCCTCCCCCTTTATGCCACCAAACATGGACTCGAATAGCTCTTTTGGGTGCTTACAAGCCACCCTTGTAACCTTTTGGGGACAATGATGTGCTCCTTATATCCTCCTCCGAGGTTGTCCGAGCAATGCCAGGCATGGAACTGGCACAGAGAGAGGCTCCATGGGCAAGTAACAAACCAAAATAAAGCTGTTTACCTTCTTTTTGAGAGCCCTTGGTGGGAAAGCAAACACGGGGGTGGATGGAGCTCTGAGAGGGCTTTGGATCCCTGGGGGTGTCACGGGGGTGACCCTGTGCTCCAGGTCCTTTATCTGCCTGGCACGGCCACTGCATGGACTTTAGCCCTGGTGACAGGGAGGTTATCACTGGGCTTTGGTGGGACCACCTGCCCAGGCCCTGTCGGGGTGGAGCTTTGTGGATTTATTTTTGCAAATATTTTGCCGTGCCCTCAGCACTCCCCTCAAGGCCAAACACCGTGAGTGTCCCCAGGTCCCCTCTTCCCCATGCCTTGGTGGCAAAACCAGGGCTGGGATCCACCTTCCCCACACAGAGCAAAGACACAAAACCCCCCTCCTGTTTTCTGCAAAACCTGGCTTTGGAGGAGGCTTTGTACCCCCAAAGTTTCTCCCCTTTTTGTCCCCAAGGCTCACCCTGCACCCACCTCCGCCCAGCCTGGCAAGCTCAGCTCTTCCTGTAGCATTAGAGACAAGACTTAGGGTCTGTTTCACCCCGGAATTCAGCTCTTTTTTGTGTCCCTTTTTGTACGTTTTTAATCGTGGTGTGTTTGTTCGCTGGAGCAGGTTTCTGCACCGAGGTGATGCTCCCCTTCTGGCTGGCAATGGCCAAATCTCCTGAACCCCGTTGGGATTTGGCTGCCAAGCGCGTTCAACCCAATCCTTTCGGGAAAGAACTCGACTTCCCCAGGCCTGAACTTTCCCAGCATATCCTGTTTCAGCCATGTGAACCCGTTAGAGCCAGAGGCAGGATTTTTCTGGGGAGGCTGAGGGCAATTAGGAAATTACCCCTGCTCCCCCTCCCTTGCCCTGAAATCCAGCAGGATGAAGCCAAATATTTGCTTTCGGATGGGTGGATTTTGGAGCTGGCTCCACATAAGAGCACCGGGGCGGAGGCTTGAATTTTGGCCATTTCGGGTAATTGTTTTCGAAGCAGGACCTCCAAGCTTGCTGCCATCACCCTGCTCAGCAGATTCCAGTGCCATGGCCTGTCGCAGCTGGCATTTCCTTCCCTGTTGATGGAAAACAGCCTGCCCGTGGGTTTTTGGGGTGGGATGCACCCTCTCCGTGTCTGTTCCCACTAGAAAGACTCAATAAAAGGCTGCAGCACCGTCGGTAGCTTTGCAATCCCAATTTTTTTCTGCTCTGCTCCAGGCTCTGGCTCAGCAGGAGCCGTGTGTGGCTCCAAAATAGGTCCTGGGAGGTGCCCAGGCCTGCTGGGCACCTTGGGCAAAGCAGCAGAGCCAGTGGTCAAAATGCAGCTGTTCAATTCAATGCTGAAATCAGATCCTGAAGCTTAAAATTATTCCTTTTTTTTTTTTTTTCTTTTTTTGACATAAGTTCCTTGTAAGTGATTTATAACCCCTCAAAATTTTGTATCTGGAAGTAAAGTGAATGTGTCTCTTCAAAGTATGCCTATCCTTTCAAAATGTGAATTTCTGATTGTTGGAATAAAAAAGAAAAAAAAAAAAAAGAAAAAGAATGAAACCTACCCCATATTACCACATTTTTGTAATTAATGTTTTATGAATGTTGTTTAAAAGATTTGTGTAGAATAAACCAGTTTAAAAAGAAAAAACTGTGCCTTGTGTCTTGCCAGGTCTCTCCTCATGGCTGCTCATGGGCACTGGTTCTCAGCAGCTTTCTCAGATGCTGCCAACTCTCCAGAGGGGCTGCATAGGCAAGGGTTTATCCTGGGAATTATTTTTATTAAGTATTTGATGCACCTTGCGGAAAGGCTGAGCTGAGATCCTGGAACCTGGCAGGGGAGATGTTCCTGTGAGCTGGTGAAGGGTGACAGCTGGAAGTGGATGGTCCTTGTCCCACTGAGGCATTTAGAAGTAAAAATGATTTTAAAATCCATCCCTGAGAGCACCTGGGTGCCCAGAGGGGTGTTGGTGCTCAGGATGAGCCTCCTGGATGTTTTCCATTCCCCTGGGGGCAGCTTTGGGTCTGGATTTTACCACCCAGCACCTTCAGGGGCTGCAGCATCTTCACTCTGTGGGGCCTCTCACACAGCCACAGCACCAGGGCCATTTTTAAGCATCATTAATATTATTTCTTCCATTTGGCAGTGGTTGAGGGGCACGATGAGGCCTTCCAGGTACCTCCTGGTCACAGGAGAATTAATCTTTTTTGTCAATAAGAGCAGTTATGGGAGAGTTGGGAAAGATCAGGGATGATAATTCATGAGTGAGACACTGAAAACATAGCTTTTATCCAGGGTTTTCTATTAATGAGTTGTTTATGTGAGGTGCTTTAATTGCCATTAGATGAAAGCTGACACGTGCATTAATTTTATATAACTCAGGCTTTTTTTTTTAATGTGCACCTCAACCCCTTTTCAAGTTGGGCATATTTACTGCAAATAGTGTTTAAAAAAAACCTCACCAGGAGATAAGAGGTGGTAAACAGAGATTCAAAGGGAATGAGACTGCAGCAGTGAGTTCCTCTAGAGGACTCCGTGCTGTGCATGCAGGGACAGAGCAAGGAGAGGGAGGCACAGCCCTTCACTTACAGGCAGCAAAAAAAGGGCAATTTTCGCTTAATACCAAAATTTCTTCTTGGGATGGCTGGAAAGTTGAGGAGGAATTGGGAGGGTGCTGGGGTGTGGGGTAAAAGTGGGCTGTGCATCCATGGGGACACCCCAAGAGGTGATGGAGGGGACATCCTGCCCTGCTTCTCCAGCACCCCCAGGAGCAGCAGCTCATAACAATCCATCCCCACAAATTCCATATAAATATATATATATGTACATACACACGTGTATATATATATATATAAAAATATATATATGTGTGTGTGTGTCTCCAAAGGTATGTTTGTGCATGGAAATCCCCTCTCAGCTTGGCTGAGCACAGGGCATGGAGCACCAGTCACCTCCTCCTGCTCCGCCAGGCTGCTGATCTGGACCTAATTCATGGAAAAAGTGGAAGAAAATGTAGTTTGCATTGGACAAAACTCTGGGTTTTTCCATGAAAAGGCTGTGAATGAGAAAAAAAACGAACCAAACCACAGCGAAATAAAAGGATGTTTTCATTACTGTAACACAGTGGTTCAGTACTTACATATCTGTTAGTACATTTAAATTGAAATATCGTGGGTTAAACCAAGTTAATTAGATATAATAGCTGATATTTGTGCTACAAAACACACATGTGTTTTATATATGAAATATATATAATGACAAGTATGTTTTATATGTCAAATATGAGCCACATGTCAATGTTTGGTATTCATTCAATAGTTTTAAATTACATATGATTTAGACCAATATGTGCAAATGGCATCTATCTATTGAGTTTTTAAAATGTCCTCATATATACAGACACAGATACATCTATCTACAGATGAGCAGTGTGTACACGAGCTGGGCACTGCTGTGCCCGGACACTTTGCTCCTCTCCCCGCGGGCTCCGGGCTGGGCTTGTTTTCTTTCATTGTCTTCTTCTCCATCTGTTTTCTTTTTGTAGGACTTAAATATTATAATCCTCGAGGGGAAAAAAAAAAAATAAAAGCAACAAAAGCCCGTTTGCAGGCGCCTTTGAAGGACTTGAGGGATACGCCGAGGAGTGGCAGGAGATTTTTTTTTTAATCATCACCGCGTTGAAATGCAAATCTTTCCTAGAGCCGTTGCTTCGCTGTCGTTATTTAAAGCAATAATTTGGGAAAGATCTTTTCCCGGGGCTGTTCCAGCCGCACCCAGGCTCGGTGGATGGGCTGGGGTGTCGGGATGGAGGTACCAGGGCCCCGAAAGCATCGTCCGAGGGCAAGGAGGAGGAGCGGGGAGCGCTGCGCTGAGCTCGGGATGCGCCGCTTTTCCTTCGGGATGGGATTGGGGCTTTTGAAATGCCAGGAAGAAACAGCTTCGTCCTCTTTTCCTTCGGGATGGGATCGGGGGCTTTTTAAATGCCAGGGAGAAACCGCTTCGTCCTCTTTTCCTTCGGGATGGGATTGAGGGCTTTTGAAATGCCAGGAAGAAACAGCTTCGTCCTGGCAGCGGGGCAAAGCCAGGCGGGAAAAGCAGATAGTGGCTGAGATCTAAGGCAAACACGGCTCAGGGCAGGGGGGAAAGGAGGGGGGAATGAGGAGACAGACCCCAAAGCATGGGGGTGGGGGCAGCCCGAGATGCCCCCGGGGCGGGAGCAGAAGTCCCTCGGGATGCGAGGAGCGCGGGTTGCCTTTGGAGCTGCGAGCGCTGTCCCGGCCGAGACTCGGGGTCGCGCTGCCTTCAGCTCTCTGCGCTCTCTGTTTTTGGCACAGCAGTCGCACCGAAAGAGCCTCTCCCGATGGCCCGCAGCCCGCCCTGGAAATGCGAGGAGCATGCGGGGGGTTTTTGGCCAGGGTTGGGGGTTTTTTGGGCAGGGTTGTGCGAACAGCCCCCCCCGTGACCCCCGCCGCCCTCAGCCGCAGGCTCCAGCGATGGTTCTGGCACGCTCCTCTTCCGCCCGGACCGGGGCTCGGGCCGCGTCAATCTCTTCTCGTCTCATCTGGAGCATCGCTCAGGCGGCCCCGGTGTACGTGGCCGGCTCTGCATCGCCCCAGCAGCGCCTGGCGCCCTCCTGCCCGGCCCCCTCCTGGACCTGCTCTGCATCCTCACAAGCACCGGCATCTCCGTGGGCTGGCTCCCACCCGTTCTCTTCTTCCACCTGTGTTGATGTTTTAGTCCCACACAGGCGAGCACAGTTCAAAAGCCTTTTATTTTCCCCTTTAGTTTCCCTTCGTTTTAATTCCCCTTCTCTTTCCCTTCCCATCTTCTGTCCCTCATCCCTTTCCATCATTTTCCACCCCCACCTTTCCCTCCTGGCCATGTCACACGTGCGGGGAAGATGGACAAGCAGCACTGCTGGACACCAGCTGGCAGCGAGTGGCTCTCAGGGCATTTCCCAGCCTTTTCCTTCCCATAAATATTTCAATTTATTCAGATGCGTCTTTACAAATTAACACACAACCATCCCAAAGGTGCCAGCAGCAAAGGCTGACTCATTTAGAAGTTTATTTAGGATTTATTTAGTTTAGTTTAGCAGTACCCAGAGAGATTAACCTATTTCTTCCACTGCATCTTTTCCAGCCCTTCACCTGCATGGTGAGCAGTGAATGATGCTCAGGGCAGGCACACGCTGGTCCCACCTCTACTCCATAAGGAGAGGAATATTATGGACTCCTGAAATGAAGTTATTTCGAGTTTCTACCCCTATAAACCCTCTGGTACTCCAAACTCACCAGCCAGCCAAGGTCTGGCTCAGCAGACACAGGGCAAAACCTGGGGTGTGGGTCTGGGGAGGTGCCAGGGCTGTTCCACTGCTGTGAAAGGAAAGATTAGAGAAGGTATCAAAGCCAAGAAACCAAACCAGGCACTTTGTCCTTCGTGGCATTTTCTACAGAGGAAACAAAGAGTAAAGCTGCTGCTCCAGAGCTAAAATCCACTGGCCTCAAACTTTCACCCTGGAGAAATCACATTCTGCAAATGCATCCTGAGAAATGAAACCAGTGTGAACACCTCCCTGCTGGACACCAGGAGCCTGGCTGGCTCCTCTCCTGACTCTGCCAGGGTCACAGGGAGCGTGCTGCATCCCCAACACCAGCACAACGGTACCACCTTGCAACCCTTTTCCTTGAAATCCCGGGACCCTGCTGGCACAGGGTGCCAGAGCTCAAGGAAGCCTCAGCAAATGTGGGATGACTCCTGTTGGATGAAGTAATCATTGTTGAGGGGGCCTGACGCCTGGATTTTCACATGCTCGGCTTAGCAGGGGATTTATTCAGGGGAATAAATTGGAGTGCACAGTTGGAGCATGTGGCAGCAGCATCTCATTAGTGTCACAGACAATGCCCCGCCAGTCTAAGACTAAAAAGTGGGGTTGGTTTTTCCCTATATAAATGTATTGTAAGAGTTTATGGAGCCACAGCACAGCTGAGTTTACGTTCATTATGTTAAAAGTCCCAGAACAGGTTCAATCACACTTGAAACAGCTGGGGAGGGCAAGAAGGAGCAGCCAGCCTGTGCTGTTCTCCCACCTCTCTCTTTCCAAACACTCCATCCCACTCCTCAGTGGTCGAAAAAGGGGAGAAGCCCCCAAAAGGATGGCATTCCTGCCCCTCTCCCCATCGCTCTGGGATGCACAAGGTCACTGAACACAACCTTTCTCCTCCCACCCAGCAGCAAAAGCAGCCAAACACATTCCCCTGCGAAGGTCTGGATGTGCCATGGAAATATATCCTGAAGGGAGGAGTAAGACAGAGTAAAAGGTTACAGAGTTTAAGAACCAAGAGGGAGAAACAAGGTTATATAAAGTTTTACAGGTCAGGACAAAGATCTCAAATATATTAAAGAAAATAAACAGAAGGATGAAGTCAGCCACACATGAGCGCCAAGGCTGTCTTGGGCTCTTCAAGCAATTCGGGGGTTGATCAAGAGTTTTTGAGGAACAAATCCAGAGTTACCCAAACCGAATTCTGACGGGGATATGAGGGGGTGGAGACAGCAACCAGGCAAAGAGCTCCTGATCCACAAAGTGTGGGAGTCATTTCATGAATAAAGTCACTGAAATCAAAGCTAACACCTGTGTTAAACACCCAGTATAAGACTGAACTGCACACTTGAAGAACAAGAAGCATGTGGGAATGGGGAAAAAAACCTTTATCCAAGAGCTCTCCCTGTGGAGAACCCTGACCCCACAGATCCCTGGAGCAGCCCACAAGCCCTCCTTGCTGGAGAAGAGCATCACTGGTGGTGCTGAGGAGCATCAGCCCAGCTGTGACACTGAGCCCCAAAATGCCTTTTCAGGGGCACAACCCCTTCCTGTCCCTTCTCTTGTACCGGTGCCATCGCACTCCTCTGGGTGAGCGGCTCCCACTTCCTACACAAGGAACGGGACTGAGGTGAGGGAAGCACAGATAATAAATACAGCTTCCCACACCCTAAAAAACTTCCTTCCCACTCAAGTAAGTGCACGTACCTCAGCTGCTAATTTTAGGATGGAGCTTTTAGCCACATGTGAGATTCTCCTGGAATCCTGACTGGCTTTGCAGGGAGACTCAGCCCTGACAGCCCTGCATGGGGCCCTGGTTCCAATGGGCACCTGGAGTCACAGCTGCTCCTTGGAAGACAACTTGGAAATGCTGCTTTTGTATCCTACATTATCCACTGCCACATTTACAAAATCCAGGACACAGAGGCATTTATTGCTTCGGTTTTATGTCCTAATGCAATAAATTCTTCCGAGAAGTTAATTCTGCACCATTCCAGGTCCTTCCTTTCTGCCCAGCCTCAAGAGGAAAGGTGTATGGAGGAAATAAATTCCGATCACATCCACCATTGTGTACTCCAGTGCATTCCCACCATAAGAACAAACCCGAGGAGTGATGATCCAGCACAAAATGAACACTTCATGCATTTTATTGAGTCTAGTTAAATTTGCGTTATAACATCTTACATAGGGAACAAACTCCTCAAGTGTTAGCTGGCAAACCTGGTCAAACTGTGTCCAACAACCTCCGAGTACCAGTTTGTGTTAAACAAGTCCAGTATAAACAAATGTAAAGCACTGTACAAAAAAAAAAAAAAAAAAAAAGGAAAAAATAATAAAGAAAAGTGTTACATTCACAGTGGAATTCAGGGCTTCCCAACCAATAGCCTTACCAGCAGAGTGAAATTCAGGAAAGGGGCTCAAGTATTTTAGCTAAAGGGAATAAAACCAGATATAAATCAAATCAAACTCGAATGGTATGTTTCCCCGTAAGAAAAAGGAGATATGGTCCGTCTGAGACGTTGGGAAGCCCTGGTATAACAGATGCAAACCTCTTTTTTAACACACCACCACTTATTTGCACTTTGGGTACGTTACCATTGATTGTGTCTCTTCAGCCTCCTGCTTCCCCTCCCCAGGCGAGGGTAAACAAAAAGCCTACTGTACGTAAGGGCTGGAAATATTTCTGAAGTTGTAATAAATTCCCTCCATGTGGCTCCAAGCCAACCTTCATCCAAAGCTCCTCCTCCTGCGAGAAGGCAGAGGAGCAAGCAGACATTTCCGACAGCACCGAGCTCCTCATCGACTCCTCGCCTGCTCGCACAGACCCTTTCCCAAACCAGGACACTGCTTCCACGGACACAACGATCCCAAATGAAGGATGAGACGAGGGACAGCGGCTTGTACTGCAGTGTGAAGGTGAAGATGACTCTGGGAAGTTCAGAACCCCCCCTCAGCTTTACCTGCACCTCTTCTCACCCTCGCATCCTCCATCCCCTCATTGTTATGATGAGACCACTGGGTTGTGCGGGCAACTGTTTATCCAGTGTGGATCCAGCCGGGAAAGAGGCCTTTGGACTCCCACATTTGCATAACCCAGACAAGTGACAGGAAACTGGGATGACAGTCATTACAGGCCATTGTGCCAGCTCTGGTGGGAAACCCTTTCGTCTGCAAGTCGACACAATGGACAATTACGGCTCCTTCAAACCCGGTGGGTGTCATGTCCTGCAGCTGCTGTGCCTGCACGGCAGCGTTTCCTACAAAAGGCCTTTAAAATTCCCTGATTTCTATGCATGAAGTATCTACATAATCATGTCGTTTTGAAATCAACTCAACCGCCTCCAAGTTCTCCGCAAAAAAACGCAACTTGTTCAAAGAAATAAAAAATGTGTGCGTGAAAGGGAAATCCAACCAGCACCAGGAATTCAGTCTTCTCACAGATAAAGCCCCAAATAAGAATACAATAAAGTGAGCACCCCCAAGTCTGAGTCGGTTTGCAATGTGAATTAAACCAACAGTAACTCTTAACTAATGTGATTATCACAAGCGTGCGTTTGTCACAAGGGTTTGGCCTGGCTGCCATTGCTGTCCTGTCAGAAAGGAATGAAGCTCACGCACCAGATATTCCCAGCAGGAGTTTGGATGTTTGTAAAAAACCCCACGGTAACCCCCGGGGTGAGCGATGACAAGGAGAATCCTTCGAAACCCAAATAAAAGCTGCTAATGCTGCAAGGAATTCCGCTGGTGCTGAAGGCAGATCCCACACGGTGGCACTGTGACCCAGGCCACCAGCGCACGGGGCTCTCCAAAGCCATCGCTCCTGCAAATCGGTCTCAGGAGCGTGCCAAAACTCGCCCTTTTAACCCTTCCTACCCCTCCAGGCACGAGTGAAGATGCTGTGTCCCTCCAGAAATACCAAAAAAACCGAGGGAAGCGCTAAATACACATGTTCACTATCAAAATAATTCATGACATGTAAATTAGTCTAATTATTAAAAGTGTTGCATATTTTGTAAGCAACTGAAATGTTAATATTGGTCTTTCCTAACTCAAACCTAAATTTAGATAAATAGAAATTTAATTACCCTAATTAACTGAGCTACATAAGGACGTTTTTGCTGCAGACAATGAGCCCCCAGCCCCTTTAGCCCACTCAGCGCTGCGGAAGGCAGAGAAACCACGGAGAATGTTCAACGTCTCCCAAACTGAGATGAAATTATTTGTTCTTGGTACAGTTTGGGAAACCTCCAATATTTTATTAGTTGCTCTTGTTACAGAAAGATAAAATGTTAAGACATGCTATAAGCTATAACAAAACTGTGAGGGCAGTTCTACCAAGGTGGAAGTTCCATGGAAAAGGTGGGGTGACAGGTACCAGAGCCGTGCTTCACGTGGGTTTGGGACAGTGGGCTCCCTTCCTGGTGGTCACCAGCTCAAGTCTGAGATGAACATCTCGGATTTTCAACATCTAACATGGTACTCATGTAGAGAGGGGGATTTTTTTCCTTCTAATTCTACACTCTCTAAGTCTGGAAACTGCAACTGAGAGCGAGGATTTGCTCTGTGAAATTCAGAAGTGTTATTTTGCTGTGAAATTTTGGCAAAGAGAACCCAGTACCCAGAATCGACAGCCAACTTCAATTTTACACTGATGTGTGTCCAAGGAAAAAACCAAACCCATGAGCTTACTGATTGTTCTGTTCCCAAAGAACCCTCATGTTCCCTCTGCCACCATGGCGTGTCCCACCAGGAGGAAAGCTCAACAGCCAGTCAGGGTTTCCAACTGAACCAACAGCACAAAATGCACATGGAGAAAAGAAAAAATGGAATTTTGGGATGCTGTGGAATCCTTAACTAGCTGATGAGATGTTAAAATGGCTTACAGCAGCAATTACAGTTTATGCATCCACCACTATAAAACACCAAAAATGTGTTTTAATTGGGAAAAAAGAGATAGGCCAGCTTTGGTTTTGTCATGTGAGGAACAAGCAACACTTCCCATACAGGCAGCAAGAGCAGCTCATATCCCTTCTGAACTACTGCCCTGGAGTGGCAATAAATAAAAACCACTTTTCCTTTGCATATGTAAGCCAGGAAAAACCCCAAACCTTAGAGAATAAAACAAAGAAGAGGTCAGTGAGGGTGAAGGATGTTTCCCCCCACACACACCCACATTCTCCGATTCTCAACTGCAACATGTCATGTACATAATTTCAAAAGTAAATTCATTTTCATTCTGTGCAATAGGAATATAAAGAGCTTGTTGGGTTTTTACTGTTATTCTCAAGAATCTGCTGCACATTTAAGTGCACTCACTTTTAAATGTAACCCAGTACTCACACTGTGCTTTCCAGTGAGTACTGAATTGTTACCTGTGCCACTTGCACCACAGGCTACCAACACTGGACCACTCAACACATCCAGAGGTTACTAATAGAGTTGAAGCTCGTGAAGAACTAAAAACCAACCTGTCCATACTTGTTTGCCGAAGTTACAGCGTTGCCTCAAAATTTGAGAGCAGAAGCTGATAGAAAAATAGGGCACAAACCTCAGTGAACGAGCCAGTATACACAGGTTTGTATTATTCCATATCTGCAACCATACCAAGAAATAACCAGCCATTAGAACATTAGAAGTTTCTAACTTTTATCATCTTTTTTTTTTTTTTGTGGCATTACTGAGCCAAAACACTGCAATTTTAACATTTAATTTCCGGCTTTTTTTAATGCAATTAAATGCCTAAGCCAACTGTTTTTATGTTACAGTAGCTGTTCACATGAATAGTACAGATATGCACTGCTCTTGACAGGTACACAGTCACAAAAGCAGCTCTCTCATGTTCAGTTTGCTCTCTGTGTGGTGGGGTCTGTATGAAAAGCATTCTTGATTTCTAAGCATGGTACAATTTTAATTCTTAATGCGTTAGTACAACAGTGCATTGGAAAAGTACTGAGCTTCTACAAAAAAGCTTTACAATTTTAAAAGAGATTTCTTTTTTTTTTCTTTATTTAAACAAGCATAGGCAATTCTTATATTTCCACAACAAGATAAATATCCCAATTAAGCTAACAGCTCATCCTACAGCGTGCCATAGTGATGGGGAAAGGGCTAACATTAGTGTTATTTACACAGACATGTCCAATATTAACCCAGGAGGAAAATTAAAAAGTATGTTCAAGTGTGCAATTAAATTAAGGTTATTTTTTCAGAGAGTCGGATTTCTTGCAAAAATTCCTCTATGACTCATGGACACTGAGCTGGATAACTTCTCAAAGAACTCCTCAGAAGCACAATCTTGAGGACAAACTGTTTATTGGACTGGGATGGCAAGGGCTGGGTAAGAGAAAAAACTTAATACTCTTCACAAAGAAAAAAATATTTTGAAGTAGGGAGATGTCTTTGGACAAGTGAAATTGAACACCCAAACTGACTAGAACTCGAGAAACCTAATTAAAGAAATTTTCCAATTCCCAAAGCTTGAATCCAGAGAAAATGCTTTAATGAGGGAAGATTCACTCCGAGTCATTACTATACATTGAGGTACCACTCAAAAAGTGGCCATAAAGGAAGTGACTTCTTTGCCCATCACTATCACACTGGCTGCCTGGCCATCGACTCAGCTCTCCTTTAGACAACACTCTCTCTGTTCCCAGAAGCTAAGACTGCTCTGCGACAGATGGGGCAGGTGGAGTTCTCCGAGAGCCAGCGGTCGATGCAGTGCACGTGGTACTCGTGCGAGCACGGCAGCTTGCGGAGCTTGTTGCCCTCCGTGTACTCTGTGATGCACACGCTGCAGGTTTTCAGAGCGTCGCTCTCACCAAAATTCCTCATGGTTAGGTTGTCAATTTGTTCTTTGGTGAGTCCTCTTGGTTGGTCGTCGTCGTCTTCGTTGAGTAGGAAAAATTGTGCAAGGCTAAGGAATGGTAGAGAACCGCTTTCTTCAAAAGTGACCGATCCCCTCGAATTCCGGCCTTCCCGCCTGGCACCAGACGTTGAGCTAACGTGCCCACCCTCATACACCTCCCCTGAGCTAACATCTGCATTCTCACTGCCCGAGGTGCCCCCAGCTCCGCTCTGCGGCTCTGAGGTCTCCACGTTCTGATTGGGAGCTGGCCCGCCGGGATCCGCATCGCTATCGCTGTACATGAAGTAACTGAGCTCCCCGAAGCCTGTCATGATCTGCCTCAGCATGGTCTGGATGGCGACCGACGTAGTCTCGTTCAGGCCTGTGTTTAAGATCCTACGGATGGGAATCCTAATGGTGCTGACATAAGTTCTCACTCCAGCCCGCTCCGAGCGGGAGAAGGTGCGCCGGAAGCCTCCGCGCTCGCTCTCGTAGGTGACTGTGTTGTTGGGGGTCTGGGACCGGGACCGGGTCCTGTTGGCTATGCTGTCCCTTTGCCGGTACTCTCCGGGGCGAACTCTTCTCACCTGAAGGTCAAGCACTATGGTGGGAGGCCTCTGCCCAGGAGCTGCAGACTCACTGGTGCCGGTAGTTTCTGAAGAACCTGCTGCTTGAGGAGCAGGCCTCGTTTCAGGGGGGGAAAACAGAACTGCATTTTCACTTGGCACCTCAGTCCCCGCCGTGTGCTGCCTTAACGTCACGTGCTGCCTAGTTCTAGAGCTGCCCTCAGCCTCGCTCGCTGAGGAGTGGTCAAGTGTTTGAGATGATGAGTTGTGATGAGACCTGCGAGGGGCCTCGCTCACTGCATTAATAGGTGACCTACTTCTATCAGTCCTAGCCCGCGTCCGCCGCTGTTCTGGACTCCTACTCCTGGCTCTCCTCTGCCCTCTAGGAGGGGAAGCCTCCTCAGCCGTCAGCTCCTCCGCACTGCTCCTTTCTGATCCAGGTTGCCTTACAGACGGTGATTCAGACCTTGGAATTTCAGAGTCACTTTGGCTGTTTTCCAAATCCTCCCCATTGGAAGGCTCTACAGATGGCTCATTCTCAGTTTCTGGATTCGTGTTCCCATTATTACGGTTGACATTTATTTCCAAACTGAATCTGAAGTCGCCACTATTGGGGTTAGTCCGGCTCACTGCTCTCCAGGACTGGTTTCCTCGCTGCCCACTTCGTGTTGTATTTCCAGTCTGTCGGACTGAATTAAGCCAGTCTATTATAGAATCTCCATTTGAAACATCTTCTGCGGACTCTGCACCTGTGAAAAAGACAGGGAACTACCAAAATTAGAGTACTGAGCTAATTTTGGAGCCATCTTTTCCAAGAATATAATTGCTGAGCTTAACAAGTGACAATTTAGAAGTGCTGAATCCTACCAAGTGCTACTGTGGTTTCACAGGCAGCGAGACAATGCTGTAACTACCAGAGCTCTTCTAAGGGAGCAGGAGTGGACATTGCTCTAATATGGACAGATAGGCTGCAGCCATCACAGAGCAAACAAGTCATCAAAAGAACACGTATTTTCTATCATAAGTAAATGGAAAGTCACATGTCAGGTGTCATAACACATCAATATTCTGTGTTTTCCTTTCCAAACAATTAAGTGATCTATCGACCATGAAACAGAGAATTAAGTTTGTCCTGAGCCTTCACCTGCAGAGCTTTATAGCAACTCTGTCTCACTGAAGAATGAACCCCAGTGGTCAGCTCTGAGCATCCCCCACCAATCTCTACAGAAGGGTGACAACAAAAGCAATGCAGCATCTTTAGAAGGGAAGAATGGTGAATTAAAAAGTGGGATTGCCAAAAAGCATCCCAGAAGGGAGCAGACAGGAAGGCAGTCTTAAAAAACATGAAATTAAAAAAAAAAATAAACCTAAACGAAACATTATTTTGATAGAAGAGATGTGTTATGAATGAAATCTGTCCCAAACTGACCTCTGCAGCAGATATCAGACATAAGGTTCACTGAGTTTTGAAACAAAGCTCACCTTGCACCTGCCTAGGCTTAACTTGTTCCACTCCTGCACTCAAGTTAAGGTCCGTACGGGGTGCTAAAGTTAAGAGTTTTCACAAATACTGTATATACCTCTATTCTCATCACTGTTTTGCTGTGGCGGACCTTCTTTAACTTGGTGTAGCCTTCTCAGCAACTCTTCTTCAGTAATTTCACCTTAGAAAATAAGCAAAATTTTCCAAAAATATTTCCAAATCATATATGTATGGCAAGCATTATCAAAAGCTTCTAAAGAAGGTACAAGCCACTGCTTGTGTTCTGTCTAATTAAATCCTGCCATAATGGCACTGCCAAGCAGGTTGCTAAGGGGAAGTTCAGACACTTTAGCACTTTTGTCCCAAGTAAGTTTTGCTGAAGCTGAAATATCCAACAGTTCCGTCCTATTCAAGAGAAATGTGCTCTCTGGTTCTGTAACCTCTACAACTGAGCAGCAATTTTTGTCATCCTACACCCATTAAATGGCTGTCCAGAGTGAAATATTTGAGGTTAACACTTCCACAAGCAGGAAAAGAAGGTTTAAATTAATTGAGTCATGGTTTGAATTAGGTATCAACCTATAAAGAGGAAATTTAACAAGGTGATTGAGAACTGACATCAAAATGCCCATGTATGTAGAATCTCACACCAGACTACTTACCCTGGTTACAAACTCAACCTCACCAGCACAAAATCTGCACGGAGACACTTAAAGATTTCTTTTCCATCTAAGGGCTCGTAACTGGAACTGGGTCAAATCTGGGTGTTCCTGTCAAGTTGTGCAAACACCAGACACTTATATCTGATGAATCCACACCATCCTAACTATGTCTCCACTTGTCAAGGGACCACTTGAATTTGAGTGTGCACAAATTAGCAAGAAGCTACTTCCTACCATGGAACACGAGTGCAGCACACAAACGGGTGAAAGGGCTTCAGGAGAACAGAGAATGACACAAACTACCTACAAACGACTCTAGCAGGATGGACATAGGCAAGGCATTACCTACCTGGTGTTCCTAGCAAATTGTTATCTCTCATAAGCCTGTAGTCCTCCTCACTCAGGCTGTTCACAAACTGATAGAAAGCTTCTTCTCGATCTAACCGATCCAGCTGGCTCTGACGTTGGGCTTCTGATTGATCAATACTTCCTTTATCACTAGAATCTGAGCTTTCCATCTTGATGAGTGGAAGAGTACCTAAAAAAAGAGAGAACAAACCCTTCATGGAGAGCAGTGAAATAGGGCACGGAATTTAGGCATGTTTCCAATGTAGAGTGAAGCACTGGTTAAAGCAGTTTGTTAATGAAGCTTTAGTTAAGATCAGGTTCATCACATGGGGATCAGAACCGAAGCAGGAACCTCCTCAAGAAGCACAAACAAAACTGACGCCCATCATTACCAAATACTCAACAAAGTATGAACACAAGGATATAATCTGCCTTAAACCTTAGCCCATCTTTACACTCACATAGTTAAATAGGTGTCCATGATTATCTGCTTTTTGCATAAAAAATTCCAAATGTCACAACTGTCTCTCCAAGCAGCCTTACAGCAGAGTAGTACAAGGCACAAGCCATCCTTGATCATGCTCTCTGAGCACAGGATTATATGTTCCTTGCTTTTTCCTGCCTGCTACAAGAAACAGCCTCTTCACCATCCAAGTGAATTTTAACAGAATGAAGTGAACAGAACTCAAATAAAGAAGATAGCTGTGGAACATCATGTGCACAAAAAAAGAGGAAAGCTTCTCATTCCCTCAGAAAAGGAAAAGGGTTTGTAAAATCAACTTCAGAGTTTTACATCACAAGAGGAATTTGCTTTCAAGTTTCAGCATTTACTGAATTACTGATGTTGATGAGCAAAATTTCCAATACAAAACTCCAGCATACACCAGGTACACCACTGCTTTAAAGAGCTGTCTTCTATGCTGCATATTTTTAAATATAACCTTCTCATATTGTTTTTCATTTGGATGAAATACTTGACAACGTCTCCCTGTCAAGGAAAATAATCGATGAATGCCTTGTCTGTATCTGATAAATATTATAAGGAACACATGCAAATGCAGGAGACATTCTGGCACTGGCTGTGCCATGCAAATACATCAAATGAAGGTAAAATAACCACTTTCCTTGATCACTCTGCCTCACTATTCCCAGCATCAAGAATTTTCCTGTACAACTGGTAGAATCTAGTTACTCAGAGAGGTGATTAACAAGCTAATCCTCGGCATGCTAAAAAGCTCTGCAATAACATTCCCCATCAGAAAACATTCCTTTCATTTAAACCATACTTCATGTGACATGGAAATACTGGAAGAATAAAGCTTTTCTGCTTCTCACTGGAAAATTTCCAACACTTAGACATCTGTCTAGTGCAAAAAGCATCTTTTTTTGGTTTGTCAGCACAGCTGTCAAGTCAAGACTGCCCACAGTTTACATTAGTGCTTCTCCAGAAGAGCAGCACTGCATGATCTCCACGGGCACTTTATTTCAGCTGCTATGGTGAAAATTAAAGTGCACCGACGACATTGGTGTGTAGCACCAGAAAAATTGCACAGGATAGGATATGGCATTATTGCAGACTTAAAAATTATGAAATTGCTGTTCTGACCCTCTTTGTCCTCAGTTCTGATGCAGTGGAACTTAAAGTCAAGTTAGTGACATTAACTTGTTGCCACTCAGAGCTACTGGTGCTGTTGGCTTCTGCGAAATTCTGCCATTTTACCAATGCAATTACACCTTTTATTTGGGAATTGGGAAGCAGCAGCAATCACCAGGGTCACTACTGAGTCAGATGGAAGCCTATCAGCTTTCTCTGCATTTCTAAATCCCTGGTGCAATCTAAAGACTGCAGACTGGCATGTGACGTGTTGTGTTCTGTGACGTGCTGTTCAACACCGATAAATGACCCCATTCACAGGATGGTTGAGCAATAGTTTCTGCAGGTGTGTTCAGCTCTGACCAGGCTCACTTAAAAAATCTCTGTGCCCTTCACGTGCCAGGAGCATATTTCTAATGAGAACAGTGCTTCAATCAACTTTTTTACAAGCTTTCTGTAGCAGAATTATTACTCCAAGTAGCATTACTTAAAGACATGCTGGAGAAGATACTTTTAAAAGCAGCTGTCGTTAGTTCTGGTAATATCTGAACCAAAGCTTTAAGTAGAATGAGAGACTTGCACCCAAAATAAAACCTTGAAAGATACTTTAGTTCTTTGGGAATACACAGCAAACTCTAACCAGCATTCCCTTTTTTGGGATAACAAAAACAAAGTCAACAATAAAACTTAAAAAGTAAGGATAGGTAATAAGATGCTAAGGGACAGGAACAGCACAAGTTTTGTAAAATATTTTACCCCAAATGACTGCCATGGGATTACTGACTTCAAAACACATGGAATGTCTTCTGAAAGATGGCAATATTAACACCTTTGTAAGCATTAGACTAATTCTTCAACAGCTTCTAAAAAAGAAAGCTGCACTACGCATACAAAACATAACATTTGTTTACTACTTATTTACTACTCTCCTTTTAACTGAAACTTCCAGTGCTTGCAGGCACCTTGGCTATATAATGCTCACATGATTCAAAGATATTTGCCTATTCCATTTCAGAAAACGAAGGGGCACCATTCTTGCTAAGAGAAGAAGGGAGAGTCAAGTCAAATGGAGGGGAGAAAAAATTTTAAATCTCTTTTTTACCAACAGGCTGATGCATAGTTCAATAGGTGATTGTTTAGGAAATGTTTGGAATAAGTCAGGCTTACTTATTTCCAGGTTTGCTCCTCTCTTCTCTTCCATCACCTCTTATCTTCCCTCCTAAACCATAAAATCAGCTAATGGTCTAGGCTGAATAGAGTTTACTGCTAAGAAAAAAGCCTCAGAGGTGGGATCTTGAATGAAGAATTTAATTTCCATGAGGGCTATTTCTGTTAGTGACAAACTCACTATATTTTCCTGTTGCAAGCTACTACCAGGTTACATCAGTCCCCCGTATCCTGATTTCACAATCCTAGAAATGCTGTGAAATTCTATGGGATGCTTACACTGATGGAAATACAGATGGCACAGAAACACAGCAACAACACATTCTCCCTACCTGCCTGCTGACAGAGGATGATATTAAAACCACCAAATAAAATCCAGGATTTCTACCCCAAGGCTTCTGCTGCTTTCTATCTCCTCCCTGTCCACTCAGCTCATTGCACACATTGTCCAACATAAGCTTCACCTCCCAGCCTGCTGCAGAGCTCTCCATGGCCAGACTGAACTTACTGGAATGTTTGGACTACTCCTGCCTCAGCACGGCTCCACAGGGCCCATCTGGCTGCATTTCCATGGCAGGAGTTACCACTGCCCCACGCTCCTGTTGCAGCAGGAGAGAGAGGTAGAAATAACTTGAAAATCTGCCCCTTAGGATGCTGCTCTCAGCTCACACCCTGCAGACAATTAAGACTGGCTTAAGGAAGCCAGTAATACAGGCAAACCTGATCAGGGAAAACCAACAGGTGTACTATTAAATTATAACAAAATAACCAGCATTTGGCTATCTAATAAGCAGGTATGCCTCTACTCTGCTTCTCTTTCTTCCAGTGTAAGACTTTGTTCTTATCCAAGCTGAAAGATTCAGAATTTCCTCCTTTAGTGTCCTTCCTTGTCAGCACTGAGTTGACACAGGGTGGGGAAGGCCACAACTACGAGCAGGAAGTTCAGATCTGCTGGTTATTGCCAACTTCAGCTGAGATACCCAGATATGAAAATCTCTTTATGGGGAAGTGAGGGGGTGACCACCTAAAGACTGCACAAAGCAAGAGAACCAGAGACAGGATAAACAATTTTCTCCTTAAAAAAAAAAAAAAAAATTCTTTAGCAGCTGAATATCCAGACACAGTAACTACAGTGAATTCTTAACTGGTGTTCCCATCCTGCCACAAATCAGAAAAGTATCTTCCCTGCAGTTATGCTTCAACAACCTCAGAGATTTCCAAGCACAAATGACTGCCTGTCTCTCTGCTCTGCTCCAAACTGCAGTAAGCCCACAAAAGCTATTGTTTGTTACATTCTTTTATTCAAGAAGAAGTAATACTATGTTATTTTGGATAGGAACAATTTAAGAGTACTGGATATTCCCTAAATAATGCAAAGTTATCATTCTTACAGCATAAGAAATATTTTATGTTTTCTTTTATGCCAGGTTGTGTGTAAACTAAATCCAGTCAGGAATGTGCTACTGCCTCAAATCTGGTGGGACAGCCAAGCAGGGATAATATTTGTGTTTTACCCATCTACCTTCAACAAAAACACAGTCTATCTCCATATTGCTTAGCACTTGTGGAATACAGAATTCTTCCCAGAAAAACTACTAATGGACCATAATGCACAGGAATAAATCTCCAGTTCTTCCTCCTTCAATAGTGTGTAATATCTCCTGATATTAGTTATCTGCATTGAACACCAAGACACCACCTTAGCCTGCATTCCTAGTTTTTTTATATTTAAAAGAAATCCCATAAAACATTAGAACTCTCATTAAACTAACTAGGCAGAACTTAGAAAATCTGACAAACCCTAGAATCACTCATTGGCAGGGTTAAATGAAAAAGCAATACCTTAAAATTAAAATCTTTGTTAGATTTATGGGGCAAGCCTCAAATTTGAACAGGATGAGGTGGAATTTAATTAAACTGAAGAAACAACTCAGCTGCTCACAAGTCAGGCGTGCAACAAGAAGTTCCTCTAGAACTCCCCCATGTCGGTGCTACCGGTATTTCAACCTCACCTGAGAATCTCTCGTGCCCTGTATGGCAGGAATGTTTCCTGAGTTACCTCACGTCCCAGCAACACAGTTAATACCTCCCTATAAACAAAAAAGAGGATGGCAGCGTGGGTGTTCCAGAGACGTCCTCAGCAGAAGGCCAACTTCTCATTTATGATTCATACCCTCGTCTTAATTAGGTACTTCAACCAGTAGAGCACCTTGCTTACTTCCAGTCTGCACAAATGATCAAACCCTTGGACGAAAGGAGTGACTCAGGTTGGAAGCCAGAAACACTGATTTGTTTGCTTTGGGTCGTTAGAGGCTATTTTTCCTGCCCAGCTTGCAGTGAACATGCTTTAAAGACACTTCAGCTCGAGAGAAGCACAGCACAGCTGCGTGTCCAAGCGCTTTCCACGAACTGTGACTCCAGCAGCTCTGACGTGCCATGGCAGCACGGCCCCAGCCAGCCCTCTCTCCAATTCCATGTCTCAAATGACACAGGAACAGCAGCTAGAACAGACAGTCCTGTTACCTCGGCTTCTTCAAGCACAAAAAGAACCCACTTCACACACAGCACTCATCCAACCCACCCCACCTCATTTTCCTAGAAGAATTCAAAGTTGAAAAACAGTTTCCATGCCAGTCAGTATCCAATTTCTCAATACTCAAAACTAGCTGGAAGTAAGACATAACAGAAACTACATTTTCATCTTAAATATTTCATCACTCAAGTCTGCAAGCTCAGAAGCAGAAGCAAAAACTGTCAGTGAATCCCATTATTAAAGCAAAAAGACACCCTAAGACAGTGAAATGAAAGTCATCTATTTGCATTATACATGGAGCTTCATTATGTCAAGTTTGTTTGGCTTTCTCTTTTTGTGCAGGTGCACAAGTTCCCTTTTGTGATCCCACTGAAGGCTTTGATACCACAGGTCAAATACACTCATCTCCATCTTAGAAACAGTAAAATGCAACAAACTTTTCCAGTTTTCAGAGTTGCATCATGAATTTTGGGGTTTTTTTCCCCTGCTCTTCTGGCTTTTTATTTCCACTGTGATGAACAGCAGGTTTAGGTTCTTATTAGCTTTTTATTAAACCTACCACAAGTTTTAAAATCAAGAGCTGAGTCCTCTTTAACTCAAAATTATCACAGAATATGCATCACTTGTGGAAAGCTGGAAGAAAGTTGTGTTCTATGGAAGTGTTCTGTGAAAAGTGCTGTAAAATTTAAATGCCAGTTTAACAAGGAGTGTTAAACATTGATTCAGCTTTTTCACTACCCCAGTGTGTTTCAAAGCAAAGGCCCTCAAACAAGATGTCATTCTGAACATACATTTTAAACAATAGAAAGCAAATGAATACTTTTGCAGAACAGTGGCAGAAAGTTCCACAGAATAAAAAAAAAAACCCACAAAAAACCAACAAACCAGAGATGAAAAACACTTCAACTGAACCAACTGTTGAGATAAAGAAGAGAAACACTAACAGCTCCTGATAAGTCAGAAAGAAGTGAGGAAACCAGGGCAGAGCTTAGCAATTCCAGAACACTGAGAGCATGTGGAACCAAGATGGAGCTCTGAAAACAAAATGTAGTAACAACTGCCAAAATGCTGGGCTTTGCCTTTTATCATCTGCACTTACTAAAACAACACTTTTCACATACAAGTGGAAAATAAAATTAAGATAACACTGCCTTTGCCATCAAATTCAGATAGCACAGAGGAGAAAGACTGGTGTATATGAGGTGCAGCACGTTTCCAGCACTGCAGGCTCATGAAATGATGCTCTTTTTGCCCAAAAATGAGCTTCTTGCTGGGTCAGCAGCAGAAAGCCCATTTTGAACTCAGAAGAAGTAAAGCTTCACACTAAAGTAATCAGCGTTGACCCCAACTGATCAAGAAGAGAACTGATATCCAAGGACAAGTTTTGATTCCTGAAGAAACACAACCTGTGGTTAGTGAATGCACTAAGCCAATCAAAACTCACTGAATTTCAACTGAAAAAGAAAAATCCATCTTTAAATGCACTGCTGAGTCTTGCACACAACTGCTGCTAACACAGGCACTGCTAATAGTAAAAGGGCAAAAACCAGAGAATCACTGCAACCACAAGCCACAGAGGAATTTGGATACATGCATTCCTGTTCTTGTTGATATCCGGTGCCCAGCGATCACAGAAGTGGGAAATAAAATGAACTCAAATTTATTTGGATTTAAATAGGCATCTGTACCATGAGAATTCCACTTCTGATGCCATCCCAAGGCAGGGAAGCTCCAGCATTTTAACAGGATTATTTGCACATACACCTTGCACATTGAAACCCAGAGTGCTCTGAGCAAGATGATTTTACATTACTGAACTAAGATAAAATGTGTGCTGGCTTTTCCTACGTTCCATAATCATTAGGTGGTTTTATGAGACCACACAACTCTGCAGACCTCCTTGAGTCAAAAGCTGAGCCTCAACACTGCATAGCAGCCAAAAGCTGCTAACAAGTACCTCGTTAATACAAACCTGAGCAGTCTGAAGGAGACATAGGCTTGTGTTTATGATCTTACCTGCAGCCAGAACCTGTGCAAAGGCAAAACCAGTCCCAGGCATGCTCCTGGCTATCCCTACTCACCACACAAAGCTCCTGACTAAGTTATGACACTGCTACACTCTTTAGAAGTTTTGGTTTTGAGAAGCACAAGACTCTCATAAAAATATCTTGGAAGACGGAAATGTTCGCATTTGGTTTTATCCCTTCAGGAATAATTTTTGCAAGCTCAGCAGCTGATACGTTTTCACCAAGACTGAGATTAAACCACAAAACCTTGGATAAACACCCAATAGTGATGTTTGGATTCAAGTGCTTTAATAAATGGAAACTGAAGTTCTCTATTAAAAAAAAAAATTAAGACAGTCCAGTAATGTGTTAAGCTACATTAGGCTGGACTTAAATGCAATCTTTAGACTCATGAAGCCATAACATTATGTTATATTATGCTATGAGTGTTAAAAAAAAAAGTATAACACCTCTCCTGCAACTGGAATCATTCTGCTAAGATCAAGGGATTTATTTTGATACATTCCCACAGGGAAGAGAAATAAAGGAACAAGCAAGGCAGGTATATTGATACAGAGGTGTTTTGAAAGCATTTCCAGCTAAGGATCACACTATCCATTCCTCTAAAAACACCCAAATGCACATACTGGAGACCAGACAATTGTAACACTCTTGTCCAGTGCACCCTGGCATGCCCAGAAATTCAGTAATATGGAAAATAAATATGATACAGATGGCAACCACTATAGGCTTGAAAAATACTGGTGTGGTTATTTCAGAGACAAACGTTTACCCAGGCAGAGTTGCTGATGAAGGGAACACTGCAGTTGTTGTGCCTTAGTGGTCTAGCATAACAAGAAACCCTCAATTTTATAATGTGTGGTGTGTTTTCCCTTCCCAGGACATAATTCCAAGCTATCATTATTTTAATTCCAACATGGTAAACCTGTAGAGGGAACAGAGTCAGTTTAAGTGCCAGTTGACCACTACAACAAAACTAAATATCTGACTCTCAATTATGATAATTAACTGCCCAAGAAGCAGCCAGATCTTCATTCATTTTAGAAAGATTTGACAATCACTGCAATTGAAATTCAGGGACAAATTAGTGTCAGAACTTCTTCTGAACATTTTGACAACTATTTTCAAGTTAAAATTACCCAATACTGCCAATATGGACAGAAAAATAAATGTGATGTGTCATAATACTATTAGGTATTATCAAGTTTGTATTCTTGCTTAGGAGCTTCTCTGTATCAAGGCTCCACCTTCCCGAGAAACAGCAAAATAATACCACTATTATTTTAAAAATTCAGTATTTTTTGCTTTGAAACCTTTTGTCAGCTTCCTATTGCACACTAAAATCAAGACACAAAACAAATCTTAGAAACAAGCCTTAATCATCACTATATTTTATATACGTACACACACTATTATACACAAGCTGGTACTGCTCTTCGATTAAAGCAGACCACTCAAGATAAACACATCCAGCTGGACTCGACAAGGGTTTTGAAACAGAGAAACAGAAACCTTAAATGCCAACAAACACCATTAAAAGGGGCAGGGAAGAACTTGCACAGGGAAGCTACGGTGACAGAGCAAAGATGACGTGATTAACTGGGGAGAAACTCCGCGCAGGAATTGCGAACACCACAGGTTTGAACAGGTCACAAACTGATCCAGAGCCTTACACAGCGGGATAGGAAGAGTTGCTCTCGCCCGTCTCCCACAACAAGGCTTCTTGCCTCAACTCACGAGAAGCACGGCTTTGGTGCGGGGCAAAGGCTGGCTGCGATTCCTTCAGCAGACACTGAACTGTGGAAGAGGCCCAGGATAGCAGCTATAACCACCCTCCTCACTCCACCCCTCCCAAAAGGAGCTTGTTCCAATTCCTCCCCCAGCCCAGCCGGACACCCGGAGCGTGCCGGGCCCGCCTGCCCTCCCTGGTGGGAGCGCAAACCCAGCTCCGGTCCCCGGTGGAGGATCAGGGTGGCGGCGAGAGGCCCCGCCAGGAGAATCCCCGGGGTGACGGAGCGCGGCCCATCCGGGCACACCCGCGCTCGGACCGCCATCACCGCCCCCCGCTCCCTCACGGCACCGCGGATGGAGCCTCCCGCGCCCCGCCGAGCCGCCCCGCCATCCCCGAGCGGGGACTGAGGAGCCCCGCGCCCGCTTTCCGCTCCGGGCGGAGGCCGCCANTGCCCGCTCAGGCGGCCATTTTCTGCTCCATTGTTACCAAGGAACGGGGGGCCGGAAGCGGCCGCCGGCAGCCGGAAGCGGAGGCGCAGACGCCACGGCGCAGGCGCGGCCCGGGAGGGCAGCCCCGCCCAGCGCGCGCGGCCTCGGCCCTCAGGGGCCGCCGCCATTTTGGTGCGGGGCAAAGGCTGAGGGTGAGGTGGGGTGGATTGGGGGCTGCTATGGCCACCCCTCAGCCCACAGCCCCCGGGAATGTGGAGGGGACCGGGGGTCATCGATGCCCGCCCGTGGTGCGGCGCAGCAGGAAGGTCTGTGTCCCCACGGTCCCCTGAGCAGAGCTGTTTCATGTCACCTCAGGTGTGTGCGTGCTGGGCAGAGGTGACTCCGTGCGAGGCCGATGGTGGTCAACAGTGCCAAAAACCAAATAAATATTGGCAGTACTTGTGTCTGTCGGTGGAGATACTCACCCTCCTCTCCCTTCTAACCATGGGCATTCCTCCACCTCTAACCATGGCAAGGTCTCCCCTCTCAGCTGGGGTTGTGTACTACATACAGATGGCATACCCTGTGAAAACTGATATATCCCCGTTTCCTGACATGAGCCTTACTTAATTGAATGCCAGACTTCCTAAGTTATGTAGGGTTAAGTACTTAGGCAGTTTTTCCCCTCACCACTGAAATTATCAAGGGCAGCTGAGCTTTGAAAGATCCCATTTTAATGCCTGAAAAGTCATAGCTTACAAAGGTCTTGCAAGGAAGTCATCTTCATTTTCAAACAATATCTGATATATAAAGAAAAAACATATTCCTGAGGACTTACACCATTTCAGGAAGCCCATGAGACACCCTTGTTTCTCCTTTTGGCAGTTCTTTATAAAAACGGCACTGTCAGGTTGAGGGAGGTGTTGCATTTAAAGGTTGTGGAAACTGTTGACTTCCTACTCAACAATACCAGCCCAACTTTTAATGCAAATGAAGTGGTTTTACATATTCACAGTTTATCCCCTGTCAGACTTGAGAACTTAAAGGCAGCCGCAGTGTCCAGGCGAGAGAAAAGGGAAGGGATGGGTACAGGTCATATTCTCAGCAGTTTTACTTGCCACAGCCTGTGACCAGGAAAGGAAGATGACAAAATCCTTAGGAGAGGAGTTTCATCTGGAGCAGGTGTAGGTTCCCAACTATATTTTTGTTCAAATAACCAGTACATGAAGCAATTGAGTTTATTACAGCTGCAGATGGACAAGTCATACTTGATACACCACGTAGTTGGAGTGATGGAGTGGTGACACCTAATACAGTATAAAACTTACTTGCAGAATATTCACCTTTTACGTTTTTAAAAGTAAATTGGGGTTGGGAGAATGGGTTTAAATCAGACCAGTCCTTTGCATCATTGCTGCAACTAGAGTTAGATTTACTGCAGGGTCAAGCCATGCCCTAATAGCTCTGCTTTGACTGTTTAGTGTGAGTAAAAAAAGAAACAAACAAACCCTAAACCCTAACCTGAGAAAAAGAAATTTAATGTCACAAAGCAATTTTGCTGTTCTAATGCACCAAAATATTTGTTATGGGGAAAAGCTGCCTTGCTCCTGACCCATGACAAATGGATCTCTTTATGTAGGCAGTGCTCCAACCCCTACAAATTCCAGTGGCTGGAGAAACTGCATCCCCTAAACAGAGTGGCCGAGTGTGTGGGCACACTTTTATATTTGACAGGCACCTTTGAAGCTGGCAAAAAATCCATTCTGTTGTCAAATGTGGATAATTCAGGGAGCAGGTGATGGGTACACAGTGGATCCAGTTTATCGTGGAAAGCCTTGTGCCCACGACTGATAAGGCAGCCACCAGTGTGAGTGTTGGCAATTAGCACAGCAGCAGGACATTCCTCAGTGTCACCTCAAAGGAAATCGCAGGTGAGGGGTCTGCCACAGACTGAATATGCATGGAACTGAATCCTGCCTTTTCTCCCCACCTTTTTTGGATGCCAGGCAAGGTCAGAGCAGGATAAAAGTGGCTTTGTTAGACACCAGTAACCTAAGCAGCAAAATATTAGGGATTGTTGAGCAAATGGGAAGCGGAGCATATTCTGTTTGGATGGAGGGATAAGATGATGCTTTATGCTCCTGGAACAGCCTCCTGACATCTGACACGTCTTTCCCCCTCAACAAAATATGTTTACTTGATTAGCCTTACCAAAAGTCTTGAAAATCATCAAATGGCAGAGCAACAGAGGAATAAAACATTCTTCTTCCCGTCTGTGGGTGAGCTCAGGCTCTTCAGGAAGACATTTGCCAGCTTGCTGGGAGAGGAACACCCGTGAGGAGCAGAGATGGCAGCTGGATCCTGCTGATTCACACCTTCCTCAGCGGTAAAAACTTGGAGCTGAGGTCCAGGGCAGACAGCTGAGGAAAGGTGTCTCCCACACAGCTGAGGAAAAGTCTTTCCCTCGGTGTGATTTGGTGGATTTATTTGCAAATGCCCTCACAGAGTCGATCAGGTACAGAATAAGCTCTGATTTTTCAAAACCACTTAATGGATTTCAGTATCCACTTGACATTAATAACAATTAATGACCTGTGCACACACATATCCTTAACAGCTTTGACAAAATTAGGATCGGTGTAGCAGCATATTTCAAAAAGCTTGGAGGGGAAAATATATTTGCATAGAGAATCTTGCAGCATAGGAAAAAATAAAAAATCTACAGCAAAAGCATGGTGTAATTCCTACTTAAGTGTTTTCAATTTGCTACTGTATGTATAGCAGAAGAGAATTGCAACACTTTTCCATGGTAAGTTTAATGTCGTTTCCTTCAATGAGGGTAAATAAATTTGCTTTAAATCCCCCAGGGTTTTAAAAACTGCTTATTAGGTATGCAGTGATAGATGAAAAAAATGCTGGTTTATTTTTTTTTTCTGAAAAGATATTAAAATAACTTATTCACAATATAGCTAAGTAATAATCCAAATGCAGTGAGGTGAGGAAAATCTGAATCTCTTGGGAACGTCTAAACCTGAGCAAAAAAATTAAAAGACCCACCAAACTCAGATCCTTGTATACTCAGAGTAGAGGCAGAGGCAGGAACTGAGCAGGCAGATGAAGCCAGCTGGGTGGTGTAAATGCAGGAATTCTGATTTTCTCTGGCTGCCTGAGCTGGTTACTCTTTAAATTGACTGTCATTCTGTAGCTTCTGACAGAAAGTTTCATACAAAGTCTGTGATAAATGCAGGATGTGTCAACTTCTGCTGAATATGCTTAATCCCAAAGCGTTTCTCTTGTGTTTACTGTCAGTACCTAGTTAGGTGCTATAAATGCAGTTGCAGCCAGAAAATTCAGGCCATAGAAGATGAAGTAGTTAAAGCAGAGTGAGGCAGTTTATACAAACCCAACATCGAGTTGCTTGTTCATGTCACCAGAGTGCTTTGCAACTGCACCTGAGCCCTGTTCAGGCCAGAACTAACCAAAGTCAAGTGGGAAAAAGTGAGATTTTATTATTCCTTCTGTTTGACAGATTTGTCCCAGGCCATCCAAGAATATCCATGTGCAATTGAATGATGATTCTGTACTTTCTCTCTGGAAAACTCACCTGTGCAGGTATCAATTTTAGAAAACTTTTCTTCTGATGAAGGAACTTCATCTCTATTCTGAAAAAGCCAACTCTGCTAGGTTTTAAGCACAGAAGTTGGTGGATTTTATTGAAACCCTGAGGCAAGAAAGCTCATCTAAAATAGTAAAATGGAAATTAAAAGCTCCGTAGGTAGGACAGAATAAAATCCTAGACTGGAAAAGTTACCTCATCTCTATAAACTCCTTACCATGCTTACCAGATTAAGTTTTTTTGTGAGCATTAACTTTATTTAATTTTAAAGTAATTTGCTTCTGGGATTATAATATTAGTCCAAAAAATATCTTTTAGTAGTGTGAGAAAAACAGTGAGTCTTTTCTCATGGCAAAACTTAAAAACTTAAATTTATATCAAGTCTTAATCTCAGCCTTTCTCCCAAACTCAGCCATGCCCAAGTGATTTGCTCTGCATTCACACTGGTGCAGCTGAGTAATGTGTGTCCTGGCACAGCCTGATAAATTCCCTCCTCTGTCACCTGTGTCCTGGCACAGCCTGATAAATTCCCTCCTCTGTCACCTCAGCCAAGCAGAAAACCCAATCAAAGCCCCTGAAATGTGGAACTTTTCCTTTCACCGCGGGCACTCGGCGCTCAGAGGAGCCTGGCTGGCCGTGCCGGGGGCAGACACTCACTCAGGATTGGGTACATGAGCAGCACTTTCCTCCTGTAGATGTCTGGGGGGAACTTGGCGTAGTACACCTTGGCTCGCTGGGTCTCCTCGTCGCTCTGGATCAGGATTTTCCCGATGCGGATGGATCTGCAGCAGTCCCGCAGGCCTTGCTCCATGGCCTCCCCTCCAAGGAGCAGCACAGACACAGCAGCAGATGGTGACAGAGAAAGGGCTCAGGGGCAAGAGGCTGCAGGGGAAGGGCCAGTCCCAAATGGACAGTCCCAAATGGACAGTCCCAAATGCCCAGTCCCAAATGGATGGTCCCAAATGGATGGTCCTAAAAGGACCAGTCCCAAATGGCCAGACCCAAAAGGACAGTCCCAAATGGACAGTCCCACACCAGTGCTGGTGAGCAGCTCTAAGCATTACAACACCTGAAGCTCTTTCCCTTTTTCCTCTGTTCCCAGCAAACTGAGTCTCCTGGGTGTTGCCAAGCCCCTGGGTTTGGTGTTCCCACCCAGCTGTGCTGAGCTCACAGGAGGGAGCTGGAAACGTCCCAACAGGTGGATGGGGTTTGGGGACATTCCAGTGACAGAGTGTGGGGCAGAATGTGGGGCAGAGTGTGGGGCCACTGATTTGACACCACAGATCCAAAGGTTTGCCCAGCCCTGGGCAGTAACAGGGACTCTGCCCCCAGGGAGCGTGGCTGGGGTGGGGCCCTGGCTCTGGCACAAGTGGGAAACAGGGGAAGGCACTTGGGTCCTCCCAGGAACAGCTGCCAGGGAAGAGGCCACAGGAAATCTGTTCCTAAAAGGTTAATGGGAGCTATTTCTGGACATTCTGATATCAAGGATACCTAAGAAAGAATAACAACTTATAATAAATAATAAGCCAATAAAGCCTTTCAAGAGATACCATAACATTATGAAAAGTAGGCTTTGTCCTGTTAACCAGATATTTTCCTTAATGTCATTGTTTACAGTGGTAGTAAAGAAACCTTCCATCAGTAAGACACCAGGTCTTGTCTTTCACTGTACTTCGAGAAAAAGGAACGTTGTGTCAATAAGACAAATAATTAATTGGACTGAAAACTAACTGATAGGTCTCCAAGTGTAATTGTAAGCAGAACATGGAACACGGCAGAGCTCCCTTGCTGTCGGATCTTGACCCCACACCTCTTAATGTGTGATCACTGACCTGCAAGAAAATGCCAAATCATTACTGGTGATACGCAGCTGCACAGAAGTTGGGGCAGGTCGCCAATACCAAACCTAATCTGCATCACTTAATGAGCTGAGTTTAAATAAACAACATGTTTTTCGTGCCACCAGATGTAAAGTCGTTAGCCTAAGAATAGAGCAGCAGCTGGACTAAGAGGTGGGTGACAAAGTCATGGAAAGCAGTGACTCAGAAGAGGAGTAATCAGCTGAAGGGCTCCTAATGAGATGCTCTGCCAAGAGGAGCTAATGCTTCCAGGGAACCACAAAGGGAGGCACCACGGAAGACAAGAGAGATTTTATTACTTCTGGTGGGCTTCAGGAAGACTTCCCTGGGGGCTGGAAAACACACCTTGGTGAGAAAACACCCAAAGAACCAGTTTAATAAGAAATAAAAGGTGAAGGGACATTTAAAATGCAGTCTCTGGGAAGGCACATGACAAATTTAACCCTAAAGGGTTGTGAGGCCCTGGCACAGCCTGAGAGGCTGTGGGTTTGTTCAGGGCCAGGTTGGATGGGGCTTGAAGCAACCTGGGATACTGGATGTTGTCCCTGCCCATTGCAGGGGGGTTGGACTGAAATGATCTTTAAAGTCCCTTCCAATCCAAACCATTCAGTGATCCCATGATCCATCTGGCAGAGTGGTGTTTGGTAGCTGGACATCAGTACAGGTTGCTGTGTATTTTTAGGACTGGGGAAAGCTGTCCACTGGAACAATCCACACACAATTTGCCGAGTGTGGCAGAGTGCCTGTCACTGAAGAATCGCTGGAAATACTTAATGAGATAATTTTTTTTCCAAAGGAAACACTCTAGTTTGAACAAGCATTAATTCAGGGGAATCCAGCAGCCTTAGTTAGGCAGGAATTGGGAGCAGGTTATGAGAACAGCTCCTGCTAGATTTGTTCTGAATAAATACAGAAACCCTGTGGCTGCAGGCTGGGGCGAAGGGAGGGGTGAACCAGGCAGCATAACCTGCACACTGCCTTGGCTGTGCTGCCTGTGTGCTCTCAGGGAGGTGAAAAGGCTATTTTTACCTAACCTATCCCCTCTTCCAAGGTCCAACCCATATTCAACACTTTTTTTTTTTGCCTTATTAACATTATCAGTGTGAATCCTGGCTGCCCTCAGCAGCACCAGCTGCAGGACAATCAGCATTTGCAAACAGCCACCAAAATGTGCCTCAGACAATTCATTGCCAAGCTTTTTGCTTTAACTCTGTCCTGTAAGAGCACATCAGCCATGGGGAAACTTAAACACATTACAGAGCGAAAATACAATCAAGCAGCATCAGCTTTATTGCTCTCCCTTGGCATTTGGAAAGTGTCAAGTCCCCACTAGGTCTTGTTTTTAGGGGAAGCAAGGACTCTGGGCAGGCTTTATTGCTTCATTCATTTGTGTGGAGCAACCAGAATGGAAGTAAAATCCTTCAGTGAAAAATTCGGGAAAGAAAAAGTGGGAAACACAGAATGGGACTGGAGGAAGAGAGAGATTTCCAACACTTTTTCTTATTCAGTGTTGATGGTCACCCTCGACATCCAGAACAGAGTTCTGATGGTCACTTATCAATCCTTATCTCGGGGCATGATTTCTGACGTGTCAGAGTGTGTCAGTGACAGGGCACTGGTGCCTGGTTAATCCCAGGGATAGCAGGGGGGACCCGGAGTGCCTTCTGCCTCTTCTGTTTGGCAGCTGTTTCAACGGCAAATGCTAATTCCTCTCTCAATGTTTTGCTCTTTCTGGGAATTTAAAAATAACTTGCCTAATGAAGCAGTGCTGAGCAGCTCATATGTCCAGACAGATAGGAGTGAAATGCTTCAGTTCAGAAAGCAAAGTCGTCCGTGGTGGCAGTGCCTTTGAACAAGTCCCTCAAGGCCCTTTTTCAAATAATCCCAGGACTGGCTGAAATTAATGCTGGAAGAAATTCAGAGGAAGGGGGGAGAATCACGTCAAAGAGCCTGAGACTTGGGAAGACATTTCTGGGTGAGCTGTAATCAGGCCCATCCTATGATATCCCTTTAGCAGTGCCATTTAATTACTCCTTTACGGACAGGGTTTGATGTATGTGTGCTATAGCAGGGACATCCAGAACATGAAAGAAAAACGTGACACTTTCTGAAGGCTTTTTAAAGATCAGTGGAGCTCCTTGTCTCTTGTTAGAGCAACGAGAAGCTGAACAGAGTGACAAAACTGCCCATCCGAGGGCAGCCTCCAAAGCATGAACAGAGACAATTAGAGCAATGGAAATTTTCAGTTTTTCTCTCAAAACCGCCTTGTTTTGTTACACATCTTTGATTTTTCTATCTTCTGGACGTGGAGATTACCATGCTCGTTTAAGTTTACCCTGCAATGAGCTCATCTGCCTCGGTGGGACAGGACACATGAGAACCATGAAGGGCAAACATCCAACAGGAGCTGGAGGAATGGTCACAAAAGGAACTAGGCATGATATGCTGGGAGGCAAAATTGCTATGGAAAAGCAGGCATGGAGGCCAGGGAGATACGTGGCTTCTTCCTTTGGGCCAAGGCTGGAGTCAGAAAGTCTCTCTCTGCCCACTTGGAGCAGCCTTAGCCTTTTGTATGGATTGTTTTCTTGATCTAGAATTAAATCATTTGTGGTGCTGTAATACTATCAGAGTATAAATGCTAGTCTTTCTAATATTCCAGTGATAAAATCCTGTTTTTTCCCCAGCTAGATGAATGATCATTACATTCTTAAAATCAATTCTTATTTTTCTTTAATTGTTTCTGATGCCCTTGGCACTGTTGAGTGACAGGGTCTGCTCTCCATCCTTGGAGGCTTCTAGGGGAATTCAGCAATATCTTCATCTCCACAAGAGGAGATTATTGATCCTAAAAAACTGGTGGTTGTATTTGGGGCAGAAAGGATGAGGAACAATCCATCAGAAGAGGTTTCCAGGCAGAAACTCCTGGTACAACCTTGTGTTAACCCTACGAAGACCATAAGATCTGTATCATATACAGCATGTCCAAATGTTTTTATTGAATTGTTCTTAGAGTGCAATTCATCATTCCCTCGAATCCTGCATCAAATATGCCATGCTGCAAAAGGATGAAATGAAGCCAAAACACAAGGATCACATGATACTTTGCTCTGTGCTCATGCCAGGGAAATGAAGGATTTCCACCACTGGGATTCAGCTGCTAAAACCCAGGACCTTCTGTCCCTCTGTAGAGAATAATGAATTTCAGCATCATCCTTCATCCTGCAACCAAGAACGTGGCCTGTGTGATATCCACGGCAGTCTGGGCAATGGCACATTTCCTTTCTTGGGCTGGAATCGTGACCTAATTCATAACTGTAGCCCTAAAATCAAACTGGTGATTCCTCCCTGCTTGGCCACCCAGCCACTGTTCTCCATAACCAATGTGAGCCTCCAGCTCAGCATGTTCCCTGTAGGACAGCAGACTTCACACACTTGGCAATAATTGAGAGATCTGCACCTTTCTGTTCTCAGACCCCCAACCCTAACTTCAGACAAGCTCGGCCGAAGCTGTGCAGTGACTGTCTCACTTGCACCAGGAGCTCTGTGGAGCTCTTGGGTTCAGTGAGAAGAGTGACTCTTCAGCTCTTGGTTTCAATCATCTCGGTGTCATAACCCCAGCAGAGACTGAAAGCATCGCAGAGGGGTCTTGCCAAGCACCCACCTTGGAACACAGCCAGGGCCAAACCCAGCAGGTGCCCCAAGCTCAGGATCTGCTGTGTGGCCAAAGCCAGACCGTGTCCTCAAGGGACTTGGGGTGATGCTAAATCCCTCTGGGCACAGGGACAACTCTGGGCACTGCTGGACAAGTTCCCCTCACTGCACACCACACCAGGGGCTCATTTCAGCAAGATCCTAAATAGACTCTACAGCCAATGCCAGCATTTCACAGTGTTATCCAATGGGAGATGGAGGGATACATTCCTTAAAAATAATCCTCCCGGTGTTAAATAATGTGATTAAGCAGGCTGCCTAATTCTCCCCCTCAGTATTAAACTGTCCTGTTTATCCCTGGCTGCAGCTCTGCTCCTGTCCCTGCCCTGGCCTGTGCCCCCTCCTCGCCTGCCACAGGGGCTGGTGTGACATAGCCCTGTTTTAGCAGCTGCCTGCTGTAAAAATGTGCCCTTATCTCTCAGACTGCAGTTTATGCTCAGACTCTTTATTTCCCTTCATGTAATCATCAGACATTTCTGCGTTTCGTCGTGATAAATACCAGACTGTTGAATCTCTGGGGCTGCCAAGAAATGCATCTCAGCACAGCACAAATAGAGCTGCTATTTTTTTTTTCATTCCTTCCTTTAGTTTAACATTTATTCCTGCTATTGTTGTCCTTAGAAGGATAAAGAGGGCTGCATCTCACTAGCCAGTTGCTCCAAATACATTAGATTAAAGATTAAATAACATGATAACCGAAGGCTATGAAGACTATATTAATATATTATATTGAGATAGTCAAGCAAAGATGTGATAATGTGCTATTCATTATACAGGTGCGCCAGTGCTCACTACAGGATAAAATTAGATTGACTCATCTGCAGGTCATGTACCTTCTACAGCTTCTAAGCTTTGCTTCTCTCTGCACTGAGGCAGGAACATGGCAGTCACAGCCCTGCCCTGCACAGAGAGGTGTCTGTGCTCACACCACACTGCACAGGGCAAGGCACGAAGGATCCTGGTCACCACAGCCTTGGCATCATGGCTCAGGACATCTTTCCCATTCTCACTCTTTAAATGCCATAGGTTTCTCTTTCCCCTGAAGAGAAGAGAAGAGGTGTGACATGCAAAGGGATCCTGATGCTGAGCGCCTCTCTGAGGTGGTGACACTCCGAGAGGCAAACCCAGCTCACACGAACAGTCACTGCCAGGCTGAACAGGCAGCTCTGTGTTCCCTGGTTTCCGTGATATCTACATCCCAGCTTCCAGCCACCCTGCTTGAGGCACGTCTGCCACACACCTGGGCTGTAAAACGCCTCGTGCTCCTGGGAGCGTTAAGTACTTCTCTCTTAGCGAGAGATTTGCTGTCTGGAACTGCCTTTATCGCCACTCACCCCTATTGTTATTTCCATTTAAAGGTTGGACGCCTAATACTGCATAATCACATCGTCTGAGATCTCAAAATGAAATGTGAGGGTGAAGAAAAAAAGAGGTGCAGGTATAGACAAGAAGTAGAAGCATGTCTTATTCTTCTCATGGAAAACAAAGAGATGCAAGATGTAAAATTCCAGAGAAACTCACCTGTGCTTGTTAAAGGGATCAATAAGTGCCTGCGCCGTCATTTTGGCTGCCTGGGTTATCTCCCTGGGCGACTCATCTGCAAGAAATGCTCTCAAATGGGTGCCCTGTAGGTGTTATCAGCTGGCTGGTCTCCCTGGATAACAATCACTCCCCCTTCTGCATTTAAAGATGGCTCAATATATAAATTTTAAAAGAAAAATCCAGTAGGGATTGGGATATCACACAAAAAGACAAAAACCGTTCAATTTTAGCACTGTCAAGAAAATGAACTCCATCCCACCCAAAATCAGTACACTGTCCCAGTCCTAGCATGGGGAAAACTCTCCAGGGACAGCAAATGCAACTGGAGAAACAGAAACCCAGACACTTGTTTTGCATTCAACTTGTTGGAGCTTGATGTTTTTGGAATCCCTTCTTTGGGTTTTTTTTTTTTTCTCAATTAGATGAAATTTGTCACAGAGTTCAAAAGTTATGGAAATGGTCCAAAAGACAGGCTGGTGATGCAATTGCAGAAAGTTTCTCTTCTTAGCAAATCAACTTAAATCCCCTAATGACTGGAGAAATGATGCCACAGCCCATTAGCTGGTGGCCGTTTACATTCGAAGGTTGCTGTCACTGATGAGAGGGGGACGATGGCTGAATCCTTCCTTTCTCATAATTAAAGCTCATGAGCTGGAGACTCGTTTTTAAGGTGCTCCTTCCTATTGATCTGTAATGCCACTTTAGAGATTCTAACTAATAATATTAGATTTTCATCCACTCGGATTTGGTCGTGGATGCTGCTTTCAGCTGAAAGAATCGAATTAACTGCCTCTTGCCGTTTTCCTATTTGTATTTTAACTGCATTGTGTGAGAATAATGTAACACCTTCATTCAGACAGAATTAGTCACTGACTTTATGTCGAAATCTTCAGCTTGTAGTAATCTCACCCACATTCAGCCAAGCAGGTAAGCACATACTGAAGTCTACAATTAAAATCCTTAATTAAATCCTTAAATTAAGCACATACTTAAATGCTTTGCTAAAGAGGGATATAATCTCCAACATGCTTAAGATAAAGTGTATGTTTAAGTGCTTTATTGAACCAGTGCTTTTGCTGCAACACAAAGTACATTTGCCAAGCAACAGCTACTCCTATAGGTGTAATTCCATAAAAGCTGGGGGGTGGGGGAGCTTGTGGGCATTTATCAACATACACCACATGGCTCCTGTCCCGACAGATCACACCTGGAGCTTTGTGAGGTGTAAGAAACCTCTGGGATGGGATGTTGCTAGTGCTCAGCTGTGCTGGGGCTGCAGCAACATCAATGGCAGCTGGATTGTGCAGAACAAAGGACAAGCCCAGCTTGGATGGCTGCTGGGGTCTGCATGGCTGAGATTTGGGGTAGGTTTGGGCTCGGTGTTGACTTTGGGGGAGTTAATTTATTTCTGAGTTTGAAATATATTTAAGAGAAGCGCTTATGAATACTCCAGACAAAGAAATTCCCATTTTTTCCCCTATTGACTTCCTTGCATGAAGAGAGACAAATACATCCACAATTGAAGTCATTACCTGACACCTTCTTGAGGCCTCCAGCCTGCAAATGCTGCAGGTGTTCTGAGCTATCCTATGGAATTGTCTGCAAAATTCTGTTGCTGATTTGGGGTGTGGTAAAAGCCACTAAGCAATCCCAGAGACACTGAGGAAAGGCTGGTGTCACCCAGGGCAGGTCTGTGCCCAGCCAAACTCTCCCCAGAGACAGAAGCTCCCGCTGGCAGGACGGAGAAGCTGGTGATATTAAATTACATCCCAATTAAAATCTGACTCTGCTTTCACTCACAAGGAGAAGCCCCTGGGCTGTGTGCAGAGATGGATGATGGTTCATCCAGAAGTTACGAGTGTTTTAATTATATGTGCTTTTATATAATATAAATACAGTAGATAAACACAACCCCATTTAACAGGTCCTTTCTTTAGCAATACTCTGGTGGAGGAAGGCTCTGCTTGTTTCATTTAAGCTGTTGTGGTACCACTCATGCCAAATGTGGACCGACCAGTGCAGGGTTCTGTCAGTGCTTGAGAAAGCACAAGATTGAACAGGGTCCCCAAACCAATTGAGCAACGTAACCCTGATTTTGGAGAAAACATGCAATAATAACTCAGAGGAACAGCAGCCTTCCAGGCTGCTCCAAGCCCTGTCCAACCTGGCCTTGAACACTTCCAGGGGTTGGGGCAGCCACAGCTTCTCCAGGCAAACCTATGCCAGGGCCTCACCACCCTCCATGTAAAAAAATTTCTTCCCTAGATTTAGTCTGAATCTATTTTCATTTAAAACCATCACCCCATGTCCTGTGGCAACAGGACCTGCTAAAAAGTCTCTCCCCAAGACTAGCACTAAGGAGCCAGAACTATTTCCAGTTGGTGGGTTATGGGATTGATCCCACATAGGAGAGACCTGATGGTTTTCGTAGCTGTGGGCTTGGCCCAGACTCTCTGCTTATTTATTTGAAAGCTTCTAGTGCCAGACTGAGCTCAGCCCTTCTCAAAGCTGAGCTGCCGATGGGCTTCCCTGGACCATGGCCCTGCTCCAGCCCTGCCCTGCTCCCTGCTCTGGGCTCCTGGCACTGGGATCCACATGATGAGCGGAAGCACTGAAATCCTGTGCCCCATTTCACTCATCTGAAATCCCTCTGTGAACACAGGCAGCTTGTGGAGCTACCAGCTCTGCTTTTGGAGATCATTTCCTAGCCCCTTGCCAAGGGATGCAGTTGCTGTACACAGCGTTTGTGTCCTGCTTTCTGCTGGCAAGGCTGGGAATGACCCAGCCTGAATTAATGTCCCCTCCTTCACTGTTCCTATCAAGTGCTAATAAAAGGAATTGTCGTTTTTAAAACAAGTTTTATTCCTTTTCCACAAGACATTGAAGACAGTGGAGTTTCCCTGCACCACACCTGCTCCTTCCCAGGAAAAGGGCAGTCTGGCAGTGTGCTGGGACACTGCTGGGACAGGGACCCCACCCGGGGACAGTGGGCTGGGAAGAGGCTCAGCTCCCTCCCACAAGCCCAGCCCCACCTCTGCACCCGTGGAGGCAAAGTGGGAATTCTGTGTTAACTTGGTGAAGTTTCCATTTCTCAGTTAAAAGCAGCCCCACTTTACAGCAGGAGTGATCCAAGCTTTTTTCCCCACTTTTCCCCATCCACAGCCGCACCTCCATCCCTGATGCACCTCACACTAATGAGCATCAGCCCAATTAAGCCACGGGCTGGGGCCTGGAGTGCACTGTGAGAGGGCAACCGGACACATCCTCATCTATAGCAGCGATTTGGTTAAAGAAACGATTCCTAATATTCAATAAATGGCAGTTTTAATTTCTTCTTCATACATGATCTTAAAATGAGATTTTTAATTTTTTTATTTATTCCATAAACAATATAACAAAACTCAGCAAGTTAACAATATGACATTTTCACCATACAGAGTCAGTCACAAATATTTAAAACCTTTGCAACAAGAACAACAAAACCCAAAATATTACAAGAATAATTTACAAGAGGATCTATAAAACAGCAAAGCGCTCACAAATTTTCCAGTTTCCTTTACACAATATCACTACACTCTTTCACAACATTTCTTTTTATTACAAAATTCCCAACAAAAGTTTAATTTTTTTCTTTGTATTTTGGTTTTTAAAACCAGAAACTTTTAAGTATACATCCTTTTATTAACACCCGAAGGTGCAAAAAAAGGGAAACCTCACACATACAAACACTTCACAGCACTTTTCTAAGAAAAATATACACTTACAAAATATTTTACAAATTGGCACACTTAAAAATATACAAGATTTTGTAGGCGTCTTAGAGTGATCCTTAAGAATTATACTTCAATTGACTCTACAGAATATTTATAAAGCTTATTCTAAAAGAAAAAAGGCAAATCATTTCCAAACATGTTAAAATTGCAGTGTAAAATGTGGAACAGAAATGGATATGTTACATTCATAAAAAGGGCCATTTAATAGTTCTTAAATGCTCAAGGGGGGGAATAAAAGTTTTCTTTAGCACCATAAAACAGGAGCAACTTCCTAACGAGGTGCCTCTAGTTCTATGGAAGGGAACTCAAGGAGCAGTACATTCACATCTCTGGAGGCAGCAGTCGAAGCGCCCGGCCGGCGCCGGGGCAGCGGAACAGAGCAGCTCCTTGGATTTCTACCCTGCTTCCCACCGGGAGTAAGAGACAAAAGGAGTTTCACTGGTACCTTGGTTTTGTGTGTGTGTGTGGTTTAGTCTAGGTTTAAGTCTTCCCTTTGTGCTTTAGAAATGGACGTCTGTCTGTCTGTCTGTCTGTCTAGCTAGAGAAGGGTAGTGAAAAGACCAATTTTATTTCTCGTTTCCTTTTGCACCAAGTGTTTAAAGGCTCAGTAAACGTGTCTGGCAACCCAAGCGTCCTGCGAGATGGAGGGAATCCTCCTGCTTCAGATCCCAATTCCCTTAGATGGCTGTTACTCCACTGTCATTAGTGTCACTTGTTTACCTGAGAAACAGATTTGAAAAGCCTTGCTTCTACCACAGACATTGTACTTGGTTTATTTTATATATTTTTTCTTTTTTTTTCTTTTTTTTTTTTTGCATTATTTCACACGCTGAAGAGATAAAGAGGCACATTCTCCAATAGATGTCAGCGGTTTGAACCATGCAACCTCCACTGGACCCCCTGGGAGCTGCACAGTCAAAGTCCAAAACACCGAGTTGAGAAAGTAAAGACTGAGGGCCTGATCCTGCACCAACCCAAGTCCACGCACCTGATCCTCTTCCCACTTACACTGACTTCAGGGGAGTTTCTCTTGGGACTTGACATCACTGGCTGGGAAAGCACTTGGGGCATGGGAGCCCCTGGGAGTGAGCTCCCACCTAAGTGCTTTGCTAGATCGGGAGCTTAGGGAAAGAACATGGTCCAGCAGGTAAAGGATGACAATGCTTAAAACATCTTTATTTTGGTTCGTGGCTTGTTTGGGCCAGAATGACGAAAAAATTAACAGCAATCCTGATGTTTTAGAAGAGAGAACGGTGCAGCAGTGGTTTCTCCAAGCAACCACCAGCCAGCCTTGGCTTCTCCTCTCCGAGCTGACCTGGCCTTGGCAGGACAACAGAGCATGGCAAGGACAGCTCTGTGGCTGCCCCTGCCCTCCTCTTCCTCCTCCTCCTCCTCCTCCCAAAATGCCTGGCTACCTCTGGTCCACAAGTCATTATTCTCAAGATGTTTTTCAAAAACATCCACCCTCCTATGCTTAAAAAAAAAGAAAAGCGAGATGTAAACCAGGTAAGATTTATTTTGTAATAAAAACACAATAGGTTTTTATTGGATCCCCATCACTGGTATTTTTCTATTTACAAAACCTCTAAATGCAAGTGTCTCCAGCAAACTATGGCCGTGGGGTGGACTGGCTCCTGCTGGGTTGCTGCAGGATTCCTTTCTGCACGACATCTATCCCTGGACCATGGGAGACCCCTGCTCCTGTGGGAGAGAAGTGGGTGCCTCCTTGCCCTGTGTAATTCTCCTCTCAGATGGATTTTAGGACCTTTGTAAGTGGCCAGTCCCTGCTTTCTAATGCCAATGTCAATTCTAAGTCACCCAGAGTGTGGTGACACTGCAGCTCAGCAGCACTGCTGGCATCGTCCTCCCATCCCACACCAGAGTAGGAGTTAAACAAGATGAAGTAGAAAAGACATTTTAAGGGATGCTGCAGAATAAACATCTTTTGTGTGGCCTAGCTTCATCATTCTCAAGAGCAAGGAGCCCAATGAGACGATGCGAGAGGAGGATGGAAGTTGCACTGGGTGGGCAAGAGGATGAGCTGAGGTGGAAGCCAGCACAAGCAGGTGCAGGGAGCCCTGGGGGTGTGGGTGGAAGGCAGGGATGGGTGGGAGCCACATCCCACAGCTGTGAGCAGTGCCACAGAAAACAAAAACGCAAATGGAGAACAAGAGCCTGTACGGTGAGGGATGAGGCAAAGGTGGGAAGTGAAAACCTTGAGGTAGTGATAGGCAGGTGGAGATGACTCCTAGGAAAGTAAAGTGCCAGCTCTTCAAGGAGTTAGTCAATAGGATCCCCTGGGAAACTGCCCTCAGGGATGAGGGAGCAGAACAGAGCTGGCAGATCTTTCAGGATGCTTTTCATAGAGAGCAAGAGCTCTCAATCCCCAGGTGTAAGAAATCAGGCAAGGAAGGCAAGAGATTGGCATGGCTGAGTCTGGACCTACTGGTCAGGCTGAAGGGCAAGAGGAGCAGGCAGGCAGCAGGAGCAGGGACAGGTATCCTGGGAAGAGCACTGGGATACTGTCAGGTTGTATAGGGATGGGGTGAGGAAGGCCAAGGTGCAGATGGAGCTGAATTTGGCAAGAGACAAAGAATAACAAGGGCCTCTACAGGTGTGTCAGCATGAAAAGGAAGGGTCAAAGCAGGTGTGACACAATTGGCAGACTGATTAACAACAGATGAGAAGGTTGAGGCAACCTGTCTTTCTATCTCCCCTGAGCAGAGGAACCGCAGGACAGGGACTGGAGCAAAGTTCCTCCCACTGTAAGAGAAAATCAAGTTTGTGACCACCTGAGGAACCTGAACATACATAAATCGATGGAACCTGATGAGATGCATCCCAGAGCCCAGAGGGAATTGGCTGATGTAGTTGCTAAGTCACTCTCCATGGTATCTGGAAGTCCTGGATGACTGGGAAAATTAAAACATTGAACCACTGCCCTGGCAGCTTCCCCTCTGTGCCTGAGAATACCACGGACCAGACCCTCCTAGAAACTCTGCTGGGGCTCATGGAGGACAGGGAGGTGACCCAGGACAGCCAGCACAGCTTCACCAAGGGCAAGTCCTGCCTGGCCAACCCAGTGGCCTTCTAGGATGGAGTAACTGTGGACAAGGGAAGGGCTACAGGTGTCATTTGTCTGGACTTCTGTAAAGCCTTTGACAGAGTCCCCCACCACACCCTTCTTTCTAAACTGAAGAGAGATGGATTGGAAGGATGGAGTGTTCAGCAGATGAGGAATTTGTTGGACAGTCACATCCAGAGGGAAGCAGTCAACAGCTCACTGTTCAGAAGGACATGGAAGGTGGTGAGTGCTGTCCCTCAGGGGCCTGTACTGGGAGCAGCACTGTGGAATATCTTCACCACTGATGCAGGCACTGGGATGGAGTCCCCATAGCAGGTTTGCAGATGACACCAAACTGACTGGTGAGGTTGACATGCCTGAGAGGCAGAGTGACATCCACAGGGACATGTACAAGCTTGAGAAGCAGGCCCAGGGGAACCTTGTAAGGCTCAAGAAGGCCAAATGCAAGGTGCTGCACCTGTGATGGGGCAATCCCTGGGATCCACAGGCTGGGGAATGAGGCGATTGAGAGCAGCCCTGCTGAGAAGGACTTGAGAAAGAAATTTTTTATGAGGGTGGTGAAATGCTGGCACAGGCTGCCCAGAGAGGTGGTGGCTGTCCCATCCCTGAAAACATTCAAAGTGAGGTCAGACAGGGCTCTGAGCAACCTGGTCCAGGAGAAGATGCAACTCTTTTTGCAGAGGAGTTGGACTAGATGGTCTTCAAAGGTCCCTCCCAACCCAAATATAAAGATCAAAAGGGAGGAGGGCAAATGGTTGGCTCAAGGCAGTTTCTGAATTTTGGGGTCAAGCAGTAGAGTGATGACCTTTTCGGACACAGGGAAGGGCCAGCGCCACACCATGAGGGACCCAGGCTCTTGAACATCTCCCCAGTCAGAGGTTTTTGGAGGACATGGGATGACCACCAGAGTTGTCAGCAACTGGAATGGTAGAAGGACCAAAGAAGAGAAACAAGGCAGCTGGAATTTGTGATTAACACCGTTCTGAAACACCCAGCTGGGTATTCATGGATAAAACAGTCGCTATGTTTTATGCCTGATCTTCATGCCTATTGCACATTCCTCAGATGCAATAAGTATTGCTATCCCATCCAGTACAAGGGGTTTTATTATGAGTCCCATATTCATAACATTAAGCGTAAGGAGCACAGTGCAGGCCAGGTGAAATGTGCTTTCAAATGATGGTTCTGGGTCAGAAAGAAGGTCTGTGCCACATCCCAACCCTGGGCCTGACCTGTCTCTGTAAGAGCAGCAGCCAGAACATCCAAAAGAAGGGAGCTGCCAGCTCCTCTACTGCAGCACGTGGGGGGAATGCTGAAAAACTGGGATATGCCAACACCACAGCAGTGGCTGGAGCTTGTAGTATCTGATGAGGCTATGAACAGAAAAGAGAGCTGCTGGGGAAGCGGGGAGAGTGTGGTGGCTGCAGGCCAGCCCAGTGCCCAGGGATGGAGCCCTACCACAGCTCTTGTCTCCAGAGTAAATCCTGAGCATCTTCTGGATCTCCCTCCTGGAGCCAGAGCCGGGGTGGGATGCTGCATCCCACAGGGCACTGGGGACCACTCTCATCCAGAGCAACTCACTCCGGGCAACGCCAGCATTTATTCCATGAAAAAAATGAACTTACAGGATGTTTTTTATAATTGCTTTTTTTTTTCAGAGTTCGTTCTTTTCATCTGTTAAATAAAACACAATGCAACTACTGAACTGTTCCCTCTGAGAGAGCCAAGCTAAGCTTCACCTCAAGATCTGTAAGAGCTGAAAACGTGATTCTAAACTAACACTCTGCATCTCCACTTTGATTTTTAAGTGATTGCTCTGCTTTTCTGCTAAATTAACTTAAACCAATTCTGCTGCTTTGCCTGACGCGTGGGTGGAAAAAAACAGACTTGGGAGGAAACCTGAGCCCAGTCCTGCCCTCTGTGTGACACCACGTCTATGTCTGTGGCCGTATCAGCAACTTGATCTGTCCACTGCTACAAAGGCTCCTCTTCCTCACCGCCTGCTATTGCAAAACGTGTCCAAGCCTCGCATCCCTCTGCTCCCAATCACTCCCAGGGCTCTTGCATATCAAGGTTTTTCATGAGAAATCAGCAGCAAAACGCACAGGCTCTCAGTAGCACAAGGAAAATAGATCTTTGTTGGGTTCGTTATTCTCGTGGAGGGCGAGGGTGTGGTGAGGAGGGTTACAAATAAGGCCTTTTGAGAATACATTTAGCATTCAATACTTAACGCTGTCTTAATAAAGTCCAGTCATGATCCGGCCCTGATCGGTGAGATCACAAATAGCTCCGTTGGTTGTATTTGTTTCGTGAACTGAATCAAAGAAAAGGTTCAGAGTTGTATTTAAAATGAATGACTCTGCTTTTGAAAGTTCAAACTATATTGGCATCGCAAGGTTAGACATGGAGGAAACACCAAAGCTACGATGGGAGAGCACTTCTGACAGGCTCTGCATCGAAAATGTTTTAAGAAACTACTCAAAGGAAAAGTAAATAGCACTCAATGTATGAAATGTATTAGTTCTGTTTTTATACCTATTTCAGAATTTATCCCAGGTTCTTATAAAATATATAAAACTGAGATACAAAGAATTAGCAATGTAACTTTGCATTTCAAATGATCTTCAGCTACAGGTTTTGCTTTAAGAAAACAGACACTTGAAAAGCAGCTGTTCTGTAGTCTCTAGATGCAGACACTTGAGTTCCTGGCAAACTTACCGTCAGTGGTTTTCTGAACTCCTCCACCATTGCAACTCTCTCCTATAATGAAACTCAACATTTCACCATTAAGTTTTTCTGCTCGTGGTTTCAAATAGAGAGGACGTTACCATTTCTCAGCATCGGTTTCAAAGTTCCTTTTTTTCTTTTTTTTTTTCCCCTTTTTTTTTCCTTTTTCTCTTTTTTTTTTTTTTTTTTTTTTTTTTTTTTTTTTTTTTTTTTTTTAANTTCCCTTTATGAGCTTTAAACCACAGGGTGAATCCATGAAATGAGGTAAGTAAATTTGGCACACTTTTAGTCATGTCCATAAAACTTTTGGTAAGTTGTATCAGTGAACGATATCATTTTCATCGTGAGTTACAGGTGCTTTCGAAGGGGGGTGGTTAGTACTTAACAACTGGAATGTTTCTAGTAAAACCAAAAGGCATAGCTGCAGAAAACACTCACAACCCAATGTTGATAGAGAAGTAAAAATATATACAATACAGTCACTTGTTCATAGTTTGGCACAATTTTTTGTTGTTGTGGGTAATAGTGCATAAACTACTGTACAACAGTATGACTTTTAAAACAGTCTTTCACAGAGAATACCAGATTAGGTTTGCTTTCAAATAATAAAATTCCCACAATTTCAAACTCTTCATTTCAGCACTTACATTTCAACAGACCACAAGGCAGATTTCGAAAAGGAACCGATGGGGAAAAAAAAAGAAAAAAACAAACAAACAAACAAAAAAAAAAGGTAAGAAAAGAACCAAACATCAACCGTCTTTCTAGAAAAGGGAGTCTCTTCTTCAAATACAGGAAAACCCAAAAATGCTGTTTCTGCTTTAAGAAGAATGGAGTCTGATTCCCTGCAGGAAAAAAATCAAACATTTGATGCCATCTTAGTTAGCTCGTCTGGAGTCACCACGACGGAGCGAACGCGCTAAAGGCGGGCGGGTAGAGAAGATGCAGCTTTAGATGATGCAGGTTAGGAGACACAACAGCAGAGGGGGCCAGAAAGCACTCAAAAATTGCCACGTGAAGCTCAATTAGGAACGAGTTCTCGTTTGCAAAGTAAAGAGCCTTTAAGTTTCGAGATCTTGGCTTTTGGATGCAGAACCTCTTTTTTTTTTTTTTGTGGTTTATTTTTTACAAAATGTTCCAAAAAAAAAAAAAAAGTCTTTCCTCGTCAAAATCATTATAAAGAGCGTGTAATCATGGTTTGTTTTTTTTTTTTAGTTTTTGTTTTTCTTTTTCCCCCAATAAATAAGTAATTAAAAACTGAAGAAGCCAAACAGCAGAAAAAGAGTAGCCTTGTTAGTTTTTTTAACCCCAGCCAAGCCAGAAAATTGGTCATTCTTTTAGGTAGCTTGCAAGTCATAAGTATTTTCATGCATTTAAAAATAATAATTAAAAAAATCAACCAAACAAAAAAAAAAAGAAACCAACCCCAAAACCAAAACCAACCAAAAGTGTAAAAGGGGAATGTCCTTTTTTTTTTTTTTTTTCATGCAAACTTTTGCTTTCAGGAAGGAAAAACTGAGGAACAGCGGGCCTAGCAGGTGGGAGGGAGGTTAGGGGCATTCCAGCCAGTTTGGTGCAGCATTACCTCAGTTTCTCAAAAGCAGCTGTCACGGGTGGGTCCTTGTGGGGCTGTTCGCGGTCCGTCCGCTTGATTTTACAGTTCTCATCCCTCAGTGATTTCGAACTGGATTTATGACGGTAGAGTTTTTTATGGGTAGGTCCATTATTGCCTAAAGTGCTCAGGTTACTATAGTTTTTATCAAAAAAGGGAGCGTGAATGTCCGTGGTGAACCCAGTGGAGCAGTTGGGGCGACCCGGGTCGCAGGTCACGGCTTTGCTGTTTTTGCTTGAGCCCTTGTTGTTTGACTTGTGGTTCTTCGCCGCCCCCGGCGAGCCACCGTTCGCCTTCTTCTTCGACTCTTGGGACGTCCCTGCCAAAATTTTAAGAGTTTTCAGTTTCAGGCTGTTGGACTCCGGTGACCGGAATATGTCTGGAACGCTGTTGTGGCTGACAGGCCCCCACAAGGGCTCGATGGAGGCCATCATAAACCTCTGGACATCGGCCATTCCCGACGCGATGTTGGACAGGATGTTGGAAGGTTCCTCAAACTCCCTCTGGTCGTCGTCCAGGAGGCTGGTGGCGTTGCCCAGGCTGGCTTCTGACCAGCCCGTGCCTCCCTCTTTTCCCAGCGCCCACTCTCCGGAGAGCCCGTTGTGCTTGCCCAGCTTCACCCCGGCCAGGCCGCAGTGCTGAGTGCCCTCGGCCACGCCCTTGGTGGCTGTGGCCACGGTGCCCAGCTGAGTGACCGCCCTGCCACCAACGGCCGGAGCCTTCTCGCCGTTGACTCCCGCTGCGTTTTTCCCTTTCCTGGTGGATTTGGGCGCCTGCCTGGAGTTTTTCCCTTGCGGCTTATCGGTTCCTTTGTTGGTTTTGGGCGATTTTTTCCGGGTGGCTTTCTGGGAAGAGCTTTGGTTTGTACCCACATTCTTGCTGGATGAACTTTTCCTCTTCGATTTTGACACTTTGCTATTGGTGCTAATTTGACCAGATGGCTCATTAAATGTTGACAAGCATGGACTCTTTTCGAGAAGGCTGACAGAATCTTCATCGTTGAACATATGGAACTGGAACTGGTGATTATTTAAAGCAAACCCATTATCTGCCTGATCCTCGGTCTGCAGGACCCCACAGTTCCACTTGACCTTCTCGGAGCTGTTGAGGGCGGCCTGAGGGCTCTCCTGAAAGCCCTTCAGGGTGCCCAGAGGCTTGGCATCGGAGCCAGCTATCTGCGGGGACAGGTTGGGAGTGTCTGGAGGGGACATCTCCGAAAGCGACGACTGGCGGAACCTATCAGGCGTGAAGTTGGAAATGTCTAAAAGGTCCGTGGACTCCTTCAAAGGGGTGATTTCATCTATGCTCTGCTGGATCACTAGCTTGGGACTGCAGTGGGCCAAGAAATCATCATTAATATCATCCTCGCCGTCCTTTTCACAAGACTTTAAACTTAAAGAACTGTAATTGCTAGAACTAACTGACAATGAACCCACTGAATCAAAACTAATGAGCCTGCCATCATCCGTACTGAGTGTACCTCGTTGGAAATGAAAGCGCCCCTCTCCATTATTGAAATGACATGACTGATAAGAATCATCAGACTGCACTTGTTGGCTATCCGGCATGTAATTTTTTTGGTATAGCAATTTGCCGCTATTCAGATTGACTTGAGTGTATCCAGAGGCGGGGAGGCCGTCCGTGCCCGGGGCGAACTCGCTCGGCATTCCGGCCGCCTCCGGCACGTCCCCGGGGAAGTCCTGGCGCTCGCTGCCCTTGCTGGCCGGCCACATGCTGCCGAAGCCGCCCTGCTCCATCTCCAAGTGGCCGGGCGACTGCTGCAGCTCCGACTCGGAGGGCGGGGAGAGCACGCAGCTCTGCGCCGGCTGCAGGGACGGGAAGGGCTTTTCCGGCGGGACGATGCTGGGGAGCGAGTGCTGCTGCTGCTGCTCGGAGGGGTGCTGGGCGAAGTACGGGATACCGGTGTTGCTCGACAGATCCGAAGCATCTAACAACGTCTGCAGATACCCTCCGGGGATCAGGGGTACATTGGTGGTGATATTAGCAGATGGCAGAGGCTTGTCTGAAGAGGAGGTGGATGGTAGGAAAGGAGAATTTTTAGCAACCTTATCCTCGTGGCACTCTGGGAGATGGGAGCTGTCTGAAGCACAGGGACTGTTTTCGTCCTTCAGACGCGCTGCAGAGTCCTGGTTTTCCAGTGCTGGGGAGTCCTCTGCCGTACTGGTGGCAGCTTTGATCTTCTTGCACTTCAACCTGGCTTCACTTTTGAATTTGATTCTGCGAAGCACTTTCCGCTCCGTCCCCTTGTGCTCCCGCTCCTGCGGTTTGCATTTCACGGCGATGCCCGCGATGTCGTGTACGTGTAATCCGTTGGCACAGCTGGGGGTGGCGATGGCTAACGCCGGCAGCCCTTTCAGGCCCACGTCCTCCTTACTGCTGCAAGGCTGCTTGTGATCAGAGGAGCAAGAGCCCAGCTTGTTCACTGATTGCTCGATGGCTTTAATTCTTTGAATCCGGTGCCTGTTTGCTAGCTTGCATTTTCGCTTCCGTGGGTGAGGGAGGAACGAAGCATCTGAGCCGTTAAGATAGAAATTCTGCTTGTGGTAGAGAGACGATCTGAGCAAATCCAGCCGGCTCTGCTGCCTCTCCTGCCAGAAGCCCTTCAGTGGGGCCAGCTTCTTGTATTTGCTGAGCAGCTCCTCGTTCAGAGTAACAGTTGTCTCGTTGGCATCCACTTTGCTGAGCTTCACCAGCATATGCTTCTCCCCTTTAAACCTGTTAATGATGATGTACTTGATGATCACGGGGGGCTCCTTGCGAGAGACTTTTCGCCGTTTCTTGGGGCACCACTCGTCGTCGTCCTCCTCCTTGGGCCCGTCCGGGAGCCACTCCTTCTTGTCCAGGATCTTCTCGTTCTCGATGGAGTCCACATCGTACAGGTAGTCGTCGCTGTATCGCACTTTCCTCTTCGCCCGCAACCCGTAGTTCTGCTGGATGAAGGAGCCGGAGTGGTCCCGGGCCAGGTACCGGCTGCAGTCCTTGATGTCCCTCAGCACGTCGTAGGAGGACTCCGTGCAAGTGCTGTCGTCGCTGAACTCCCCGGAGTCCTCCGTGGAATTCACCGAGTCCAAGAAGTGGCTCCTCTTGGAGCCCACATACTGCACCATCTCTGTGCTGTTGCAAGATTTATTTAAGGCAGCTTTCTCCTCCTCCTCGCCATCCTCTTCCTCGCCGTCCTCCTCCTCCTCCCCCCAGATGATGCCTTCCTCGGATTTGAATTGAGAAGGGTCGGTGGTACCGCTGGGCCCCCTTTTCAGGGTGCTCCTGCTGTCCCTTTTGGTGCAGTTGCTGAACACGCTGGGGAAGAAGTTGAACTGGGCGTCCTCTTGTAGGGTGGTGGTCTTCTCCCGCACGTTGTCCTGGAAAGATTCGTATCTAATCTTTAGGGAGCAGACATCACTTCCCAAGGTGGAATCGTCATCATCGAACATGTAATTATCCACGTCTTCCTCAGAAAACAGATTTACAGAAAGCTCATTTTTGGAGCAGAGGTCAAGCAGCTCAATTTTACTTTCACTAATGAAAGATTCAAAATAGCCCCATTCCTGGTTGGGATTTGTTAGTAAAGGTTCCTCACCATTGCATTTGTCTAATAGTAATCCCTCGTAATAATTTTTCTGAGTGGGGTCCTCTGAATCACTGTCAGATTTTTCTGCATCTCTTTTGTCCGCTGCCCTCGATTTATGCATAGGGAAGCTTAAAAGCTGGTCTGAAAGCAGTTGATCCCCATATCTCATGGTTTCTCCTGTGCTCATGCAGTGAATCCCTATATCAGAGACCGAACAGGTGTCATAATCCCTATTTATATCCCCCACTTTCAAGCTTATTCCCGGCTCCGCATCAATGCCGTCCTTGGATTCAATAAAGCAGCCCAGACAGGTCCGGCTGGGCTGCATCAGGCAGTCTCCCGTCAGCGCCGACATCCCCCCGGGCTCCATCATGGTGAACGGAGCCTTCTCGCAGTCGCCCGGCAGCGACCAGGAGCTCATGCCCTTGGTCACGCAGGACGTGAGGGAGATGGCGTGGGCGGAGGAGTCGTCCGAGGCGTGCTCGGGGACATCGGTGAGGCGCAGCGGCGACGGGGGGCTCAGCAGGCAGGGCTTCTTGGCCGTCGGGGCACGGTGGCACGCGGGGCTCTCCTTGGGGGCCGCGCTCAGCGCCGGGAACGGCACCGCGGCCTCGGCACTGCAGGGCCTCTCATCGCCGTCCAGCGCGTGCGACTCTGCGGGGAACGGGGAAAGGGGGCGAGGGAAGGAACAGAAAGAGATGGGGGTTACCACCCTGCTGGGTCTCCTCAGGCTCGCCACCCCGCTGCTCCCCATCTCCCAAGGGCTCGGTGGTGACTTTTCCCAACTGCTCCTTTGGGAAGCCCTTCCCAGCAATCCTTCCCTCCTGGATGCAGGTAACGTGGCGATGTGCATGGAAGGAGCTTCTGCTCCCTGCAGCCAGCTGGAAGAGGTACAAGAGTACATTTGAAACACGCAACCCATCCGCTCTTCCCTCCTCATCTCCATACGGTTACCTGGAAACTGCCTCTCAAACCTCACAATGTTATTAAAAAACCAAAACAAGCCTAATAAAAATGTTCTCATTAACATTGAAAAAATTAACGGAAAAATAAGATTCTTAAAGAAACAACGCACAGCTCCCCCCATGGGGTCTGAGCCTGCACACACCTGAGCTGCTTCACTGCTCCAGAGTCAGGAAGTGAGGGCTGATTTTAAAAACCCAGTGGTCTTTTTGTCACTGTCCACGCCAGGGGAAGGCAGAAGATAACACAGAGTTTAAAGCAATTATTGTTAGAATTATTGTGGGGTTTGCCATTCTTCCCTAATCGCTAAAAATGCCTTTTTAGTCACGTAAGGATTTTTTAACCTAAGGATTTTTTTAGTTTTACCTCGTTGCGCTTCTTTTATGGCAGAATAAAGTTATGACTGTACTTTTATCTGACTCCTGGCTCAACGGACGATATGACCCTTGAAATTTAAATATGATGTCTTTTCATCCACGAACACGCTCTGATATCTCTGTATTAAAAAAAAATATATTCCAGTGAGTGCATTCATCCCAGCCAGAGAGCTCTGCCGACTCGGAACCCAGTGCTTTTGTCATGGCTCAGGTCTTTCTTTTTTTGGTGGCTCCACTGAAGGCAGAGGGACGAGAGCTGAAGCTTTCCAAGAAGGGACAAGTGCTCTAAAACACAACTGGAGCACCAGGATGTGGCATTAAATGGGGCATGCAAAAGGATTTATTTGGCTGCTGTGACCCTCCACAAGTGCTCTTACTCCAAACTGATAGGAAAGTGAGTCTCCTGCATCCTCAGCAGCCTGGGAAGGGGAGGTTTGTGCTGGCACAGGTACCAGTGGCATGATGGATAACTCCCCAGGGATGCCAGCAGCAGGTGGGCAGGATGGCAAGGAACAGGATGCCATGGAAGGAGTGGGATGCCTGCCTGTGCCAAGCAGGAGGTCAAAACCCCCCTAATTTCATCCCAAACACTCCCATCAGCTCTGTGCTACAGGAGCCTTAAGGATGGAGCCATCAATGAAGTCTGACCAAAGCACAAACTGCAGCTGGAGCCTCGCAGTGCTCCCAGGACTTCAAACCTTTTCCCAAAGACTCCCTCACTCCAGCCATGCAATGCCTGTCAGCATTGTCAACAAGCATGACTTGGAAAAGGCCAGAACTGGCTTGCTTGAAAAGGGTTAAAAAAAGGAAATAAATAAAAAAGCTGATTTTTGAGTCCCTCCCACCAGTCTTCGGATCAGAAATGCAGAGGTGGTATCTTTTTCCTTAAGCACCAAAACAAATTAACCAGTGCAGTTCCACTTCAGAAGTAAAATAAAATAAAAATCAGCTTGGAGCTGACAGGAAGCATGGAAAATTTGAGGATAAAAGAAGAATGTCTGTGAATGCTGTAAGACTCAAAGAAGGGGGAGGCAGAAAGCTGAAATTCAATCTCAAAAGCTGCACTCAATAGGCAAAGCTGCTATTATATAAAATAAACTGTCTCTGGGTGTTTCTTTAGGTTTATACCTGTGTGAGTGAACTTAACTCTTGTGAAATACAAATGCCAAAACCTGATTTTCTGGGGCTCCGTATCAGCCTAAAATCAGGCCTGCGTTCAGCTGATGCTCCAAGGGAACACAGTTCACACGGAAAATGCTGGAGAAGCAAAACCCCTTTTCCCGGTTTCACTCAGCACCCACCCAACAGCACATGGACCAGGGGAGGTGGCAGCTCCAGAGCTCCACGCTGGCTCCTGGCCTTGGATTCAGCAACTCCCACACACCAGTGTTCAAAGCAAAAGTTTAAACTGACAGAGGGGAGGCTGAGATGGGATATGGGGAAGGAATTCTTGGCTCTGAGGGTGGGCAGGCCCTGGCACAGGGTGCCCAGAGAAGCTGGGGCTGCCCCTGGATCCCTGGAAGTGTCCAAGGTTGGATGGAGCTTGGAGCAGCCTGGGATAGTGGAAGGTCTCCCTGCCGTGGCAGAGGAGGGTGGTCTTTAAGGAATCTTCTACCATAAACCACTCTGTAATGTTTTGTCTAATTAAAGCACTTTTTAAGCCCTGTTTAATTGAATTCCATGGACGTTGTATGAGATTCTAGAATTCCCCCTCCTTACTGATCAGGGCAGCACTGATTTTGCTGTCTACTGGAGGAGAGAAGAGGACAATGGTTACAAAATCCCCCTGCAGCTCCAAGAGCTGCAGCTTTACCCTGGAGTCAGGAAGGAGATGGGCTGACAGGGACAGATACCTCCCAAATTACCTCCCAGGGGTGAGTGGGAGCATGTGCCTCACCTGCCACCAGCACGAGCTGAGGGGTCCTCATGGGCAGGAGTTGCTCCAAGGTTTTGGTAAAGAAAAAGGACATTTGTCTCTACCACCTTGTTTAGAGCTGACAGAAAGATCTGAACATATGTCAGAGGATCAAGTCCTTGCTATCTAACAGGATCAAATTTATATATAAATAAAATAAATCTATCTATCTATCTATCTCAAGATTTATGGGCCAATACAAAATGTAAAAAGCCATGAAATTAAACATAAAACACATTGAAGAATGAAAGCATCAGCCTCTGCCTCCCCTCTGCATTTACTGTGGCCAGAGACTGCAGTCCAAACGACCTCAGAAAATGCTCAGAGGCTTTTTTATTTCAATAAATAATTTCAGGGTTTCAGACAGCTGAGCACTGTTACTCTTAATTAGTTATTCTGAAAGCAAGTATGGAATCCATGAAATAGATACAAAGTTGGGCATTTTGGGAGGCTGCTGAAAGGGGCTGATCCTTCCCCACCCATGTTGGTGGCAGCTGGAGTGACCTGGTGGCTCCCAGGAGCATGACCTGTCTGTGCAGAAAAGGAATTACAGGACAGGGAATCCCATGTGCTGGGTGATGGGACATGGGCAAGAACAAGCTCACAAATCCAACCTTCCCTTCCCACTAATCCTGGTTTCTTTCTCCTACCCAATCTCTAATTTTCCCCCTGTTTGTAGGGACTAAGTATCCTTCAGCCCAATTTTGCTAATATTAGATAATGCTGAGAGAGGGAAAGATTCCCAACAGGCAGAGGGGCTACAAAGTCCTGGATGACTTTTTTCCCCCAAGAAACCAAACTAAAATCTCTCATTCAAACTGCATGTGCACATAAATATTTCCAGCCATGCACAGGCAAAAGCACTTCTTGTTAAGGCCTAAAAAGGTGGAGATTTATGGCTGGAGTGATTCCTGTGCAGAAAACACCCATTTACTCCCCTGCTCCACATTGCAGGCATACCCACAAACTGCTAATATTAAATGCACAAAAGGAATTAGGAAAATAAGTTGGCTTCCAAGTTGTCGCTGCTCCCTCATGTACCATAATTAAGTTCCTTACCATTTTCTTTCACCCCATTAATCAGGATAGTTTCTTGGTCTTCTGAGGCACAATCCTGCTCTTGTTGGTCATCCATCAATTTAACCTCTTTCTGTTCACTCCATGCCCCACTGCATCTGGCCAACCTGCACATTTCCAGAAACACAACCACAGTCAGTGCAATCCCCAGGATCAGCTCCAGGAACCGTGAATAAAAAAACAACAACAATAAACCACCCCCGCACAGCCTCACACGCTGCCTGCACCCTCCTTAAGAGGACAAATCCAATTTATTTAGGCTCTCAGCTTGTCACTTTTCCACTCCAAAAGCCAAGTCCCATGTATTTCCAGCCAGGTGGAAATGTGTATCAGCGTTTCCTTCCCCAAAGTCCTGCTCTGGGAGGTGGAGAGGTGCTCAGCACCTCTGCAGGACACTCCACATCACCCAAAATTGCTGTGCAAAGGCTGGTTAGTCGTGTCCAGCCATCTCCAGATGGATCAGAGATGAAGGAGAGGATTCATTCCACTTCACCAACAACAACTCTGTGATGGAGCTGGAAAAAAATACGGATACTGGGGTGACAGCTGCTCACCCTCACCCTTCCAAGCAGTGGCAGGTAGGAAAAACTTCCCCAAAAAAGCAGTTTTTTGTGGAAAGGTATCTCTAGTCTCACTGTTCACCACAGAGCTCCCATCCATCCTCTTTCCCCAGACCCCTAGGACTGCCCTCTCTGTCCTCACTGAAGCTTCACCTGCAGCGAATGATGAGTGGTGGAGGCTGACTGGGCTTGGTGGGACTTCACCAGAGCAACGAACCTGAGGTCAGGATCCAGCCCAGATCTCCTCCCACCCTCCACTGAGGTCCCTCCACCCTTCAAAGCCACCACCTGCCTACGGAGAGGGAGCAGGAGCAACCCTGGGCGTGGGTGGCACTGGAGAACCCTCACCAGTGCTCCTGATTGACAGAATTTCACTTCTTTAGACTGCAAATTCAAGTCAAAATCTATTCTGCGCCTTTCTGGCAACTCAAACTCAATTTTTTTCTCCCTCACAGAACAGGTACTAGACTGCAGCATTGGTTTAGGGTGCTTTTCTGGGTTTGGGGTTTTTTTTTTGTTTGGCTTTTTATTTTTCAGATCAACATTTGTCAGTGTCTGCTGTTCCCACAGCACTCACTGCCCTGGGGTTCAGCAGCCAAACTTCATTCATATTCAGATTTGCAGTGGAGTCCTCTTAATTAACGTGAAATCTTTACAACCGCCTTAGTAAGTGAAACCTTCACCCAACTTAAAGATGTTGTGACACCGAGAGGAAGATAAGAATAACAAGCATCAGTAACTCCATTCCTTTGCATATTTAGAGGAATATTTAACTAACCCCGAGAGTTTTCCTTTGATGCAAATCCCCATCTCAAAGCTCTCCAACGCCAGCCGGTTTGCTGTGGTAAGACCCCTCTCCTGCCAGCACCCTCCCCACACCCTGAGCTCCCTCCCTGGCCTTTCATCGCTGACATGTTGGAGCAGGAGAGGCTCCAAAAGCCAGAGCAGAGATCAGAGTTATTTTTCCATGAAGGAGATTAATGTCTGAGTGTGGAAGCTGCTTCTGCGTCTGCCAGTGACAGGCTGCAGCTCCGTGCCTCCTTGATATTATCTCCTGCCTGTTAAATGTGCCTTAATTAACAGAAGTATTAATAAATTAAGTTTTTAGAATATCTATTAATGAAAATATTAATAAAATATCTTCAGCCTCGGGAGAACCAGAGGGGTCTCAGGAGACCACAGAAGCACCATTGGCTCCACACATGGGCCAGTGAGGCTGCTGGGGAGGGGGCTGAGGTGTCACAGAATGGTCTGAGTAGGAAGGAACCTGAAAGCTCATCCCATGCCAACCCCCTGCTATGGGCAGGGACACCTCCCACTGTCCCAGGCTGCTCCAAGCCCCAATGTCCAGCCTGGCCTTGGGCACTGCCAGGGATCCAGGGGCAGCCACTGCTCTGGGCACCCTGTGCCAGGGCCTGCCCACCCTCCCAGGGAACAATTCCTTCTCAATATCCCATCCATCCCTGCCCTCTGGCACTGGGAAGCCAATCCCTGGGTCCTGTCACTCCAGACCCCTGTCCCAAGTCCCTCTCCAGCTCTCCTGGAGCCCCTTTAGGCCCTGGAAAAGGCTCCAAAGTCTCCCTGAGGCCATGCAAGTAAAAGGGGAAAGGCCCTGCCAGGAGAACAACCTCAGTCCTTGAAATGACTGGGAGTGTGATCATCCTTTAAGTATTTAATTAGTTTTATATTCACAGGAGAATCATGGCAGCGTTTCAAGGTATCCAAGTACATAACCCAAACAGGGACACTATGGAAATTCTCCTCTCTGTTTAAGCCCTAGGATGCAGAGTGAGGGTTAAGAGCTGGTCCAGGGTTCTGTGGGAAGGTTCATCCTGCAAGTCAAGTCTCTGTTTCTGGGTGTGATCAGCTGAGACCTGCAGCTCTGAGCTCAGGAGCACCAGCAGCATCTTTGGTGACCCAATCTTCCCTGGGTGTCCTGGTTGAACAGGGATGTGGTGTAAAATGCCACAGGTGACCTGTTTTCACCCCAGAACACCATCACACCACGTTCCAGTAATGGCCTGCAATGAGTAAAACACAGGACAAAAAGCAGGAACAGAAATTCCCCAATATTGTAAATCTGTCACTTCCAGCACACAAAACATCTCCAGGGAGGAAACAACAACGAGCTCCCCAAGGAATCCCAAAGGATAGGATGGTGCCAGGCAATTCCTGCTGGGATTTCCAACGGGGGAGGAAGGAGCAGGATCCCACCCGTGGGTTCCATGCCTCTGCCTGCTTGTGTCAGTGGTTTGACTGGTTTGCAAACAGGTCCATGAGGAAGGAGTCTGCCTTTGCTTGATACTGATGGATACTCAAGGGCCAACCTTCATGGAGAGAGCAGGGAACAGACAGGGGCAAGCAATAGGCACGCAGGCAGCAAGGCAAACAGGCACAAAGGGAGAGCTGACAGACTTCTAATCCACTGGTGTTATGATTTTCTGGGATGTGTGTGCACAAGAGGGAGGGAAGCAGACAAGGGATGTTCCTGGTGGATGAGATCCAAAGGCTGGAGGAGAAAATGAAGAGAATGAAAATGCAACAACAAAGGGCATGTGCTTGGGCACAACTCTTTTCCTTGACTGCAGTGACCCAGAGAGCAGAGCTGAGCTCCAGAAATCAGCTGGAAACAACTGAGAAGGGTCCAGATGGGGGAATCTTCCTGTAGGGTCAGACAGAGATGAAGTACAAACAGGACAGACAATCCAGGTTTGCTGAGACCTGCTGAAAAAGGGGACCTTTGGGACCAGTCTGACCAGGAAAGGTGAGATCCCAAAAGGGACAGGGAGAAACTGCGGCAACTGGGAAAGAAAAGCTGACAAAGGGACTGGATGTGATGAAGAACAGGAAGGAACAGAAGGCTGGGGATAACAAAGAAGAGAACAGCTGGGTCCCAGGGAAGAAAAACGAAACCAGGAGAGGTCTGGGGGATAAAGGTGGTAGGCAGAGAATACAATGGGTAGCAGGAGAGCACAGAACACAGAGTCATCTGCAGAGTGAAGTATAAAAGGGAGAGAAAACAGATTTCAGGTGGTGTCAGGCCACTGAGGAGAGGCACGGCTGGGGTCACGCTATTATCAAGAGCTGGCAGGAGGAAAATCAGGCACCAGCTTGAAGTTTATGAACTTGACTGGAGCCAGAGTGGATGGAGGAAGAGGATGGCGGGCAGGAGGCGAAGACGTGGGGTCGGATGAACTCCAGGTCTCTGGAGGAGGAGGAGGATGGGAGCACAGTGGGGCTGGCTGAGCTTCAAGGACAGGCATGGCACATTCAGTCACAGGGAAGAATTCAGAAGGACTTTTGCTGATTGCACCACGGACTTTAGGGCATTGGCCTGCTAAGATCACAGCTGGCACCACAGAGAGTCACTGGCTAAGCAAGGAGATGGAGGGGAAGAAGCCACAGAAAGCAAGCAGTGGAGCTGAACAACAATCCAACTGGTTTGAAGCACAAGATGGACAAATTAATGGACAGAAGGACGAGATGCAGAGCTGTGGTAGCAATACACAGGGCTCAGTGACCTGGAGAAAACCCTTTGCAGCCCTCTGACTCAGGTCAGGTGAAAGACTGCAAGTGCCTCTAAAAACCCTCAGCATCACAGCTGAGGAAATTCCCCATTCCCCATGATTCCTTTCAATTTTCCCATTTCCAGTGCTAACAGGGCCATACAAAACCTGTCAGTGACCACACGTCTGGGAGAACACAAACACAGCACCACAAGACCCTCTGCCACAAACCTCCCAGCCCAGGGGGTCAAGAAACCCAAAGGATATTTTTGTTCTCTTTCAAAAAACCTCCTGAGACACTCGAGAAATTTTATGGGTGCTGGTGTTGCTGGAGTGGAGGCAAACGTGGTTGGAAAATGATGTCCCAGGTGAGCCCCCACCAGCTCCTCCTGCTCCTAACACAGAGCAAGACCCTGCTGGAATGTCCCTTCAGCAGTTCCTTGGACTGAAACCAGATTATTTCTTGTTCTGTAAATTCCTAGAATCACAGAATGCCAGAATGATTGGGGTTGGAAGGAACCCTCAAACAGAGAAGGAAACACCTGAATTGCGAAGATAAAAATCCTGGACACGTTCCCTCATTCACCTCCAGTCATGTAAGTGATGGACTTTATGTTCACTTAAACCCATCCAAACTTTGGGATTTAAGCATGTTCCTATTAACACTAATATTATAAAGGCAAAAGAGGAAATGCCACCCTTTTATACAACCAAAAAAAATGCATGTACTCAATGGCTGCCCTCTACAAAGAGAGCAATGAGTCTCTTTGCTTCTTTGTCAGCCAGAAAATGCCCATTTCCCCCCAGAATGGTGCAGCTTTCCCGAGTGGAAAAGCACTTTATGAAGTGCTTGACCACTTAAATCCTTGTATCTATGTCTCTGTATCGCTATAAACATAATTATTTATCCACTGCTGGTTGAACATCACCTCATTCATATATCCTGGGCACCACCATTACACCACAGAGCTCAATACTCTCCTCCCAGGCAGAGGAGGGGGAAAAAAAAAATCTACCAGGTAAAAATAAAAACCAGCCCACGAGCCTGACTGAAAGCCCAGCTGCACACGTGGGAATTCAATGAGGTGGACAAGATTCTGAGCTGGTGAGGGCTGCTCTGGAATCAAAGTTGCAAGAAAGTTTCAGCTTCAAGCTGAATAAACGAAAGGTCACTGGTACCCAGACAAAACCCTACCTGCAGGCTCCTCTTCACACACAGCTTCCACATCCTGAGTGTTGTAGCTCACAAGGGTAGACAGGGAGGGAGTATCCAAAGTGAAGGAGAATCTTTTTAGGGAGAAGTGGGGGAAGAAAGCGAAGAAGAAGAAGCTGTGGCTTTTTTTCCTGCAGAATTGTGAATAAGTGAAGGTGTTCTATATATGCAGTTGTATCTTTCAAAAAAAGAGCTTTAGAGAAATTAATTACATGTCAGAGCCTCTGACAGGTCTTTTAAGAATTGTGATACTTTTGAATGAAAACATTATGTACTTAAAAAGAAATACCATGTAAATGTCTCCGAGATATTTACAGTCAGTGGAGTAATAGTAGGAGAGGATTCAGCTCTCCTGGTGGATGGGGGATGCTGAACACACCATGCTCCTCCTAACTGAGTCTCCTGCCCGTGCAGGACTTCACCAGCTGCTGCAGCAGCTCAGAGCAGAGTTCAGGGCCAGCAACTGGCTGGGAACAGAAGCCAGGCTCTCCCCAAAATCCTGAGCCACCTCTCTCTCCCCTCCAGGCTCCATCCCTGAGCACCCAGCTCCTCTCACACACCCCTCCTGTGCTGGCACAGGCAGCTGCACCTCTGCAGAGGACAAGAGCCACGTGGTTTTCTGCTTGGTTGTTTTTTTCTTGGGTTCTTTACCCCTTTTTTTAGCTCTTTAGTCCCACAGCAGAGACAGGACAGAACTTCCCATGGAGAAATTGTGGTGAGGCAGCACCAGAAGCCACAGCAATGCCAGGCTGGTCCTTGCCTCACCTGAAGGATGCTCTTTTCCTACCAGGTTCTAAAATGTCCTCATCCTTTTTATTCCAGGGATTCCATTTGATCCTTGCTTTTTCACTGTAATTTCATAATTGGTGGATGAAGTGCTCAAAATTTTCACTTGCCAGCAAATGGGGCTGTATTTTAATACTAACAGCACCTCTCTGAGTAAAGCTCTTGTTTCCATGGATTTAGATTTCTACCCAGGCCAAGGGTCTCTGAATTTTGCCCATGATAAGGAAAAAATTCAGAATCCCTGAGGTTTCCAGAACTGACAGGGTCAGAAAGGTGAAGTTTCTAAGGAAAGGAACAGTGTGAAACCATCCTCCCACCGTGAAGTGCTGCTCCAGTCCACTGAAGGGGTGCTGGACTTGAGGGTTCTGCTTTCAAAGCTATTTTCCCAGGAAAATCTCACAAGGAAATTGCATCTCCCAGCAGCTCCCTGGGCTCTTCCTATCAATGATGGAGAGTACATGGGAGAAAAGGCCAAGTGAAGGAGAAACAGGAAAAAAAGAAGGGTTTTGTGGGTCAATCCCAGCAGTGAGACATCTAAAACCCTACAAGAAGGTAAGGCCTGATACAGCAAACCTTAGCTGAGAATAGGTTCAGGTATAAGTACAGATAAAAGCCTCCAATTAGGAATAAATCTGGGGGAAGAAATAAAATTGATTAAAAAGAAGGAGCTTGCAGAGAAAATGGAGAACACAAAAACCATGAAAAGAGGAAACAATTTCAGAACTGGTGTGTTCCCAGAAGGTGTAAAGGATGGATGAGTTGTTAATATTCATAGCAAGCCTCCACTTTTCCTCAGCTGAAACCAGATGCAACAATTACTGCAGAGCCCAAGCCCTAACTCCAGCAGACCCCCAGATATGATATCAAGAACAGGCCATTTAAAGCCAACTCTGAAATAAATGACAGTTTCTGACCTTACTCTGGGAGGACATAAGGTGTGAGTGTTTCAAGACCTGTCACAAACAACTTTAAGGCAAAAGGGAGGAAGTGAACAAAATTACAGCCTTCCTGACAAAGCACACATTAAATACCAAAGGAGCTTTCTCTGTAAATGTATTCTCAGACATCAAGAGCAGCAGAGTATCACAAAGGGAAAAAGGTGGCAATTAAAATCCTGGAGGAGCCGAAACGCATGAGGGAACGTCTGAAATGTGGAGGGTTTCAGCATTAATGCTGTCCCGTGTTAGGGAAGGCAGAGCTGCCAAAGCCGAGAGAGGAGAGCTCCAAAATGCAGAGTGAGAAAGGGAAGAGCCAGGAAAGAATCACTGGAGAGAGAAGGGAAAGCTGGTGGGGAAATGGAGAACAGACAGAATGGGAAAATGGAAGGGAGAAGGATGGTCCAAGGCCACCCACAAAGGTTGTTGGGCTCACATGAGCACAGCTCCACTCCACATCCCCACAAACAGTGATCGAGAACCTGAAAAAGCCTTGATGATTCAGGTAAGGAAGAAATAAATATCTCTTTTTACCAAATGTGGGATGAATTTGCACATGGGGCCGGGTGAATATTCCCCTGGGAATAATGAGGGTGAGGAAATGCAGGAACCCAGGTGGACTCATGAGGGTTTCAATGAGTGCACCCAATTTTGAGGACAAGAAGCACAAAGAGAATTCCTGCCTACCAAGAGCAAGGGAGGATGATTAAGAAAAGTCTCTAGGTTTTTTTTTGGTCATCCTCTCATATTTTATAGAAGTGGAAGGAAATGAAGCAATAATTAGTGTCAGCAGCTGCATAGTTTTGAAAAGCACTGGCAAGTGAGGGGGAGATTTTCATCTCCTGAGAATGAGTAAGAACACAAACTTTGGTTTATCTGTGATGGCCAGAAGTAAAAACATTTCTAATTAATAGAATCACAGAGTGGCTTGGATTGGAAGAGATCTTAAAGACCATCTCATCCCACCCCCTGCCATGGGCAGGGACACCTCCCATTGTCCCAGGCTGCTCCAAGCCCCAATGTCCAGCCTGGCCTTGGGCACTGCCAGGGATCCAGGGGCAGCCACAGCTGCTCTGGGCACCCTGTGCCAGGGCCTGCCCACCCTCACAGGGAGGTTTTTCCTCCTCGTTCCTAATCTAAATCTCCCCTCTGGCGGTTTAAAACTGTTGTCCCTTGTCCTGTCTGCCTGTCTGAAGCCTCTCTCCATCTTTTTTCGAAGCTCCCTTTAAGTACCAACGATGCTCAAAGGCAGCCCAAGATGTTGCTTTTTGCCTTTCCTCCTTAAAAGCAACTGCATTCCAAACATGTCGTTTTCACTCCAACTCTGGAAATAAAGTTAAGAAGTGTTAAGGGCCTGGATTTCTGAGAAAATTAGAGTGGAATGATTAAAAACTCCAACTCTCATAAATCTGCAAAGGTTGAAAATTCAGAAGGATCCTGGAGTATTAACCTCACAAAACCACGAGGGCTCTCCAAAGCTAATTATACATCAGTCTGCTCTAAAATAACAAAAGCCATTAAAGAATAGTTTGGGATGGAGATTTCTTGATGGGCAGAACTGCTTCATTTAAATGAACTTATTACCCAGATTCTCTTTCTGCTGCTGTATTTATGGATCCATGGACAAACCAGGATCTGAAAAGCTTAACAAACTCTTCCTGTGAACCTCATCAGGAAACAGGAGAGGCCAAGGTCGAGTGCATTAAGATTACAGAAGCTGATGAAGAAAGGAGGTGTTTCAGAGTCCCTCACACACTGGGTATTATGAGATAACTCAGCTGAAGAAGGGTGTGTAAAATTTTGTTTAGAGATACAGATTAATGCAGAGCCAAAACAGCAGAAAGAGTTGGATTTCACAGGGATATGCTGAAGGGAAGTCTCAGTCCTAAACTTTACCATTGCCTCTTTCCCAGTGAGAAATACTCTCTTCTTTTCCCTGTTAAAAAAAGAACACCAGGTTTAAAAAAAGAAGGATGAAAAGAGGATTTTTTTTTTTGTATGAATTTGTAATATATTAAAGTTTGGACTAAGGAGGGTAATTAGGCTGGTGCCGGAGGAGGATGTGAAAGCTCATCAGGATATTTGCAGTAACCCTAGTGGGGTAAACATTTCTCTTTTCTAATATCTTCAAATTAGAAATTTTATAGGAGAAAAAGAAATTTTAACAAATCTCGTTTGTCTCTTATTAGCAATTAGCCAACGTGGACTCCGGATAAAAAGTGTTAATTTCTAAAATACACATAATTTTCATAAAAGCACAGATAGGAAACCAAACAATGGAGTGCTTGGCTTAGGCACAGGAAGGAATTAAACTGGAGCAAGGGGAGGAAGGGCTCATTCCTCCCATGTTTTACACAAAGAACTGGTTCAGGGAGCGCTCGCTGCCGTTCCCTTACCACGGGACGTGGAATCCCAGAATCCCAGAATTGTTTGGGCTGGAAGGGACTTTAAAGCTCATCTTGTTCCTGGGGGCAGGGCCATGCCATGTGCTAAATCCTGGGCCATCATTGGCTTAAAGAAACTGAGGATTGCCAGAAAAGAGGCAATGGTGAGAAATCCCCCAAAAAAGGGTGATGCTCCGAAGGGATGTGGAAGACAAAATCCCCTTAGACATCATATCCAAGTTTCTAGCCAGATCCTTTGAATATTCCTGAACAACTCCCAAGTTTCACAAGGATTTTTCCTTTCTCTGTACATATAAATGACTGCACTGATAGCAGATGGGCCCTTCCATACGATTTCCTTTTTAAACTTCCAACTTCATGCAATTCCTGCATATTCCTTGTGCTCGGAAAGGAACGCCTGTGCTTTTAGCTCTGGAGCACAAAGCTGGGGCTGCTTCTGTTCATTTGCTTTTGCTTTTGAAACCTTTAATTACACAAGCAGGTAGCAACTCTTAAATACACCATCATCAGCAGCATCATTTTTCCCTGAGATCACCTCGGTGCAGTGGCTCTGCCTGGCAAGGTGAGGCAGAAAGTGACCCAAGCTTAGGGAAAACATGCAGCACCTACTGACTTGGGTTTATTTTCCTGAGTGGTTTCCTACAGCTGACACAGCTGGGCCACAGATTTTACAGGTAAAACAGCTTCCCAGTCTCATCCCGTGACGTGCATCCCAAGGAGCGAAAGCTTCTGACTATGAAGGGAATCAGGGGAGGTAGGAAAAGGAAATGATCAAAACACTTATCACACCGAGAAAAGAACTTATTAGGCCCGATAAGGAGTTGGAATTGATGACAATTATAAGATACCATCCATTTTTAGCTAATAATTCAGAAAATGGATGAATTATTTGAGGAATAATATGTGATCATTTATTTAAAGACTTATACTAATGTATACGCTGGAGGAAGCGGAGCTGAGGTTGTAGGAACACTTTAACACTTACATTCCTGGACGGTTCTTCCTTTCCACTCAAATGCAGGGATTTAATAGCACTGGATTAATTTTAGGGTTACAGGGCCCTTATAGAAAACATCAAGCCATTTTCCAATGCTGTTTTATACACAACCTACTTTTCCTCCACTTTCCTATTCAGGTTTAATAAACCCACCAACATTTTGCCTTTGAGAACCGGTTCATTTATTCACAAAACTCCCAAACAACCCCATCCCCACTCCACAGGCCTTAGCAGATCACACGATTAGATGGAAGCAACAATTGAATCTAAAGCCACATCTCTTAATTTTACTTGGAAAGATTTTGGGTTCCGCCGAACGTCAGAGGCGATTTCTGAAGGCAAAATCCCGCATTAAGAGAGATTGCATCTCCTAAGATATCAGTCCAAATCTCCATCCGTATCCAGGTAACAATCTGGAATGCTGATATTTAAGAGGAAAAATATCTGGACAGCTGCCCCAGCTCCCTGGGAAGCAATGTTTAGTTAAAGTCTTGGATATCACTGAAAGAAGATGTGGAGATGTCACACTGAGGCTGAAGCATTTTTTCAAGTGGTGAATTATTCACCCGTGAATCTCAGATGTGAAATCCAAATGCTCCGGTACTGCCCCGGCTTTAGACAATGGCTAATTCCTTTCTGTGCCACTGCAGGGTCTCTTCATCAGCTTTCTTTCATCTATAATCACAGCCAGGTCATGGATTATTAGTCATATTCAGTGCAGAATTCAAACCCTGCTACACCAATCAGTCAGCCCGGGACTCCCCCAGCGTTAACGCCGCAGCTCTGAGGATCTGACTGCTCCTGGCACGGCCTCACAGGGGCACAGGGAGGGACAAATGCAGCAGCCATTTGCCCAAGGCGTGAGGGATGAAGCCCTGAGCTGGGAGAGGACACGGAACAACCTGAGGCTGCCAGGGATCGGCCCCAACATCCCACCTGCAACATCGGGCACGGCGCAGGGGAGCACAAATCAAGGCACGGTTTCGGTTGGAAAGGATCATAAAGATCATCCCATCCCACCCCCTGCCGTGGGTGGGACACCTCCCACTGTACCAAGGTCCTCCAAGCCCCGTCCAACCTGGCCTTGGACACTGCCAGGGATCCAAGGGCAGTCACAGCTTCTCTGGGCACCCTGTGCCAGGGCCTGCCCACCCTCCCAGGGAACAATTCCTTCCCAATATTCCACCCATCCCTGTTCTCTGGCACTGGGAAGCCATTCCTTGTATCCTATCACTGCAGTCCCTCTCCAGCTCTCCTGGAGTCCCTTTAAGCCCTGGAAGGGGTTCTAAAGTCTCCCTGGAGCCTTCTCTTCTCCAGGCTGAACATCCCCAGCTCTCCCAGCCTGGCTCCAGAGCAGAGGAAGTCAATACATTTCCCTTCCATGTGAACGTAGTGGGAAGAAAAAACCATAAAGACAGGCATTTATCAGCCCTTGCTGGAGGTGTTACTTTGCATATCAAGCCATGAGGACGCAATTGTTTCATTAGGACTTCGCTGATGTTTGTAACATTTAACGAGTCTTGGAGAACAGAGGAAGAAAATACTGCAGGCGCTGCCTCAGCCGAGATAAAGAGGTAAACATCCCCTGCCTGACATCAGTGAATACATCACAGCTCCGCTCACTTGGGGCAGCCATGAAATCCATTCTTCAGTAAAAACACAAAACTCGTATCCAAATCTGTGCTCACAACGTGAGCGAGGCAAGGGACGGCGTGAGGGGAGGGAAACCTCAGCTTGGCTGGATGCTCCAGGCCTCTCTTTGTCTCCACCTCATGCCAAGCCCTGCCGGGGGCTTAGCTTTCCACAAAATAAGGGTTTTGTCTTTTTTTCCTCAAAACAATCAATCTGGCTTTTTAAAAACTTTCTCAGGAGTCAGTAGGGATGTCCTCCCAGCCTCTCAAGGACACTTCATTGTCAGTTCCAAAGTACCCCAGATAAAGTGAGTGCAGTGATGGAACTGCTAAGAAAAAGTGAAACCAAAGAAAAACCCCAACTTCTCCTTGGCAAAGCTAAAAAACATTTTATATCACTTCAAATCCAAAAAAGTGAAACCAAACAAAAACCCCAACTTCTCCTTGGCAAAGCTAAAAAACATTATATCACTTCAAATCCCATCTTATTTCTGGCTATACTTCTTGAGCCTCCCACTGTAAGGAGTAAGACCTCAACAAAGTCAAAACTCAACCAAAACCAGATTAATAAATGCCAGCTGAAGGATGAATTCATGCTTTTGTACCAATTCCCCTGAAAAACCAAGACCAGATAACACACAGGCTGCACCTCAATGTTTTACCCCTGGCTGGGCTTTGCTCATGTCCCCTCTGTCACCCACCTGTGTCACCCTGACCCCCAAACACACACCAAGATTTAAGGGATGACCACCCTTGTGGGGGTCTGTGGCTGCAAGGGGCAGCACACCTCCGATTCCAAGGGGAGGATGGATGTGATGGATGGGCACCCAGAGCTCCCCAACCCAAAATCTCCACCCTGCTCATTGAACACTGGCTGATATTCCCCCCAGACCCCTGCAAACAGCAAGGAAAGGGGAAATACAAAGGAAAATGGAGCCCACAGGCTCTGGCTTGGCAGGAGAAACACCATGAGAGAGGAACGGTGTCATGGATGTAGCTGCACGGTGCCATCTGCACCCTGTGGTGCTCCAGCAGCTGCTGGCAACACTATTGGCCTGAGCAGGACAAAATCCAGCTAATTCCAGCCTCAAAGTCAGTGCCAGTGGATGACCAGGGGGCACATTTCTCTTCTAAAGGAGGAGAAAGTCACTCCTCTCCTAAAACTCACCTCTAAACCTCCTAAATCCAGCCTTGCTGCTGGGATAAAAGGAGGTGGGAAGGATGACCTCTGCATCCTGGGGCAGCACAAGGAGACACAACCACCTCCAAGGGATTTAACAAAATCCACACAACTCCTCATTCCCTTTTAGCCTCAACAATCTTGTTCTCCACTCTGCAATTAAAAGGGGTGCAAGGCAGGAGCTTGGGGATCCTGCACGTCACAGAGGTACCTCGAATCCTGCTCAGACTTTACAAACCATTCAGGGCTTTTTTTGGGCAGCAGCCGTCGATTCCGCAGCAGTTTCTGTCTATTTTGGGCTCGAATTGATTGGCAATTTTGAAGAACGCGCTGCAAATTGCTCTGCTAATCACAGCAACTCCAGCCATGGAACTGTATTAAAATAACATCAGTGCTGAGACACAAAACTGAGATCAGCCAGGGAATGCTGAGCTGAGGTTGCCTGCTCTGGAGGCATCATCTTGCCTGCCTGGAATGCTGCAGCCTCCCCAGTTTTTCCCTGATTCCAGATGGCTGCTCGCATCAATTCAATAACACCACTTGGGATTTCAGTATTTTCAGAAAAGCAAGTGGTTTTGTGGTGGCCACGGCCTTTCCCAGGCTGCAGGTGCCTTCCCAACACCACCCACATTGGCACACACGGATCCTGCTGCAGCTCTGCATCTTTGATGTGCTGAGTGTCAACCATACCTGGGAAAGGACATTCATCCAGCTGAAAAAAAAAGGTACCTCTCCAAGGAAACACTGACAGACACAAAAGAAGAAGATTTAAAACTCCTCTTATGCCAAGTTGCCTCTAAATCCTTTCAGTGGAGACAGGGAGAGACAGGGCTTTGCGACAAGGGGAGAAAGGGTCTGCTCTGAGCACGTGGGTGCCACTGTCTGACCTCAAACCCTGCTCAGCTCTGCCTTCCCACAGCTCTAAACCAACAGAGCCTTAGGGATCATCCTCTGTTTCCTAACAGCAAGGAGAGTCCATGTCTCCACTCCCTGAGATGAAGAAGGATGGATCTCTCCCTTCTGCACCACGGGTAAGGTCCCAGCACCTCCCACCAGGGTCTGGAGAACTCGGGGCATCAACTCCCACTCGAAGACAAGGAATGTCTCATCATGGAGACACAATCAGACTGTGACACTGTGTTGTCTTGTTTTCCAACGCATCGCTTCAGATTTTATAATAAGATAAAATTAAAAAGTTTCAGTCAGATAAACCAAAAGTCATCCTTCAGACTCCACACGGGGACATGCACGCGAGGCTGGTCCCAGGCACTGCCAAGGGTCAACCAAGCCGTGGTTTTTGGGTTCAGGGTGTGGTGCAGAGGGCAGGATCCTCTTGGGAAGGGGCTGTGCTGCATCCACATGGGAAAGACACCAGTGATACCTTAGGTTTTAACTTTTACACTTTTCAAATCTTGTACTGTTAGTGTAACTCTGAAGTTTCCTGTAGCTCGTTCAGTGCTGTTCTCTCATGCTCACACTGACATAACAAAGCCTCTCCAGCTCACTCTCCAAGGACACCCAGACTGTTCTAGGTCAAAAAACTGTAAACCATCATCTTGGGGAGAGGGAGGCAAGCTTGGGCAAATTCCATCCTTGCCTGGCTTCTGCTTGGGGAATTGATGCTGATATCAAAGTGGGAAGAACTCGGGAGCTGTCATTGTCCATGTTGGGATGCACTGAGGCAGGAGCCTCTGGAGCCCAGAGTGTGACCTCTGAAGGCTTTTCAAATAAATCCCTCCTTTATTCCTGTCTAGTCTCTATTTCTAGGTAGCCATTTAAAGCATCACCAGCAGGCGTGGGGGGAACAGCTCTTCAGGAGAGGTGGATTAAAAACCTTCTGGCAGGAGAACGAACATCCCATGTGCCGAAGGGTGTTCCATCCACTGACTGTCCCAAACAACAGACAAAGGGAAGGGGAACAATGCTCTCTCTGCTGGCTGGCAAACACAAAGGTGGAGATGGGAAGGATAAATCACCCAGCTCCTCATTCCACCATTTCCCTCACACTGGTGAGATATCCTCCACAATGGATGGAATCAAAGTCCATCGCCAAGTTCAAGAACACATTTAATGCAGATCTATTCATTTCGAGGAGTGCCTGCACAATGGAGAGCTTTCCCCTTCAAAAATTATTCCAAACTGCACGCTTGCTTTTCATTCTTCTGCATCTTAACATTTAAAAAATACAGCATATTTCTAATGAAGACACACATTGTATAAACCAGTCTGCTCTAGAAAGTAGATTTCACAAAGACTTGCCACGGTACAGGGACAAGGACCACTTATTGACAAATTACTTTCACTCAGAGAGTGGAAAAGTCATATCTGTACACACTGTACACGTAAGTGGTGCTATTGTTGAGCAATGTGATGGAAGTCCAGCAAAACATGTCGTGCAGCTTTTTATTTAACCTCATGTAAATCAAATTAACCAATTAGGGATGGTGTCTAGAGACAAAGCAGAGTCCTGTACATATATGAACCAAACGTATCGCTCAGTGCCACATCCAGTCTTTCCTTAAACACCCCCAGGAATGGGGACTCCACCACTTCCTTGGACAGTCCCTTCCAATTTCCAATCATCCTGACTCTGAGTAATTTTTCCTAATGTCCAACCTGAACCAGATGAGCTTGGAGCTTGGGACTAGATAAGCTTTATGGTCCATCCCAACCCAAACCATTCCGTGATTTGCCGATGGAGAGATTTGGTACCACTGCAAGAGCTGCAGAGTGACACATGTGCATAAAAAAGGAAATAACAAAACCCCTCTGACCATAGAGCCAGTGTGGGAACAGAGCTGAAAGTGAAGACATTCAAACCACACAAGAGGCTTTTAAAATTAAAGAGGGGTAAAAAGTGCATGGGGTAACTGCTGCCCAGGGAGAAGAGCCTGGGGGTTTGCTCCTCCTGAGCCCCAGGGATCCGTGCTGGGAAAACACTGAGTCCACCCCAAAATGAGGAAGTTCATTTGGAAGATTTAGACTCCTGGAAATTAATGTGGAGCTCCAGATCACAGAGATAACAGGCTGCCTAAAACTGACCTGGGATTTCATTAGAGCTGATAACGGTGGGAAAGAAACCTTTCCAAATGTGCATTACAAATTCAGTCTGTAGAAACTCTTTCAAAGGTATCTCGGTTAAAGCAAATGATGTGCAGGCATTTGAGTTGCAGAAAATCAGGGATTCTGCCTCTGGGAGCTGTGGTAGGAGCAGCAGCTGGGGGGGATGGAGGCTGCAGGGAAAGTGGGGCTGAGCCTCTGCTGGGAGGGACAGGAAGGAACCAAAATCTCTTCCTTGGCCGTGGACCTCTGGTGAACTCTACCTGAAAATCCCAAAAGAGAATTGATCAAATCTTGTATTTGCTGAAAAAAAATACAGTTGAAACATGAGAGTTTGTGAACTCCTCCAGCATGGAGAGTGACCATAGCAGGATGAAGAGAGGTGGGCAGTGGGAAGCCATTCCCTGTGTCCTGTCCCTCCATCCCTTGTTCCAAGTCCTCTTCAGGCACTGGAAGGGGCTCCAAAATCTCCCTGAGCCTTTCCTCAAAGGATAATAGGAGTTACATCACTTCCATCACCCTTTTGACCTCCTCTGGACTTGCTCCAGCAGCTCCATGGCCTTCCCATGCTGGGGACTCCAGAGCTGGAGGCAGCTCTGCAGGTGGGGCCTCACATGAGCCACCACCGTGAAAAATCCATCCTTTGTCTTAGCAACAAAGACGAGAGCAGCAACCCACTGAATAAACTTCAGAGCAATGCATAAATTAAGTCCTAAACCAGTCCTCTAGCTGTGCCCATGGCTCTCGTTTCAGGAAAAGGCATCAGCACAGCATCTTAAAGTCACTTAGAGGATTCCTGGATATTACCCTGGCGAGGTGAGGCCGCGCATGATGCTGCAGGCAGAGCCTGTTTTCCCACCCTGGATCTTAAAAATGGGGATTGGCATGTCCAAGTATATTTAAAGCGCAGGGGACAGGCTGCTTTCCCAGCAGGACGAGGCCTGCAGCAATCCAAAGCAATGGCTTTTGGCTCGCCACGCTGGAGAGGTTAATGGGGAAGGTGCCGGATGGCGTCTCCCGGCCTGTTTGCTAAACCCACATGATGTCCCTGCTAAAAAGCTCTGAGCAGGAGCTGATAAATGGGCTGTGCTGAGCTCAGGGCTGCACAGCTCACACTGCACCCCAAGAAATGCGAGTGGTTTCAAAAAGAGCCAATTTAGCCTGGGCACGGTGAGGTAGAAGCTGTCGCTGCCTGAGTGAGAACAGGAGCTGTCAGCTCCTCCTGCCCCTGGTGCCCTTTCTGAGGGCTCAGGCTTTGCTCTGAAAGGTTTATTTGCAAGTTTGTTGATATTTAGAAACATTTTGGGGCTGGAGTGTGTCCAGGGAAGGGAATGGAGCTGGGGAAGGGGCTGGAGCACCAGAAGCAGCGGAGGGAGCTGGGAAAGGAGCTCAGCCTGGAGAAAAGGAGGCTCAGGGGGGACCTTGTGGCTCTGCACAACTCCCTGACAGGAGGGGGCAGCCGGGGGGGTCAGGCTCTGCTCCCAGGGAACAGGGACAGGACAAGGGGAAATGGCCTCAGGCTGGGCCAGGGGAGGTTTAGGTTGGATATTGGGGAAATTCCTTCACCCAAAGGGTTGTCCAGCCCTGGCACAGCTGCCCAGGGCAGGGGTGGAGTCCCCATTCCTGGAGGGATGTAAAAGCCACGGAGATCCAGCTCTTGGGGACATGGGGCAGTGGTGGCCTTGGCAGTGCTGGGGGGAGCGGTTGGACTTGACATTCTCAGAGGGATTTTTCAGCCTGAATGATCCTGTGATTCCATGACTGTGTAGGAAAACCAGAGCTCTTCCAGTGGCAAGCTACAGCCTGGCTCACCCCTGGTTTAAAACAATTTATGGGATGGGTGAGTACTTTTAGGCCTCCTGCTTTGGATTCGTCCTCACCTGAAAAACACAAAGGTCTTGCCAGAGGAGTGACTTATCCCAGCAAGAATTAAGTGCTGCAGAAAAGACGCAATTAAAGCACTCACAGTGATTCAGTCCATAAAACATTTTCACTGCTATTTGTCTGGGAATAACTTGCTTGAAATGACAGACCCCACTTACATGTAATGGGTTTTGGAAGAGGTGGGAATCCCCTGGGACAAGACACCCAGGCATCCTGGAGTGCTCTGATTCTGCACCCAACCCCAGCCAGGGCCCACAGAGGTTGTGCTGTCACCCTGGCTGCCAAACCACGAGGAAAACCCCACCCAAGGGAAAAAGCAAAGCACCTGTGTGCAGGAGAACGACCGTGCCCAGAAAAAGGTGTCTGGATGAGTGGAAACCTGGGCTGGAGGACAGACACAGCTCAGATTCCCTGCACAGGGGGTCAGGCCAAGTGTTGCAGCAAGGATTGTCCTCTCCAGCTGACAAGAATCTGCTCATGTTGCCTCAAGTCATACCAGAGGAGGCTGCTGTTGGCTACCAGGAGAAATTTCTTCATGGAGAGCATTGGGAAAGGTTGTCCGGGGAAGTGGAGGAGTCACCATCCCTGGAAGTGTTCAAAAAATGAGTGAATGAGGCACCTGGGGACATGGTTTAGTGGTGGGTTGATGGCTGGACTTGGCTGATCTCAGAGCTCTTTTCCAACCTTAATGATGCTGTGATTCTATGAAAAAAAACCCCAGATCCAAGGAAGAAATGGAGCAACTGAAAAGCACAGCTCTAAGTGGAGACTTCCAAGGCTCATATCAACTGAAGACATTTTTAAAATCTGAGAATATTCAACATTTCCTGGCCTTTTTTCTTTAATAGACAGGCCTGTACCAAGGAGATAACCCCTCACAAGCTGCTCTGGCACCTGAAGTGGCCCAGAGAAGAGAAGCCAGGCTAGGGGTGCAGAGGATGCTCCTCAGCCCCAGGGCTCTCCCTACATCCCTGAGCAGGGAATGCCCACGAGCTGCCACTCAAACACCCAGACAACAAATCACCAGGATGGGAGCAGAAAAGTCTCCCAGTGGTGATTTTGGCCCCCCAGCCACCTTTCAGCTCCACACTGCTGCTCCAGGCGCAGCCAGGCTCCCTCAGGAATCCATCAGCCCACGGAAAGGCAAGAAATTTCCATGTGCAAGCCCTGCAAGGTTTATCCCAGTCCGGTTCTGTGCCTCAGTCTGCCAGATGACAAATGTCCTTGGCTCTCACTTACTTCAAGATGTGCTGAGAGCCCTACCCGAAATGAAACCTCTTTATTCTGAGGTAAATGACGCATGTTTTGCTGTACAATCTCGCTCTCTATTATCCCCCGTGCCCAGCACTGAATGCAGGTGTCACAGATGGTGCAACTCCATCCCACTAAAGGGTTTTCGCCCTCCTTTCCTGGAGCCAGGAATATTTTCTCTCAACAGCAACCAGATCTCTGGGCTGAATGGGCTCAGCCGTGTCAGGTCACTGCTGCAACTCCCCTGTCTACCAGCACAGATTTCTCTTCCTGTTGCTTTTCCTGGCACGGATCTGCCAATATTTCATTAACAGATCCCTGATATCTGTTCTTTGGATGGATTTGGGGAGGAAAGCGACAGCGTTCCTCTCGCTCTTTGGGCCTGGTTGTGGGAGGGAGGTGAAGCGCCACGGAATTTGTGCTCGGATTTAAAAGGATGTAATCAATTTGGAACTCCCGAGTGCTTCCATGGTTTTTTCACCTCGGTTAACAATCCAGCAGTGCTGCAGAGGGGAAGGATTTTAAATGATCTGAATTTAGTGCTTCCAGCTTGCCCTATGTGATCAGCTCTGACTGTTTGGTGCCTTTCCCAACGCTTGAGCTCCTGGAGCCGAGACCTGGCAGTCTCACCTGGACCAAAAGCCTGTGCCTGGCCCACCAAAGTGCAAAGAGATGCTTGAAAACATGAACCAAGCACGACTTAGAAGCTCAAAAACCCAGCACACACATGAAAGAAATCAGGATTTGCTTTTTAAATCGCATGGTTTAAGCCAGTCTCTCAATTTCTGAGCATTTAAGCATTCACCATGTTCCTTATCTTTTACCATTTATCCAACCTGTCCATACTCTCCCCTGAGTCCACCCTTACACATTCACAGTTGCTTCAGTTCCTGCTCTGATTTACCTGCACAATGTCATTAAGTGGTGTTGATTTGCTTGGAAATGCAAAGCTACAGGACACTGCATTCTTTCCCTGTTTTTACAGAGGTTCAAAACAAGCAAAAAACCCATTCTGAGTGGCAAATTTAATTGGACTTAAACTAGTATCCAAAGAGCAGCTGTGTTTGGTACTAATCCCCCAACAAAGGTCCCTTTAACAGGTCCGAGCACCTTCTCACGTGACAAACTGAAGAAAAACTGAAGATGTACAAGAGATTTTTCTTGAAAATCTTACTACATGTAGATGCATATCCATAAAAATATTCCCCAACAAGACAGACTACTTTTTAAAACCACAGCTCTAAAATGGCTCAATGGATGAAAACCATTTTCAGTTTTCTGGGGTTTTTTTTTGGTTGTTTTTTTGGTGTTTTTTTTTTTTTTTTTAAATTGCATCTGGGCTGACAGCTTGAACGCTGAGCTGCAGCCTGTGAGACAGAAATACCAACTCACTTGTACCAGCAGTGCTGCTCCCAGTCGCTGTAATGATCTTAATCAAAGAGTATTGTGATAAAAAAAGGGATTCTGGTCTGCCTGCCTTTGGCATATCCTAAATACCAGTGTCCACGTTCCTCATGATGCAGTTGGAAAGGAAAAATTCCCTCTAGACCAAACCACAGAATCACGGAATGGTTTGGACTGGAAGGGACCTGAAAGATCACCTTGTTCCACCCCCTGCCATGGGCAGGAACACCTCCCACTGTCCCAGGCTGCTCCAAGCCCCATCCAGCCTGGCCTTGGGCACTGCCAGGGATCCAGGGGCAGCCACAGCTTCTCTGGGCACCCTGTGCCAGGGCCTGCCCACCCTCCCAGGGAAGGATTTTTCCCTAATACCCCATCCATCCCTGCCCTCTGGCACTGGGAAGCCATTCCCTGTGTCCCATCCCTCCATCCCTTGTCCCCAGTCCCTCTCCAGCTCTCCTGGAGCCCCTTTAGGCCCTGCAAGGCTTCCCTGGAGCCTTCTGCTCTCCAGGCTGGACAGCCCCAGCTCTCCCAGCCCGGCTCCAGAGCAGAGGGGCTGTGTGTGGCAGACTCAATATCCTCTCAACTCCATGCCCCAAAGCCAACGGGAGAAACGCTGCCCCTCTCCTGCCATCCCTGCCCCAGAACCATTCCTGCTGCTGGGAGAAAGGGCTGCCCTGGGCAAAGGAGACATCCAATACCCATTAACACACACTGACCTCATGTTTTCCAAACCCAGAGTGCTGGCACTGGGTGAGCAGGTGGGATTCCCACGCTGTGTTACACCAAGCACCAGCACCTCCACCAGGATCACAGGCAAGAGCATCCCAGCAGGAGTGACCCTCTCCCCAAACAGCGTTTCAGGAACCAAAGCAACAACTTTTTGATGCTGCTGATGGTACCTCATAATGCTGTTAATTGCTCAATCTCACCTGTTAACCCAGGTTTAAAACAACAGCCACCTGTGACCATCTCAGCTCGCCAGATCCCTGCCATCACCTTCTCTGTTGTCCCCTGGGGTACCCTCACACCCCAGGGCAGGATCCAGCCCTGCAAAGCTCAGAGCCCCACGGGAGCCACTTCATCCCTGCTGTGAAAATGTCACGGTCTAATTTGTGCCACAACACAGGCAGGGAAACACGAAGAGGAGGAGGAGGAGGAGGAGCAGAGTAACACCAAGGGGAACAAACGCCTGGATAGGCAAGATCAAGGAGATGCTCTATTTAAATCCTGTGTCAGCTCTGAGGGAAGCAGACAAGGTGAGGGAACAAACGCCGTGCTCCTGCCTCCCACCGACGGCGGGATGCCGCGGCAGAAATGGGTCGTGTGAGTTCAGGTAAGGAGAGCACACTGAGCTGTGCCACACACATTATTCCTGCCACACGCAGCCCCACGTGGCTGGGGAGCTGCTGGGTGCAGGCTGTGTCTGCAGGAATGTTGGGAAGAGGCTTTCCCCTCTGCCAGGTAGGCTGTGGGGGAAGAGCTGGAATGCCGTGTCTCCCGTGGGTGACGGCGCTGCCGCAGGAAACGTTTAAGAACCTCACGAGCTCCTGGGAATCTGTGCCACTGGGAAAAAGCAGGAGGAACAGGGGTTTGAAGGCAGCCGAGGAGCTGGCAGTCCAGAACCCAGGGCTGAACCAGTGGGGAAACCAGAGGAGAATCACAGGATCATCAAGGTTGGAAAAAGACCTCCAAGATCACCAAGTCCAGCCTTTGCCTGGACGCCACCATGACAAATAAAGAATATTATGAAGGGCCACATCCACTCGGATTTTGGACACTTTCAGGGATGGGGACTCCACCACTGCCCCTGTTCCAATGATCAACCACTCTTCCAGTGAAAAAATTTTTCCTAATATCCAACCTAAACCTCTCCTGGCACAGCCTGAGGCCATTCCCTCTCCTCCTGTCTCTGTTCCCTGGGAGCAGAGCCTGACCCCCCCCGGCTGCCCCCTCCTGTCAGGGAGTTGTGCAGAGCCACAAGGTCTCCCCTGAGCCTCCATTTCTCCAGGCTGAGCCCCTTTCCCAGATTCCTCAGTTACTCCTAGTGCTCCAGCCCCTTCCCCAGCTCCACTCCCTTCTCTCCAGCCCCTCCATGTCTCTCTTGTCCTGAGGAGAGGAGCTGTGGCAGAGGCACTTTGTCCTGAAAAGCCTGGAACGCCGATGCTAATAATAACAACCTCCAAAAGCCTGACCGTATTTATCCCGGGAAAAACAAAGAGTGAGCATCTGTCACCAGCCCTCGCTTGCCAAGATGCAGCTTCCAAAGTGCTCCGTGGAGTCCAGATTGGCAATCCTGGGCAAGCCTGGCCGGAGCAGCTCGAGTCCATGAGCCACACATGTGTCACCAGGCTGGACACGGTCCCCATGCCCCCAGCACCTCCTCGGGGTCTCAAAACCCCTCAGGTGATGAGTCCATGGATGCTGTGGCTGGGATCACAAGTCCCAACTTCAGCTGCCTGGGCCCATTTTTCTAAAATTGTTTTTCCACCAGGAAGAGCCTGTCTCAGCTCCACAAAGGCATTCCCAGAGTCCTGCTGGAGAATCCGTGATGAAAAGCAGGAGAAATTACAGAAATTCAGCTCGTGGTGTCTTTGTGCAGTTTAGATCATCAAAACAGTTCTGTGGCTCCTGGGCAGTGTCTGTCACCTGTTCCATGGGCTGGTGACAGATATGACTGCAGTAAATCCACCTTGGATTTCCTCCCTACCAAGCCACAAAAACTCTCCATCACTTCCCAATTTTCTACTCCTGTCTTTAAGCTGACACTGACACACCGTATGGACCAAGGGTGACTTTCCTTCTGGGTGTCATTACTGAAATAATCACCACTGGCTGCAGCACTACTGGGAAACAAAAACAACATTTGCATTTCACTCCAGAAAACTGGCTTTGCTAGGCAGGAACATTCCTACCCTTGCACCCTGCCCATGTTTTGGGGAAGCAGAGCACAAACAGAAATTGGAATAAATGTTCACATGGAAACACAAGAAGATCTAGGTGCAGCTTCAGGGTTAAGAAAAGCACAACAGACGTATGAGCAAAATAAACATTTCCTCTTTATTAGCTTCAATTAAAGAGCTATTTTGTTTGAACTTCCCTTTTCTATGTTTAAGCTGCACCAAATTTGCCTCATTGTTTGGAGCCATAAAATCAGATAATCATGGAATCATTTAGGAAGGAAAATCCCTCTAAGATCTTTGAGTCCAACCATTCGCACAGCAGTGCCAAGGCCACCACTGACCCACATCCCTGAGTGCCACATCCACAGAGCTTTTAAATCCCTTCAGGGACAATGTCCAGGGCTGGATATTCCTTTCCATGCAGAAATTTTCCTTAATATCCAATCTAAACCTCTCCTGGCCCAGCCCAAGGCCGTTCCCTCTTCTGTCCCTGTTCCCTGGGAGCAGAGCCTGATCCCCCCTGGCTGTCCCCTCCTGTCAGGGAGTTGTGCAGAGCCACAAGGTCCTCCCTGAGCCTCCTTTTCTCCAGGCTGAGCTCCTTCCCCAGCTCCCTCAGCAATATGAGTGGGAAAGAAATCACTGGAAAAGTAACCAAACTTGGAAGTGGGACTGGTGGATATTCAGTGTCCACTTCCATCAGTGGTGAAAAGAGAACTGAATTTTAAATTCCTTTTGTTTAAACAGCGTGATGCCACAGAGGCCATGCTGGGCAGAGATGGGAAGAGCTGACAAAATTTCCCCCCCTCAAAATTCCCTCTTTCCACCATGAGCTGGGCAGAGGACAAGGCTCTCTGGAGCAATCCCTGTGGATAAAGATCCTGATGTTAAAGTGCAGCACTGCCCTGCACTCCCTGGCCCTCACACAGACAGGGATCATTCCTCACCACCCCAGGGCTCAGCAACACAGCTGGGTGAGGTTCTGCCAACAGGGAAAAACCAGGACTGGTGGTGATAATGACAATGATGATGAGGGAAAAGAATAGGGATGATGATGATAACAGCAATAATAACAGCCATAATAATAATTACCCCATTAATTTCCTTAAGGTATCATTAATTTGATGCGACTTCTAAATACGTAATATAAATAGATAAATACGCAAGAGATGCATAGGATGCACCATACATAAAATATAGAAATATACATAAAATATAACAGAAATATATAATTTACAATTATTTTAATTTTAAAAGCCACGAGCACATAACTGACTAACTAAATACATTTCAAATGGTGCCTCCAAAAGCCTTTTTGGCCAGGAAGGGATGGAATGTACCCAGGGCTGAGGTGCTGCAGGTGGCTCCAGCGTGCACCAGGGGCTGGGGGGCTGAGAGGGATCCAGCAGGGATGGGTCCAGCAGGGATGGCTCTGGCACATCCAGGGCCTCTGCCTGCTTGCAGAACTGGAGCCAGGATCCAAACCCATCCCTGTCCTGCTGCCAGCCCCCAGTAACTCTGCTGAGAGTGGAATCACTGAGCTCTCACTGCTAAAAAGCCCCTTTGAACGTGCTGGAGTGTCTTACATAAGATCGCAATAAACTGGCACCAAAAAAAGAAAGCAAGTAATTACACTACTGCCTTGTAAGCTTTGATTCTGTGCTGTTTGGGAACAATCTGAGGATTTTTTTGTTAGGCTTATGAGGATAAAGCCGAGAACAGCAGAGGTTTGGAGGTGGAGTGTCCAGCTTTCAAGCTCCCATGTAAAACTCAGGTTTCCTTAGAATTTCACAGCCTGACAGGCACGACCAGAGAGAAGCAGGAGACATTTCTGCCCTCTCCTAGCAGCTTATGTATTATTCCTGAAAAAAAAAAAAAAAAAAGGAAAAGAAAAGAAAAGAAAAACTTTCAGAGAAATGTGGTGCCTTTATTCCCTTGTGTTGTTTAAACCGTTTTTCATGGCATTACACAATGAGCTTTCTTCGGGAAGTAGAACAGTGGCTTTTCCTCAGACCACAGTAAAGCACTTACAGCTTCAGTGCCTTGAGAAGGTGGTAAGGTGGTGGATAAAATGGAAAGAAAAAAAAAGAGAGAAAACTAAAAGGAAGAGAGAATGAATGGGGAACTTGAACCAGGAAGAAAGAGAGGGGGGGAAAAAAGAAGGAACAGGCATCAAATGCAGGGATAATTGCAAAGCACCACCACACTCCTGGCCAGGGAAAAAAAGGAATTGTAGATGAATCGTGAGTATGACAAAGAATCCCTTCAACAAGTTGTCTTTTATCACAACTTTGCTGCTCTACAGCTACACTGCAACCAGGAGAAATTGCATCATGTCAACAGCCAGTTTATAGAGATAAACTGACGGCAGCAGGGGAAGGATGTTGCAGTCACTTGTGCTTCCCTGCCAGGCTGCAATGGATTCCCTGAGAATCAAAACACACCCCTGAAAGGGGCAGCTCCAAAATATCCCTGGAGGGAACCTCCTAAATATCATCCCAACCAACCCCCCTGCTCTGAGCAGAGGCATCTTCCCCTAGATCGGGTTACTCAAGGCCTTGACCTTTTGTTGAGGTTTAGATTGGATTTGAGGAGAAATTTCTTTGCCCAAAGGGTTGTCCAGCCCTGGCACAGCTGCTCAGGGCAGTGGCAGAGTCCCCATCCCTGGAGGGATTTAAGAGCCGTGTGGATGTGGCATTTGGGGACACAAGTCAGTGGTGCTGGGGGAGCGGCTGGACTCGATCTGAGAGGGCTTTTCCACCCTGAACAATTCCACATTTCTGTTCTGTGATTGCCTGCCTCTCTCTGATCCTTCCCCAGAAGCACTGAAGGGCTTCTCCTGCTCCCTTCCATGGGCTCCATGCCCTCCTCCCCGGCCTCTCCCCTCCCGGAGAACGGCTGCTGGTTTAAATGCAAATAGTGCACATGCAGGCACAGGAGCTTTTTTTAAATTCTGAAAGCTGAGACTTCTAAGTTTATCTCAGAAGGACACTGGAAAGATGAATAGAGAGAAATTATGCAGAGAAAGAGAAAATATTCAAAGAGTGGAATTATGTATGCATAATTGCCTGGCTCCCTGGGGTGCACGGGCGAGTACACCAAGTCACTTTGTGAAATCATTCCCCACAACTCCTGTATCCTAATTATAGTGCAGTAAGTGGGGAGAAGCTAATTTTTAAACAGTCCTGATGGGGTAACTGGAAGAACCATGAGGATGCTGTTTAACCCCTTGCCTACTGAGAGGCTTCAAGCAAAGAAGCCAACATGGGAGGAATAAATGAAATGCTGGTGGAGCCAATGCATCGTTCTCTGGTTGATTTAAAGGTGGCCAGCAGGAGAACACAGCAAGCACAAGCTGCCAGGTTAAAAGGGGGAAAAAAGGGCAGACCTGAAGAAATAAGCCAAAATTAAAAAAAAACACCAGTAAACATGACCTCTGCCCAGACTTCCAAGGAGACTGGAGGCAGCATTATGGTGTTTCATTGTCCCTTTGCCCTGCACAGAAAACTCTCAGTCAAAAGCTTTCTAAGTCCTAAATATGCCTGTGTAGGAACCTCTTTATCCATGCAGAAAATGCAACCACGGCTGCCTGGTACCTCAGCACATTCCCCAGTGCAGCACGAGTACCTGCAGCAAAAAGAGCCCTATTTAATGCTCCCTGGAATCGTGGCTGGCATGGGAAGGACGTGGTTCCAGCAGGGATCTGCTGATCCAACACCTTATCAACCCCTCACACATCACAGACATCGATGAGACAGCAAGAAAGGACAAAACTGGGTGGTTTTGCTGCATTATCTGTGCAATGCTCAAACCTGACTTCTCTAGAAGAAAATAAAAGGCAGTAGCAGGACAATCCTGCCCTCAAGGTGTGCTGGGGACGTTTAGGTTGGGTATTAGGGAAAATTTCTTCTCCCAAAGGTTTGCCTAGCCCTGGCACAGCTGCCCAGGGCAGTGGTGGAGTTTCTGTCCCTGGAGGGATTTAACAGCTGCGGATGTGGCACTTGGGGACAGAGGTCAGAGGTGGCCTTGGCAGTGCTGGAGGAACAGCTGGACTCAAAGATCTTAAAGGGCTTTTCCAACTTGAATGATTCCATGATCCAACCCATGCTCTCACACTGCCCTGCAAGTTCAGCTAATGCAGACATCACCTAGCAAAGGCCTTTTACTCTCACCCCACTCAAGTTTAAGCCAACTAAAAACACTCCTGGAAGTCCTTAAACTCACATATTTTGACTAAAAGTGCTGCTAGTATTTTGACCAAATTCCCTTTAAATTTCTCAGCCTGCTAATGTTTGTTCTCATTTATTCCAAACCCCTTCAAATGTTCCAATTAGCATTGTTTTTCCCCTATCGGAACAGATGCAGGCACACAGTATTAAAGAAGAAAGAAAGAAAAAAAAAGATAAAATACACCATTCACCCATCCTAGATAGACAAAGAGTGATTTTGTCCCTCAGCCATGCCTTGCACAATACCACCAAAAGCATGAAAACACCACTCAGGACTCCCAGGGATGCAGCACACGGCAGGAGCTGCGGCTGCTGCAGCCCTCTCCGTGCAGAACACCTGGATTCCAACATCTGCTGCCAAGAGAGAGAGAGGGAAAAGCAAAGGCTTTCACTCCAGGTTGCATTATTTTGAATCCCCTGGGTGTTTGGGTTTTTGTATTTCTACCACGCCCTTTTGAGGGGATGGATCCCTGGAGATGGATCCCTTTAAGCGAAGCTCTTAGCCTGGGAAAAGGGAGGCAGACACCTGCAGGCTCCCTCTCTGAGAAAAGCCACCTCCAAAATTTTACAGATATCCACGGGATTTAAGAGCAGAAGACCACTTAAGAGGACCTCCTACAAAAATAAGCAATTAAATCTTCCCCAGTCACCTCTTTGTTGAGGCCAATTATTTGTTCGGAGGAGAATTTCCAGAAAAGTTGTGCTCAACTTCCAGCCTTGATCTCAGATCTCAGCACGTGAAGAACTCTCAGTGCAGTCTTACAAATGATGAACTCTGCCAAGCCCACATTAATACCTAACCCTCATGCTCAGAAAATTATATATTCTACTCAAATTGAATAGTTTGGGTTTTTTTTTTTTTGGCCGAAGTAATAGACACAATTTTGCTACTTAATCCTCTCCCATTTTCTCAAGCTCATTCAAATTACAGCCATTTGAACTGCAATCTGAGTTCCCCTGTGTTTAAGGAACTAATTAGACCAAGGACAGTCAAACTTCCCAACTTCCTGAACACTAAATTCCTTGTCTGGCCAAGAGCCACAGGATGAGCACTGGGTGGTGTGGGAAGGGGAAGGAAAGGAGGGAAGAGCAGAAGCAGGTTCCAGGTGGGTGATGGCTCCAGGGACATCTCAGTGCCTCCCTGTCAGTTCCAGGGCAGGGGAACAACCACCAGGAGTTGACAAAAAGATCAGTGCTGAGTGGGAGAGACAGCACATGTTTTCTCCACTTCCTCGGACAGAAGTGTTCTGTTCCATCTGAAAAAAAAGAGGAAAACCTGAGAGAGAGCCTCAAAACATTGTTCTTTGGGGCACTTATCCCAGAAGAGGAGATTCTGGTTTATAATCTCATTTTGGGGTGGGATTCCATCTCTCTCCTTCGAAAACCTCAATGAGGAGCACTCAGTTTGCCCAAGTTCAGAGGCTCCTGAGAGGTTTCAGGCTGTACCTGTCCTGTCCTCTCCAGCAAGGGCAGGATGACACAGCCAAGCAAACCTCAGCAGACGTGGGGCAGCCTCTGGTCATGGCACATGAGGTCAGCTCTGTACAACACACACACGCAACACTGTCCACGCTTATTTGCTTTTTCTTGGGAGAAGAGAGGAAATCAGGCTCCTGGGGTAATGACATTTCAAAAGAGATGTAAAGGAGGAGTTTGAGAATGAGAAGCAGGGCTGGGACCGCAACATGTCGGCAGCAGCACCTCACCTCCAGCTCCGATCTGGCCCCAGAGCAGGAGTAAACCAAGGATTTCCTGATGGAAGGTTTATTGCTGAGCCTGGTTTGAGCTTGACACAGGCATCAGCAGCACGGCCACCTCCTGCCTGACAGTACAACAGCAATGACAGCACCTGAGCAGAAACTGAGATTGCTGTCTGCACTTGAAGGTGGCCCTGTCTGAAGTAAAATGTGCAAATGAATTTGCACCACTGGTGTTAGGTTCTCTGAGTGAGCTTCAGGGCTGTCAGTAAGACTCACAGAATTGTTTGGGCTGGCAGGGACCTTAAAGAACATCTCATTCCATCCCCCTGCCACGGGCAGGGACACCTTTCACTATCCCAGGGTGCATCAAGCCCCATCCAACCCGGCCTTGGGCATTTCCAGGGATGGGGCAGCCACAGCTTCTCTGGCCAGGGCCTCACCACCATCAACAACAGTCATTTCATATAATCATTATCATATGAGAAATACCCAAAGAGGAAACATGTACACCTGTCACGACACAGAAACATTTCCTGGATGCAGCAGCACCGTGTTTGCCATCAACAGACGAGGGTGGAGGAGCCACAGCAGGCAGAGAGGTCACAGGGTGAGGGCACAGTGAGGGTTCACAAGGCCAGATGTGTCTGCTGTCCTTTCACACCATCACCTCCTGCAGACAACATGCTGGAGGAAGAGTTTAGGGAGGATCTGTAGGCATGGAAAATATTCCTGCAGGAGCTTGTTCAAACCACTTTCAGCGTAACACAAGAGGAAACCTGCCAGTGTTGGGAAGGCCCGGCCAGGATATTCCCCAGGAGATGCAAGGGGAGTTCCAGAGGGAGAGACTGCAGGATCAAGAGCTCCTGGACAGGGGGAGGAAGGAGGAATCCTAGGAGAAGACAGAATTCAGGCAGATTTCCGCAAGGATTTGCAAGTTGAGAGTGCCAGAGGACCGAGGCTTAGCTGGGTCCTGGGCACCTCCTGGAGAGGGATGACCTTGTTGGGCTGGGCCCCTCCATGATGGGGATGCTCTGGGATGAGGCATCCCACAGGAAGATCCACTCTGAGATGAGGCATCCCACAGGAAGATCCACTCTGAGATGAGGCACCCTCAAGGAAGATCCACTCTGGGATGAGGCATCCCACAGGAAGATCCACTCTGGGATGAGGCATCCCTGAAGGAAGATCCACTCTGGGATGAGGCATCCCTGAAGGAAGATCCACTCTGGGATGAGGNATTTCCTGGATGCAGCAGCACCGTGTTTGCCATCAACAGACGAGGGTGGAGGAGCCACAGCAGGCAGAGAGGTCACAGGGTGAGGGCACAGTGAGGGTTCACAAGGCCAGATGTGTCTGCTGTCCTTTCACACCATCACCTCCTGCAGACAACATGCTGGAGGAAGAGTTTAGGGAGGATCTGTAGGCATGGAAAATATTCCTGCAGGAGCTTGTTCAAACCACTTTCAGCGTAACACAAGAGGAAACCTGCCAGTGTTGGGAAGGCTTGGCCAGGATATTCCCCAGGAGACGCAAGAGGAGTTCCAGAGGCAGAGACTGCAGGACCAAGAGCCCCTGGGCAGGGGGAGGAAGGAGGAGAAGATCCTAGGAGAAGACAGAATTCAGGCAGATTTCCGCAAGGATTTGCAAGTTGAGAGTGCCAGAGGACCGAGGCTTAGCTGGGTCCTGGGCACCTCCTGGAGAGGGATGATCTCGTTGAGCTGGGGCCCTCCATGATGGGGATGCTCTGGGATGAGGCATCCCTCAAGGAAGACCCACTCTGGGATGAGGCATCCCTGAAGGAAGATCCACTCTGGGATGAGGCATCCCTCAAGGAAGATCCACTCTGGGATGAGGCATCCCACAGGAAGATCCACTCTGGGATGAGGCATCCCTGAAGGAAGATCCACTCTGGGATGAGGCACCCCGCAGGAAGATCCGAGCAAGCCCCACCCTGAGCTGGCTTCTCAGCAGCACTGAAGCACAGAGGAATAGAAAGCTCGTGTCACTTTTCCACCCCCAGAGCTTCGACCGGGTGCAGATGATCTTCCGAGGAGATCGATGGATCCTGATATAGCAGCACTCAAGATAAACGCTGCTGCAGAAGGGCTCTTGTGAGAGTAGTTGGAGTGAAGAGGAGTTTGGAGGGATGGATGGTGAATGAGGAACAATGGAACATCACCAGCTGCTGGGAGCACTGTGCCACCTTTCGTACAAACACACCTTTTCAGGGTGACACTTAGAAGTACCTGCAAAACCACTTCTTTGTCTCTCAAGCCTTCTGCCCCCAGTCCTTACAAAAGCTTTTTGGCATCAGCACAGCTGAGTTTGGATGTGTCTGATACAGAGAGCTCCTGTGTCATGGGTTCAGAGCGCTCCTGCAGCCTTGGGCAGAGGCATCCACATCTCTGCAGGTGAGCACATCTCCTCAGCTCTGGGGATGTGAGCACAGGCTTACCTTGATGCCTTAAATGGCTCCCTAGAAACAAGAGACTAGACAGGAATAAAGGAATAAAGGAGGGATTGATTTGAAAGGCCTTCAGAGGTACACTTTGGGCTCCAGAGGCTCCTGCCTCAGTGCATCCCAAAATGGACAACAGGTCACAAGTTCTTCCCACTTTGATATCAGTATCAATTCACCAAGCAGAACCCAGGCAAGGATGGAATTTCCCCAAGCTTGCCCCCCTCTCCCCAAGATGAAGGTTTACAGCTCTTGGTCTGGGTGTCCTTGGAGAGCAAACTAGAGAGGTTTTGTTATGTCTGTCTGAGCATAAGAGAACAGCACTTAACGAGCTACAGGAAACTTCAGAGTAACACTGGGCAGTACAGGATTTGAAAACATAAAAGTTAAAACCTAAGGCATCAACCTCCCCCTTGCAATCTCCTGGTGCTTTGGAGTGATGTGCCCCAAAATCCTGGGCATCATCACCACCCTGCTGTGGACCTGCTGTACCCCAGGGTGTTACACCAAAAATACCACAACTCCACATCTCCAAACTGCCTCTGGTCACACCACAACCACATCAGCAGGGAAACAATGATCCTGGTGCCTGGAAGCTGCCGGAGCACTGCCCAGCATGGCAGCACGAGCACCAGAGCTCTCATCTCAGAGGAGCCAGTGGCACATGGCATGGAGTGAATCCTAATTCCTGCAAAGCCAAGAGGAGCTGAGGCACACCAAGACATCCTTTGAGCAGGATATACCACCTAGGACACAGATCCACAGACAACAGCTTCTTCAGAGACCTGATTCCTATAATCACGTCTGTTTTAATTTTTACGCTGACTTTTAATTTAAAAAAAAACCCACACAAACACACACAGAAAACTGGGAATCTTGCCCCACCCCTTGGCCAGGTAAAATCACACGAAAGCTCCAGCTCTGGCTCACGCAGTGAGGGGATCAGGAAGGGGAGGGAATGTTTATGAAATGGTTTTAACCAATTCAATTTTAAGGCAATTTGTGCGCAGCGGCAGAGGCAGCCCTGACTGCAGCAAACAGGGAGCGGGCTGGATCAATGGCAGGGTGGAGGTGGGGGCAGGAAAGCAGGAGCAGCAGACTGTGGCATTGAGGCTAATGGCTTTGGAGCGATTTATTCCATGAGAAACACTGCACAGAGCCACACGGGGTCTGTGCTGTGACTACGGCAGTGCCTCGGAGGGACAGCCCCAACTCCAGGGAGGATCAGTACGAACCCCTCCAGGAAAAGCAGGAAACTTCTCTTACAAAAATAAATAAATAACAATTAATGGATCCAATCAGAATGCCTGCAAAACCCAAAAATTCCGCTTAAAAAACCCCCACCCAGCAAGGTAAAAGCTCCAGCGCTGTGCCAACATTGCTCCTGGGACAGCCCTTCCTCAGAGCCACACCTTGGCCCTGCCACCTCGCCCCCAAACAAAACCCTGCAGCCAGAAATGGGGAGGGCTCTTCATTTTCTGTGCCAATAAGAAAAAATTTCCATGGAAAAATTCCCAACCTCTCCCCCAGCTTGGTCCTCAGCAGCAAAGCTTCACCTGGAGACACGACACCACCTTTCCCTGGTGGCCTTCATCTGTGCTTTGGATGAATATCCAAGGAGTGGGCAGGGAGAGCTGGTTTGGGGACAGAACAAAGGGAAATGGCTCTCTGGAACCTGGTTTTGACAAATGAGGGGAGAAATGGGCTGCGATGGCTCGGCGTGCCCTGCCACGCGGGATCGGCAGCTCTGGATCTCGGCGCCGGCAAAATTTGCTGGGAATTGCTCCTGATGGTGTTTGCAGCCCGAGGATAACGCGCTGCTCTTTCCACATCCCACTATCTCCATGCCCAAGCACATATGGTCTGGCTAAACAAGAAGCCTTGGAAAGGCTGTCAACAAGACTAGAGGAAGGTGGGCATCTGTGCAGAAACATATGCACGTCCCAGCGCTGCGCTGCGAGCACGGAGAGGATGCCCAGAATCCCACCAAAACCTGCCTGGGTCCGGCAGAACTGGACCAGGCACACCGTGGCTGCCACTTCCCTTTGTGCTGCGGGACTGGAAACCCATCATTCCGCTTCCAAGGAGCCTCCTGCCAGGATATCTGAGATGTTCCCTACTCTGGTCCAGCATTTCATGGCATCGCTGCTCCAGCCCTCGTTTATAGACCCACTTATGTGTTTGCTTCAAAGTCTCGTGTGTTTGCTTTATGTTCATCTGTAAAAAAATCTCCCCCACGGTACTGAAGGCAGTGGAATAACCTACTATTTCAACCCGCATCCCTCAGAGAATTCTGCAGTTAAAAAAAAAAAAAAAAGAAAAGAAAAAAAAAAAAGAAAAAGGGGAAAAAAACCTGGTTGAATTTGATTAAACCTTTGGAATCTCTCCAATATTTCCAGTTATTCCATCTGTAGAAACACTCTACTGGCACTTGGCACATTCAGAGCTTTAACTGCCTTCTAAATCAGCAGCAGTTCTGCCTAACAATTTGGCATTTGCACAGTGCCTTGTAAATCACCCACCTTACATCTCTGGGTACGAGGACCAAACCCTCCAAAAAGCCCATTACTGCCTCAGAGAAATCCTTCAGGAAGGAAATACCTTCTCATGGGCTTGTCTCTTGACAAAAAGAGGGGGGGACTGGCATTCAGTGGGCACGGCACTGACACCCAGGCTCCCGGTGTTACTATGGCAGTAAAATGAAACCCAACGCAGCCAGCTGGTTGCTACACTGCTGTCAGAGCTTCTTTGCTGTTTCTGACCTTTCTAGAACTCTCCAAAAGGCACTAATCTGTACCAAATCCACCCAGGATCTAAGGTTGATGCAAGGTGAAGGTGCTGGCGACCTGGTCCTCCCGGCGGGCACCGATTCCGATTCCACCAGCCAGGATTTGTTTGGTTGTTTGGGTTTTTTTCGGGGTTTTTTTTGGAAGTCAGAGACCAGGCTCGGAAAGGCTGCAGCTCCAAATCAAGCCACAAAGCAGCAGGAAAGCACTCAGCAATATCAGCAGCGATTTGTGCATTTCTTGCAAACAAAGAGCGGAGAAGGTCGGTGTTGTTACCTCCCTGCTTCCACCTCTTTTGTCTGCCCAAATCGTTGGAGGCTAAAAACCTCCCCTTCCTGCACTGCTCCTGGCTCCAAGCTCTCCTGAAAACCCTATCCCCTTATCTTTATCCACACCTGACCCTCCTTTATGCCTCCCCATCGACAAAGAGTAAGAAAATCATCAATTTAAGCAGCCAGCTCCTGCCTTCTCTCTCGCCTGTGCCTCAGATGTTGTTTTCTGTGGGTCCCTCCTAGCATGGATTTGGGCTCTGAACTGTATGGGGGGAGATAAAAAAAACAAGGGAGAAGATGACAAAGCCAAAAAGAAAAGAAACACATGGAGTTAACTCTCCTCCTCCTGCCCTTTGCTTCTGAAATCTTCCTGATTTTCACACATACTGTGACCCTGCAGCATTAGAAACCCTGAGGTCACCTGAGGACTTTGAGATGGTCACTGGACCACGCAGGGTGACCACTTGGAATGTGAGAGCCGGACAGAGGTCAGGGCTTTGTGATTAAAAAGGGCTGGCCAGGACAGTAAGGGCTGGGAGGGAGTTTCTGACTTCTTGTTTTGCAGCTGGAGATCCAAGGTGCGGAGTTGAAGCACTCAGGGCCTGCCCCACTGCGAGAGGCAGTGATCCCAACTGCTTTCCTCATCAATGTTCATTTGGAATGAGTGCCTTAATTGATGTTTCCCATGCTAACATTTTAAAAAATTACATTTTGTCCATCCTTTTATATCCCCTGCTCTTGCCCTGCTTGGTGTCTTTCTTCCTTGAACTCCAAGGAGGAATAATTTCCCTTGGCTGCATTCAGCTGTGCTGAGAGACCCACAGCAGTGAGCACCCACAGTGTCCTCCACCCATTTTTAATCCAGCAGATCAAGGTCCCATCCTTCATCCCACCACGTATCAGGAGGATCCTGTGCCACATCCACGAGCCTGGGGTTTGGGTTCCCCAGTAAGCAGCTCCACACCCCCTCTGCAAGGAGCTGGTGGGGACTGGGTGCCACTGGGACACCGAAGGATGATGTTCCCCTAGTGTGTCACTCCTGCCTCCTGCTGCTCTGGGTGAGGTGCAAGGGCTCCAGCAGCACCCTGGCACGAGGGGCTGGAGCAGGAGAAAGGATCCTCACCAGGAGGTGTGGAGAAGGAGAGCTGAGCTCAGCTAAATGCTCCCCACCAGGGCTCGGAGAACCTCGGGTTTGTGGCCACTCAGCTCCGCTCTGCACGTGATGAAAATGTCTGTTCCCTCCCAGCCAAAAACCCTAAAAATAATAACTAAGCCGAGCGGTGCCTGCAGCCGGCGATGCATACGAGATGACGGCCTTCTCAACACGAGAGCAAAAGGGCAAATGAATCACATTACACTCCATGAATAAAAACAGACTCTTAATGCACAGCGACTTAATGATTCCATTCTGGATGCACAAGACAGCTTGGCCTCGTTTGCAGAGGTGCTGAGCATTCCCAAGTCCCACTCAGCTCCAGGACTCTGCACCTTGGGACTCTCCCGAGACCCATCCACTCTGAGGAAATCCCCCCACCTGGCAGGGAGGCTTTCCCTGAGGTTTGGGAAATTAAAAAGCTCTCAGCAGCTGGCCTAGGCTGAAGACCTCACATCTCAACCTGCTGCACCCAAATCCATCCCTGGGAAGATGGGATTAGGGTTTGCAGCCCTGTTTGAACTGTGCTTTTATCTCATGCAAAGTGAAGAGGAACAAGCCCTGCCCAGGATGGTGCCCCTGGAGCAGGGACCAAGCCCTGCACTCCCTGGGATGTTTCCCCTGGCACCAGGAGGCGACTGAGGCATTTTCCCAGCCCACCTTGGCACATTCCCTGTGCACAAGTGGAAGGGGATGGTGGTATGAGGTGCCTGAAATGGAGAAAAGAGTATTTCCAAATGACCTCCTTAGCCAGGTGCTCACAGAGCTGTTATGGAAAGGCACATTAAAGAGAGATGGCAGAATGAAATAAAATCCCAGCATAGTGGCATTACTGGGAAGGGGCTTCTGCACAGCACAGCACACAGGGTGAGTGGCAATCACCTCTTCTCAGACCCTGCTGGGCTCCCTGTGGCATTCAAACCAAATCCTGTTCCCATTTTGTCTGGTGAATCTTGCTCTTCTCTTCTAAACATCCTCCTGCATGGGTGGGATTTCCCCCAGCAGCTCCAGTGTCACATCCTGTCACATCCAACATGCTGGCAGTGCTGGCAGGGCGAGCTGCACCCCGGCCCTGGCACCAGCCTTCTTGGGAGGGACTGAAAACCCTCCACACCTTCGCTGTTTTCCTACATCTGCTTGGAAAACACATCCCAGGACAACCTCTCCCAAACAGCATCAGTCTTCTGGCAAACAAAAGAAAGTCAAAGGCAAACCATTTATTGCCAAACCCTCTTCCTTCGTTGTAAAATACTGCTTAATTTTATCCCTCGGGCGTCTATTATCTCATAGCCCATATTATTTTTCCAGCTATTACTGCTTAATTTTCCCCATCCAAAAGGTCCATACAGACACCAGCCAATTTCCGTCTCGGCACAATTGTTTAGGAGAAACAAGCAGCTGTTCCACTGGGGTCCTAAAGAATTCGTGGGGAATCAATGCTCCTCCTTTCTCTATCCACAAGAAACCTTGGAGGAAAGTCACATGTCCTCTGCCACAGCGTTGTCACCCTGCCAGGGGAGCCTCTCTGATCAGGGGGGACCCTGCAGAGGGAGGAGAAGCTGAGGGGGAAACCCACCAGACCCCTCATTTATAACCCCACACTGTGGTGGAAATAAGGGTGAGCATAAATACGTCTTTTTACTTGAAATAAAAGCTGCTGATTTTAATCAAAGCTTAAAATAAAAACAGAAACCTGTGGCTAATGGAATCTGGTTATCAAAATGCCTGGACTGCTTCTGCTTCCCATTTCTGACAGAAATTTGTTTTACCTCTTGGTGGTTTGGTTGGGGCTTCTAACCAGCAGAACTTCTGTGAGGGCTCAAAATTTTTCACGAAATGCCAATGCTGGCCATGTGGGTAAGCACAGGACCTTCTCCAGGCAAAAAGTCCACAATCCTTGTTTTGTGGAGACTTTGGAAGAGTGATTACCAGCATCAGCTGGCACAGGAGGGACCAGCACACACCTGAGAGAGGTGGAGGTTTGCAGAAGAGCCCCCAGGAAACCATCTCTGTTCCCAAACTACAGCACGGGGCAGATAAAGAATGTAAAACAAGCTTAGAAAGTCTCACCAAACAAAAATGATTGAGGCAGTTAAGAAATACACAAAATTGCAAAGTGTGGTAAAGGCACACAAGGAATGAGCGAGTTCCTGGCAAAATCTGTGAACGTCCAGGTGTGTCTGTGTGGGTGACAGGGACAGACATCCAGGTGCCCATCTGGCCCCTACTCCCACCAGCCTTTTCCATGCAGAGGTGTGTCACAGGAATATCCTGAGCTGGAAGGCACCAACAAGATCATTGAATCCAGCTCCTGGCCCAGACCCCCCAACAATCCCACCCTGGGCATCCCTGGCAGCATTGTCCAAACGCTCCTGGAGCTCTGGCAGCCTCGGGGCTGTGCCCATTCCCTGGGGAGCCTGGGCAGTGCCCAGCACCCTCTGGGGGAAAAACCTTTCCCTGATATCCAACCTAAACCTGCCCTGACACAGCTCCAGCCCTTCCCTGGATCCTATCACTGGGATAGGGATGTATTTCAGCCTGATTCCAATTTGGGTTGAACCCCTGCTGACACCCTTTTCCCTTCAAACACAGCTATTGATGGGTGCTTGTGGGGTTGACTTTTTGTGTCATGAAGCACCTGCACACCCCAAGGGTTCCCTGGTGAGAGGGCAGGAAGGGATTTGTGATAACGCAGGGAGCGGGAAAACATTTCTTAGGGATCATGCAAGAACCTCGATGGGCTCAGCACCTGGCTACAGAACAGCACCCCTCACATCCTCCTTCATTTTAACACTTCATCGCTGCTCCTGATGGCATTTTCCTTTCCTATCCTGGCTTTAGATGTTCAATTAAAACAGAAGCTCCCAAGGCAATGGGAAGCATCAGGACTTTGCCATGCTCCAGCCTTGTCCAGTGGGTGTTCCCAGAGCAAACAGGAACTGCAAGCAGAGGCCGGGTGGCAATGAGTCAGGGAGGCAGAAAGGCGTGAAAGCAGGATGAATGGGAAGGCAATAAACCCGCAATATTTCACTGGGGGACTCAGCTCCTGGATCACCTCCATCCATCAGCGGGAGCAGAGCCGGCCAGGGCCGTGCTCACATCAGTGCCACTGGCACAGGAGGGGCTGTGGCCACGTGGGAGCATCAACAAGCCACGGGCTGAGGCCACCCAACATCCACCACCTCCAGCACCTCGGATCCTCCTCCAGAACAATGGGAAAAACACTCAAGTTTTTAGCAGCATCTCATATGAGGCACAGGAGAAAAGTGATGGGGACAAATCCCAGGAAAGGGAGCAGCCCAGGAAAGGGGCTGCTGGTGGATGTGGTATTGAAACGCTGTCCAGGGAGGATTAAAAGGGCTCACACGTCTTGCTTCAGGAAGAGCAACCTGAGAAATTATGTTTAAAAAGGAAAGCTGTTCCCTGCAAAAATCTGGGAAACAATGCAAAGAATCCAGTCAGAAGAAGGTCACCCCCAAAACTCCCAGTGTCCCTTCACCCCCATTTCTCCTGGAGTCACAAAGCGTGGCAGCTCCTTGTTGGGATCAAGATGGGAAACGTCCCCTTTCCCCACATCTACCAAGAAATTACAAAAACATCACCAGGAAACACAGGATGGGAACTGCCTCAGTGCTTTTTTTTCTGGAGCATAAGTCCAAAATACCCTCCAGTCCATTACAGAAAGAGTCACTTCTTTTTTAGAGGGATCTCGACAGGTTCCTGCACCTCCTGCCACTGCTGCCCATCTCTTGCTCCAGAGATCCAGCCACCATTACAGCACAAACAGTCATGCACAAGCTTTGCCAGCACATCAGGCTCATGGCATTGCACAGAGAGCTGGCAGTCCCCAAAACACAGAGCTCTGCCCCCTCCTCAGTGACCTTCAGCTTGGACACAGGCTGGGGCAACCCGCCCAGGCTTCAAATAAAACCCACCAACCTAACAACAAAGAGAAGCAAATTCCCCATTAGGGCTGCAGCAAACTCAGGCAGTCAGCAAGAAAGCTTTTTAAAGAGATATAACCCAGGATTTCTGTGTTGAAACACACGCCACAGATGGTGGAGCAGACGAGGATTAATTCATGAATCATATTTCTTAAATGATACAATCTCTCTTTTCACTTCCATACTTTCCCTTTTTGACTCAGAAGCAGGGATTTGAGATGCCCTTCCCAGATATGAATTTTGCATGAACAAACATTGCAGGGGTGAAAAAAAAAAACCTAACAAACCCATAACAACAGCCATAAACCAGAACCACCAGATGTTTAAAGAGAAGTTCTCAAATGCAAGCGAAGGCGTATCCTGTCCATCTACACCAGAACATGTGTGGAAATACAATTAATGCAAGCGCAGAGCTGGGAATGGGGTGGGAAAACGAACTCCCTACCATTTGGAGCTTACTAATGCTTCAGCCAGGGTTCTGAATTTCACAAAAGCTGATTTTCTATCTCCTCCTATCTCATTCGCCGCCCTCGCAGCAAAAGGAAAGCCTGAAGGCAAACATTTCCAGGGAGAGGCCTCCTCGCTCTGCCAGTCAGCTCGTTCCTCCTCCAGCCCCCATCGACGCTTCCCTTCGGAAAATCCCGGCACAGGCACTGCCAGGTTGCTCTCCAGGAAAAGGGATCGCAGAGAGCAGGAGCAAGGCAAAACATCCTGCCCCACGCACACAGCTCACCACCCCAGCTGAGAGGGGTTTGAAGCGGGGAGGAGAGAAGGAAATGACACAAGAGCTCTTCAGCAGCGGGAGACTCTGATATCCCAGCTCCCTCCCAGCTGGGAGGCTCCTTCAGACCAGCCAAAGCCATGCCAGCCCGTGCAGAGCCTCTGCTTCCAGCCAGGCAGGAGCAGACATGGATCTGGGGAGAGCACAACCAGCACCAACGCTCCAAACTGCCCCTCCCAGGCACTTCCTCACCTTTCGAGCTTCAGCAAAGCAGGATTTCAGTCATTTTTTCCACTTTGCACACTGAGCAGCTGTGTGTGCGCTTAACAGCTTCTTTGCACAGTCTTGCACTTCCTATTGTAGCTTTACACACAGAATAAGAGTGAAAAAAAAAAAATCACTTACCCTTCAATTATTTCAACCTTTCCCTGCTCTGTGTGTGACGTGGGCTTCTCTTTTGGTTACTATTTCCAGATTTGGTCTTTGGGTAGGTGAATGGAAGAGGAGAATGACAGGAGTTGTATTTGATGACGATGGAGACTGGAAAATAAAGAGAAGCATTTTCAGTGCAGAGCAGACCTCCCCTATACGTACAGATCAGATTATATTAAATTAAATTAGTGACACCTACACAAATGCTTCCTACTGTTTTTATGCACACATACAAATATCACAACTGTCAAGGAGAACGCGGCTGTCAGCGATACGGCAGGGGGGGAAAAAAGAGCAATTTCTAAAATGGAAGGGAAAAAAGGGAATCTAGGCTAACAACCAGCGTTGGAGCAGCAGCAAAGGGGCTGCTGCTGGTCTGCAGGAGGGCCAGGAGGCAGCTGGAACTGCCATGGGAAGGGCTGGTGCAGAGGACAGCGTGGAAGGAGCACAGGCAGAGAAACTGCAGTAACAACCCTGACAAAACGCTCCTCTGCTTCCCAAAATACAACATCAGCTTGGGAGGGAGCGAGGAAGGAGCCGAGAGCTTCAGGAAACACAATTCCCCCATCCCGTGGAACGATGGAAGGACTCCTAGCACGAGAAGGAATTAATAACGTGGTCATCGTACCAGCAAGTACCCCCCTAAAAACCAGATTAATCTCCCACCATCTGCTTTAATAGCAGAATTTCTGCTAAGTGGTTTTCCCCTACACAGCCCCACAGATCCATGTAAACAGACAAACAAACCATTTGGCTTCCCGCAGTCCCGGGGAACGCAGCTGCTCCGAGCAGGGCTCGCTGCCTTTGACACGGTGCCAGGGTTGAATTCCTGCCATCCCATTTACTCCTGCCCCTCTCCCCCTCACCAACTCCGTGCCCTGCTCCTCTGCAAGCCCCTTAAGGCTTGGGGTACTCCCCCAAATAACTGCCCATCCAACCCGGCAGCCTGGGATCCTTAAAACATCGTTTCATTGTAGCTGAGAGAAAGGAGGAAGGTGAGGTTCCACGCTGTTATTTTCCTCATGGAAAATATCTCCCATCCTCTGTAGGATCCTCTACATCCTCTACATCCTCTGCAGAGGATTCTCCCATCCTCTGTAGGCAACTGGCACCTCCAGCACCATGAGTCCCAGCCCAAACACTGAAAACACCCTGAAAAGAAGCATATTTACAAAAAGAAGATGCCACGGCAGGCAGTGGAAAAAACCAACCCCCCGAGTCAAGGAGATTGTCTGCTTGGTTGGAAAAACACAAAGGTCACTGCAAGGAGTATATAAAAATACATGCTAACATTGAAGAGGTATAAACATAACACTAAATAACGCTTTTTATACCCAGCTCAGCATTTAACACTTGCCCAGGGCCCTTTGATAAATCCCAGGTGCCTGAACAAAGCAAGGAAGCTTTTTCATCGCTATTTAGCAAAACAGGGAAAGTAAAGCACAAGAGAATAAAACTGTTCAAGACATCAAGGACCAAGCCAGAAAGAAACAGCCAGGTCTCCACATCCAGCTCTTCCATCGCCAAATGCCCTGCCAGGCTGCTGGATGGAAATAGAAATACTATTGTTAGCCCCAAGCCATGCAGACTCATTAACATTTATTTTAGTGCTATAAAATATATTTTTAAATACTTGAAGAAATAATCTGGAGGAAGTGCTAAGAGCTCGGAGCATATTTTCGATATGTCCCAGCTTTTTCAGGGAGATTTCAGACCTCCTGGGAAGACACCGATTGTCTCGGGGGCTGTGGGACCATGAGGGTACCTCCAGCTACCCAGCACGTGCTACTCCCTGCCCTTGTTTCTGCTCCCACATTGTTCAGTAAGAGGGAAATCTAAAAATGCTGTTGATTTTAATCACTCGTGGACAGCAGAATCCCCTAAGTATCATTTCCCACATGTTTTTAATGCATGTGGGTGTTTATATGTGAATAACACTTGGAAACAGAGGAACCTGATGCCTGTGGGGTCACCTCCTTGGCAGCAGAAACCCTCCAGCAGGGACAAATCCTGCTGAACACCTTCAATGGAGTCCCTGGTCAGAGTGTGCAGGGCCAACACCTCATCCCAAAAGTCCACAGAAACAAAGCACATTAGAATTATCACGAGCATCTCCCCATCCTTGTGAAGAGCAGCAGCTCCATCGATCCCCCAGCTCTTAGGAGAGGGGTTTGGGGTTGGTGTGGTTATTCCAGAGGTATCCATAAGCACATCCAGAGAAAACCATGGTGTGGGAGGAAACTGAGCCATGGTGGGAGCAGAGATTCAGCAAAGAACAGGATCCAGAGGTACACAGGGACACACAGAGCACAGGGCTCTGTTTCTGCCCCAAAATGAGTCAAGCACACAGAGGATCCACTTTATCTTAAATAAATGCTTCATAACACAACTCCAGTTTTCCATCTGACCCAGCCAGACTTGGATAAAACAAAATGAGAGGAGTCACGGACGGAGAAGAAACAGCTCTCTCCCTTTTCCTTGTCAAAATGCACAGTTCGCATCTCACAGGCTCCCCATGATTTTGGAGGGGTCTTCAATCAGTGTTTTGGTGGGGGAAACAAAGGATCAAAGGTTTCTGCAATTCCAGAGCAGGTTCAACAGATGCCCACTGTGATTTGTCATGCCAAGCTTGGAGACAACACCTTCCCTAGCATCGAGAGGCCACCTTGGCACAGGGCACTGGCCATGGGATGGCACAATGGAGCTGGAGGAGCCAAAGCTCCAAGATTCCAAGGCCCTGGTGTTCCCCTGCGCTCTGGAGCTCAGCAGATGGCAGCGGTTTGGGTGCCCATCCCTCAGCAAAATCCACACGAGCTGCACCAGGCACCGAGTTCAAAGTCAAAAGGAACATTTGTTCTACAAGAAAACACACTGCAAACGACCCCTGACAAATTGTAGCTGCTGGAAGAGTCAGCTCAGAGCACAGCAGCATTTCTCAGCCCCGCTGTTACCGCGGGCTCGGCCACGGTTTGTGCTGCAGCACAAAATCACCAAGCAGCACCACCAGGACCTGGAGAGGAGGCTCCACTCTCCCCTGCATTGCTTCCCTCACGTTTTGATGCCCGTTAAAACTCCTTCCCATTTAGCTGCTTTATTTCGGCTCCTTGCTGCATAAAATCGTTCCGTGAGCGCTGGAGCCGAATAAACAACGGCAAAACTTTCCCTGCAAGAACTCCGGGAGCTGTTATGTAAAGCAGGGAGGGTATCAGCAGATAGAGACAACTCGGAGGCAACCTGAGGGTTGGGATTCTGTGTCAGCTCGACACACAGGGGAAATAACCCTTTAATCCAGTGCAGTGTATTTCATTTACTGTAGTGTTATCCAGTTCGAAGATGTTATGAAAGGAATCCCTGGAGAGACTTAAGACTTCAAAACCAGCCTGAGTTTGAACTTAATTCCACTGTTGCAAAAGGCTGGAGCTGTGGAAGATGACCTTTTCCATACCTTGGATGCCAGGAGCCATCCTGCCTCATAATGTCACGCCAAATTAGAATATTCTCTTTTTGTTTTACTCGGGATTTTGTTTTGTCTTTTCTTTTTAATTAAAAGCATCTGTCACTGTTAATGAAATGGGGGGGGAGGCAGAGAAGAAAAAATATCAGTAACACAAAAAAATTAAAGCTGGTGGCGTCCAGAGAGATGCAGAGAGCCAAAAAGCTGGATAATTAACAGAGGAACTTTCACCTCCCTGTGAGCTCATCACCAGAGCCCAGGTCAGGACCAAGGGATCACCAGTGCCAGCTCCTTGCTGCTCATCACCTGAACAAAACAAAGGGATGCTCCCCACGTACATCCCCCAAATCCCACTGGCAGCAGGACCTTGGGTGGTCTCTTCTCCAGTAGGAAATGAGAGGGAAAATACTTTTGAAGTGCAAATCCCAAGGTTGTTCAGGTCTTGCCAACGTTATCCTAAATAAAAGTTCAGAAATACTTGAAAAAGCCAACCCGTAAATCAGAAGTAGTGAATCAGAAGCTGGTGGAACCCCAGGGATGAAGGTGTGGGGTCTCATCTTTCACCAGCTGCAGGAGCTTCACTGCCCAGGGGGTATTTTTAAGGAACCCTGCAGGATTCCTTAAAAGTCATGGAAATCTCAATTAAAGTTGTTCACTACTGTTAACTGCTTCCATGGACTTTACTATTTGGAGGTGAACCACAGAAGGCCAGTTTTCACTCGCTGCATCTTCCGAGTCAGACTGTGAGTGCAATTAAATGTAAATTTGTATTTGCCAAAAATAGGGTTCCCCCACAAAACACTAAATTAATTACAAAATGTATTCCTAATGTGAAATTATTTAGCCTGTTAAAGCGGTACAAACAGCTTTATTGGATCATTAATGGTTAGAAACGTTCAGTCAGCACAGTTGGAAAAAATGTAAACTAAATATGTCAAGGATACGTTGCTTTCTCCTCTCACTATTTTTTTAATGTCTTATTTCATGGTAGATAAGTGAAAAATCTTTTTACCTGACTTAGTAAGAAGCTCATTTACTCATGCAAATTTAAAATCAAGTGTCATAATACAATGAAATTATAAAAACATATCAAAAAGGAGTTAGTGAGTCACTAAATTTAGCTCCTAATGGAGTTCAAGCTGCCTTATTCAGTTGTATGGTAATGGGAAGAGCTCTGGTGGTCTGTAAACATCAGAGCAGAGCTCAGCAACCATCCCACGTGCCTGAGGCTTCTGGTGAAGCCCTTTGGGTTTCCAGCCCTTCACACCTGAGTAAATCTAAGGGAAAGTCGGATTTTGATCCCAGGCAGGGTGAGGAATACACCCAGCATTAAATAAATTAAAATCCATCGCGATGAGCTCTGGGCAAGGCCTGAGTTCCGCTGAGCTGCATCCCAAGCTCCAGTACCAGACCTGGGGTGATTTACAGGCGTGACCCTCAACATCCACAGGAAATTCCCTAATGCGTACAACACATTAGGGCTGACACACACAGGGGAAGCACTGACTTTGTGGGCTGGAAGATACTGAGCAACACAAGGGCTTGTCTGGGAATCCAGGGAGATCTAAGTAACAAATTGTACTGGTGCCTCTGAAACAACAGCAGCAATCCAGGTATAGGCAGGAGAAGGATCCTGGCTGGATTTTTTTCACTCCCTGACAGTCCAAGGGCGGCACTAAGATCAAGTCTTTGTGTTTAGAAACAATCACGTTCCAGGAGTAAGAAAAGATGTTTAAGAGGAGGAAAAGGGAGGGCCAAGGTTAAGAGGTGACCAGTCCACCCAAAAGAGCTCCAATATTCATCAAAACCAAAGCATCGCCTGGGCAGGGTGGGAAGAAGAGGCCTCTGCAGAGAAATTGGCTTAAGATAGAGGGAGACAACTTCTTAAAGGTGATTATGTCCCTATAACACCTTCCAGTGCCTAAAGGAGCTCCAGAAGAATTAGAGGGGGACTTGGGACAAGCAGGACATGGGGAATGGCTCCACACTGCCAGAGGGCAGGGATGGATGGGATATAGGGAAGGAATTGTTCCCTGGGAGGGTGGGCAGGCCCTGGCACAGGGTGCCCAGAGCAGCTGTGGCTGCCCCTGGATCCCTGGCAGTGCCCAAGGCCAGGCTGGACATTGGGGCTGGGAGCACCCTGGGACAGTGGAAGGTGTCCCTGCCCATGGCAGGGGGTGGCACTGGATGAGCTTTAAGGTCCCTTCCAACCAACCAACTTCCTTCCAACCTTCCAACCAACTCCCATTCTGGGATTCTCTTACATCCCTGTCCATGGGGGCAGGCTGGGGTTTGGGTCCCAGCCTAGCAGGACCGGGTGGCTGCAGCAGAGGGGACAGAGGCAGGGTGTGACCTCATGCAGCCCCCTTCAGCTGCTGAAGGGCAAAACTGAGGCCCAACACACCACGAAAGGAAGAAACAAATATTCCCAGTGCTTCCTGACCTGGCAGAAAATCGTGAAAATAAGGCCCTGTAAGGAGAAAAGGCGAGGGAACTAATGGGAAAACATCTCATTGCATTAAGGGCTGTGTTAAAGGTTTTCCAGCATCAACTCCAGACAAGTCCACTGATATTCCTGAACTCTCATCGATCTACAGGTCAAGCCAGGAATAAAAAATATCAATTTTAGAAGATATCACTGCATGAGATACAATAACCCTATCCTGTGCCTATGCACAGGTAAACTGAGAGACCTTTCCACGTGAGAGCGAAATCTGCCACAGAGCTTGGCTGCAACTACAAAATCCCTGACCTGTCCCCGTCTGGAACACTCACAGGCTGATACAAGGAATTAGGGAGATGTCCTACATAACTGCTTTAATTAATTTGTGAAATTTTGCACCCTTCTTGGAGGCAGGGGACGTGGCACTCTGTGCTCCCTTGGATTGCCACCGCTCTCAATTTTATTTTTATCCCGACTTCGATATGAATCAGGCTTTGCAAAAGACAAAATAACCCACTGTAATCATCCAGCATGCCAATTAAACTAAAAGATACCCTGGAAATTAAAATTAAATGCCATATCTATGAAAAGAAGCAGACAGCTTCCTCAGAAACAACAAAAAAAGCCCCTATTATAGGAACACGACCGTGGCAGCCCAAAATCGGCACCGAAGCACTTATGTAACTTACTACCATCCTTCACATCTGCATACTGGAGATCTTCATCAAACTGGGTATGTTTTTGCACATTTATCATCAGGATTTATTGAAGTTGATTCCATAAATTTCATTGAGTTGTTCGCTGCTGCTATTTGTTTCCAAGGCAACAAATGCACTTTGCCCAAGCTGCACAGTACATCACGATTGTTTGGAATTTGGGAGTCCCTGCTCCTGGTGCCGCACAGCGCCAGCTCGCCAGTGCTGAGAACTAACAAATTTAGGGGGCATTTCTCCAAGAAATAATTCCTGTTAGGAGAGGAAAATGTCAAAGGAAGCAGGCAGGGAGCAGGCTGCTGGCAAGAAGGTGGGATTTGTGCAAAGCCCCCGTTCCCGTTTCATTTACACCTCGGACGGCTGGAGGTTGAGAAATCCATTTGCGGGTTCAGGAGGAGTCGGGAGGTTCTTTCTGCACAAAATAATGACAGAAAGTCGCCTTCTTGTCGTTGTGGAGAAAGGGACAACAGAAGTAGTGAGGGGAATGGTGGAGAGGAGGATTTACAAACACTGCACAAGCTTCTCCCCATCGGCAGAACCCGGGAGCCAGAGCCTGTGGCACAGAGAACTTGCAGGCAACCTTGGAAAAGTTCAGCTTGGGGTAAGAAAAACCAAGCACCAACTCAAAGGAAGCATTATTGCCCAATTTCGTGCTATTTGAAAAGTGGCCTCAATGGTGTCCCAGCCCTGGCAGCGTTGGAAAAGCTCAGGAGCCACCCAGGAGCCCCTCTGCACCACAACCCTGTGGCACAAGGCACGGTGCTGACCCACACGGGATCACCAGAACATCTCGGAAATAAAGGGCAGTGACAGAGTCAACCTCAGCTGCAGGAAGGCGAAATTCAGCTCCCAGAGACTTCCCACAAAAAGCCATTCTTTCAGCATTCCTAAAAACAAAACCAATCTCGGACACAGCGATGATGCTTTAACAGGACACGGCATTTTCCCAAAGACAGCGAAGAGATTTTTGTTTATCTGTCATAAGCAAATATCCACAACTGCAAGAAGAGGTGGCTGCCAAACTCAGCACACCAGTGCTGGCAGGCAGAGACTGAACTGGAAACTTCATGGTGTGAGTCAGGGAAACCTCACAACCATTCAACTTCCAAATGCAGTCACAGGAGTGCCGTGGAGCTGCAGAGGAGACAGCCCCAATTATCCAGAGCACAGGAAGCTGCAATCCCTTCCCTTTTCCCCCGCCCTTTTTTTTTTTTTTTAACAAAATTGCTCTTTGTTGGGTAGCACATTCCCTTGGATTCCCAGAGCGATCAAAAAAGACAGCATCTCTGATGACAAAAGCCACTCGTTTTTCTGCTTTCAGCCTCAGAAATGTTAAAGGATTGTTTTCGCTTTCCAAGTGCAAGTCCACATTTAAGAGGAATAAAGAATTTCTCTGGCAGGCTGGATCAATGATGCAGCAAGCCAAGCATGCGACCTCCCGCAGGGAGCCTGGGTCCGGCGCTCCTGGAAACAATAAAATAACCTTACACTGCTCCTGATCGACTGCACGATGTGGGAAAGGGGGGAAAAACTTACTCCTGACCCTTGACGCAACGAGCCGCCCCCTTCAGCTGCAGGAACTGATGGCTTTCATTAACACTGCCACGATCAGGCATTTTATCCCCTTCTCCCCTTCATCAGACTGGCACCCACGGTGCCAACCCTGCTTTCAGAGCCGTGGCAGTGGCTGCAGCCCATGAATCACCCTCTTCTTCCAGGAATGATGTTGGAAACAGACGGTCCTGCAGTCGGGCGACGGCTGAAGAACATCCCACGCTGCCGAAAACATCTAATGTAAGGATTTTCTCCAGCCAGCAGCACAAAAGCAGGGGAAGGGTATAAATAGCCTTTGAGGAGGGTGTATAAATAGCTGTAGGTAACATTTGTACTCTATAAAAACCCTTCATTTTTGGCCCAGCCTTGCAGGAGCGAGTTTCCTTTCACAGCACTTTGGAGACCGGCTTCCCCTTGCCTTGCAGTCAGCACAGCAGGGAAAGGGCAGGGCCTGCTCCGAATCCACTACTGCACTCCTGGAAGAATGGCAGGAGTGAATTTCCCTTGCTGTTTAAAAGAGATCCTACCAAGGCCTATCTTAATGCGAGCCCAAAAATTGGATATACTGGGCTACATTGGGCAGATCCTCCTGCGGGTGACAGGCGTGAGGCAGCGCGGGGCTGCAGGGGGGTGGTGATTTTCACGCGCCTCCCTTCGACACAAAACCCAAGTAATTGCGTGGCCACACACACATATCTCTCGCTCTCCCTCTCCAAAACAAATCCTCTCTGCCCCCCTGCAGTGGGAATGGGGGGCTTCCAGCTCCAGGCTGGGTGAGCACACCCCGGGAGCGCGTGTGCAGCGACAGCGGCATCTGCACATCACACCACCCCTCTGCCTCCCTCCCACCCGCCAGGGCCTTCTTACCAACCAGCAGAGGATAAAAATGCTCTTTAAAAGGCCTTATTTTCCTCCCTGGCTATTTGCTGGTGGGGCAGCCTCTGGGTTCACACGGCCGAAGGACTGGGAATTTCACACGGTGACCGGCTCAGCTCGGCTGTGCCCTCTCCTCTGCCGCAGCATCAGCAGCCCCAAAGATGCTCCAGCCCAACCCCATCGCTCTCAACACTCCCCCTTGGTTCTCCCCCTGATGAAGCAGCGTCCTGGCACATCCACACAGCCACGATCCCACCTCACATCCCTCTCAAAATCCCCGCTGAGGGCATGGAGAAGCCAGGGAGGGAGCAGCTCCCTCCCGCGCCGCCTCCCTGGGAAGCGGGGCTGGAGAACAAGGCTCGGCGATGAGCGCTGGCACCGCTCGCCTGCCACCCGGTGAGCGGCTCCCCGTGGCGTGCAGGTGGCTCCTTTGATTCCTGATTACTTGTCAGCCTTCCTTCGGGCTGGCACCGTGCCTGGGTCAAACTTTGCAGCGAGCGGGTCACCCCACGGAACAGCCGCTCCAGAGAGGCTCTCGGAGCTCCTGTGGGAAGGGAATGTCGAGCAGGGAGGCTCGACTGCACCCCGGATCACCCCACAGAGGATGGGATTATTGGTCCCAAATGGCTCTCCAGGGAGAGCCCCTCACCAGTGTTTATCAAGTGATGCCCCAGCCAAAACCTGGCACAGCACGAGGGCTGCAGAGTGGAGCCATTTGAGAAATTCCTGTTGAATTTGTCCACCGATTCATCAAGGCCAAAATGTTGTGTCAGAATATGCCAGTTTTAGCAGAAATTGCACCAGGAATGTCTTGGAAACCCCAGACATCCAGAGCAGCTCACAGCATCATCTTCCAGACACGGAGACCTGAGTCCAGGACCCTGCTGTGTCCAGTTACCACCAAGTATCATCTCCCAAACTTCCAGGGGCAAAGCCCATGGAGCAAAATCACTGGAGCAAAGCCATCCAAGGGTGTGGAGCACCACAAAAAGGCACAAGTGTCTGGACAAGCCTCTACAGAGAAAAAAACCACTGCGTCAAATCCACAGCTCCACAAGGTGGTAACAGCAGCTCTCCCAGTCCCATGTTCTTCAATAAAGCTGGAAAGCACAGGATTCCTCTGGAGAATTCCAGCATCCTCCAGATCCGGCAGGCAGCTGGGTAGTTTGGTCTTCTTTAACCTCACCCAAACCCTGCTTTTAATTCATTTTGGGCACAGGGTGTTTCCCAGTGTGGGTTTGACCCTTCAGCCGAAGCTCTCCATGCATTTGAGTGCCTATACCAGCAGGGACTGTGAGTATTTGTGGGAGAATGAAGAAGCTAATTCAGGGCTTTGGTGAGATGAAAGGCAAAACCTTAATTAAAATAAGTTTTAAAGCCCATCAAGATTTTTTTTTTTTATCTTATTCAGATTAGCAGCCATCCTAAGATTCCACTCAGACTCTAAAAGAGCTGCTTCCCTTCTGCCCCTGTGGGCTTTGCACACAAAGCCCTTAAGATATCACACCCCACACCAACCTCAGAAAATAGAAATAGGGGGGAAAAGTACATCTGACAGTGACTAAAATTACACAGACTTCTCCAAGAATGCAAGTCATGCCCTTATTTTGTAAATAACCTCCTTCTGCCCAACCCAGCTCACGACGAGCACTGCTGGGAGCACACCACTATTCACAGAGGCTCCAAGCAGCTTTCCTTCTTCACAGAATCATGGAATGGTTTGGATGGGAAGGAACCTTTAAGATCATCCTGCTCCACCCCCTGCCATGGGCAGGGACACCTCCCACTGTCCCAGGCTGCTCCAAACCCCAATGTCCAACCTGGCCTTGGGTTGGTTGCCCTGTGCCAGGGCCTGCCCACCCTCCCAGGGAAGGAAAGGATGGTTCCCACAATGGTTTGGATGACAAGGACACTCATTCCCCTGTGGATTCTCCAGAGCCAGCAGACACCGAGAGGAGCAACGCGACTGAGCAACTCCAACCACCCAGGCACAAGTTCTCAGCTTAAGGAACTTTGTCCCAGGGCAAAAACAGAGGTGGGACAAGGATACATTTCCACAACAGACTGATTTTAAAAGAAAAATCCCAAACCAGAGCCACAGAGCCTCTGCATGTTCACAACACTCACGCTCATCCTGACAGAGATGGAGCAACAAGCGACCAACAGTGCATGAGAAATTCAATTTAACATCGCAGCTCCCCAGTCCCTGACTCTGCCTCCACCACTGTTTGTAATCCCCAGGCATCCTCCAGCACCTCCAGGAGAGAATTTTTTGAGGAACATCTGTAGAGTTACAGCAATAACCTCACAGAAACTTGTTTTACAATGAGAAGCAAGCACAGAGAGAGTCCTCCTACCATAACTCCAACTAAAAAAAATTGTACCAAAGAGAACGAAAATCCTTCGTGTTCAGAGGTTTCTCCAGTAACACCAGTCCTGACCTCCTGGTCACCCGACTGCCCTCCAGCCCCAGAGTACAGGCTGGCATTTGGATGCTTGCTGTGATATACAGTAAGGCAGGGAAGAGGAAAAACAGCATTTTCAGGCAAACCATTTGATAGATATTTGCTCTTCACTCCACAGCAGCCTGAGCCAGGGCATTACCTGTATTGCATCCCAGGTACCATCAGGTTGATATTGAGTTTGCTCTAAGAAAAAGAAGAACCAAATTGATTTCTTGGGAGGATAAACTCACAGCTAAAGGGAAAAACTACAATTACACTTTTCAGCCATGAAAAGTAAATCAGATGGTGCTGAAATCCCAGCAGAAAACACAGATTAATTAAAGTCTGCACTTTCTAAATCTGTTATTCAACTAAACACAGCTGTTAAAAAAATGATGCCTTTGCTGTAATTTCCATGTACATTCATACCACCGAAATTCTGCAAAAAACGTTATTAACTGTGTTCAGTGGCTGCTGCAGTTGAACAGGAAAAGCAGCACATATATATCTTTAATTATGACAAGGACCACTTTCTATAAAAGAATAAATTTTACTCGGGAGCTCAAACGCTGCCTCCACGCATGGGATGAGATTTATTCCAACAGAAGAAGAGCAGGACTGGGACCTCGAGGTGGAGCAAATCAGCATCACCTCAGCAGGGTGGGAGCTCAGGGTGCTCCCTCCTCCTGCATCACCAGTCCGTGCCCACGGCACGTGGCACCCATCAGCCAGATCCCGGCTCTCCTTCTGGTGCAAACCCACTTGTACTTCCAAGTGCTTTTGGCCATCTGTCCGTCACAGGCAGCGCTTCCCAACTGCACTGATTTCATTAACCCTAATATATTTTAAGATCTAGCACAGATTAAAAAAAAAACAAAAAAAAACCCAACAAACCCCAACCCACCATCGGTTGTTCTGCAGGGCCTCATCTGAAGCCCATCAAGGCGAGGGGAGGCTCGTGCTGACTCCTGTGGATCCAGCTCTGCTCCCACACTGAGCCAATTTATTCATCATGTGCAGTTACTGAGGCAGGGAAATCCTACAGGACACACATCCTGGTACTCCTGCACATCCCAGTCCCTGCCAGGCTCCGTGAGGGCTCTGGGTGAGGAAGAGCACAGAGATGGAAGAGCATGGCTTCACTGCCACCCTGTCAGGAGACAGTGCAACCCACCTCGAAGAAAAGCTTATCTTCTTTTTCCCCTCCTTTCCCCCCAAGTCTCCATCGAGGCTCAAAGTGGAGAGCTCCTTGGAGAAATTAGGGAATTGCAGGGATTTGAGCAGGACCTCAAAGGCACTCTGCACTTCGGCCCAGTCAGGAGAAACTTCCCTGCCAGCCCCACCGCAGCTGTGCCTCCCCCAAGGAAGAGAAAGCAACACTTGAAACCTTGCCTCCTCTGCAAGGGGGAGAAGGCATGGGAGAGCCCTCGCTGCCTCCCAATGCCTCTGAAACCATTCCAGCTCGAAATATAATTAGGATGATCTAATGCAGTCATATATTAATGTTGGCAAGAGCTCCTTGCCTTAATACCAGCCCAGAAAGCCTCCCGTAATCCAGACCCACTGGTGCTCCGGGCCCTGGCGAGGTGACAGCAGTGCCACCAAGGCACACCCACAGGTACTGACATCAGGGGGAACTCACCTGTGACCCTGGAGAGGGGAAAATCCAGCAGCTGGACTGCCAGTGCTGAATCACAGGACCTCTGTGAGACATCAGCCACCGCCACGGTCATCCAGCAACGCACCTGGAGCTGCTGCCACAGCAGGGAGGGCAACCAGCCACCACCATCCCCAAGTGCAACGAGGTTATTTGCATTTAACCCCAACAAAAATCACCATATTTTCATTTCACTCCCCTCCGTTTCTTTTTTTTTTTTTTTTTTTAAAGAATGGAAAATTGGATGGGAAAAAAAAGACATTCAAGTGTAAGGAGGCTGCAAAGAAAACCATTCTTAGGTCCAGGGAGACCCCTGAGTGTCCCCTCAGCAATGGTCAGTCAAGCTGTGTGAGACAAGGAATGCGATGAATAAACTGGGCTAAGCGACTCCTCCTCAACTCTACAGAAAAAGACACTTTTCAGAAGGTTTTGGTTTTACTGTTGCTGGCTTTTGCATAAAACACCTCACTGCATCTACTTATTATTACTCCTTTACCTAATCTACCCAACCACATCAATTGTGCACCTTCTGAGAGCGCCCAAAATATGAACAACTTGGAGAGAAAACAATTAAAACCGAGGCACTATTGGTAAAAAAGAGGGGGTGCATTTTTCAGGGATGAGCAAGATGCACTGGTAGCAAAGTACTTCCTATAATCTTCCATTACAGGGTGAAGGTTTTAATAAAGTGCAAGGAAAAAAGCTCACATTTTGATCTTTTCCCAGAGCTAGACATGGTTTAATTAGCTTGATCTCATTATGTAAACTGGAGAGGAAAAAAGAACACCATTAAAGCAATATCCCACTGGCAAATGAGACAACCTTGACACCAACTCTGATATTTTCTTGGAGAACTCTCCCCTGCCTTTGATGCAGCAGCTTCCACACCTCTTCCTCATCACCAGATCTTCATCATCCCACCTTTTCCAGCTGCCCTGCTCATCCCAGTGGCATTTCTTGGTTTCTGCTTTCACCCCAAGCAGCCTGGAAAATGCTATTAGGGGAAAAAGAAAAACCAAAAAAGAAAAAAACAGCTAGATGTTGTCTTGGTTGTATTTAGCCTGAGATCATTCAGCGTGCTCTTTAGAAAAGATCAACTGGAACTAAACGTTGCCATAATATACTCCATCTGTTAAAGTACATACTTTTGTAATAACACATTCAGAATTCAATAAGAAAAGCCAGAATTACAAACAAGGTGTCCATAATGAGCCTCAATATAATTATTAAAGCAGATAAAGTAAGCCTGGGTTTCAATACAAGGAAGTTATTTGGACCTTAATGATAATGAAAAGTAAAAAAGCATCTGTAATTTCCGCTGAAATGTATTTCAGAAAGTCAACTAAGTGCACGTCACTTTGTTAAGACTATTCTTATTATTGTGTTTGCACTGACAGCAAAATGCTTCTTAGTTCCAACTCCTGGGATATATAAAAATATGATTAGAGCACTATAACAATACAACAATGGATTAATTTGCCCAAGCATTACATTTGGATCTGAAAGACTTTGATAATTTATTTTACCAACTGAAAGGTGGTTATTTTGGGATCCTGGCTCAGAACTAAGTAGTTCAATGCAGCGTTTTGAAATATTTTTTCTTATATTCCAGCACTGGCAACACTGTGAGGTTCCAGTGATTTTCTCCTGTTTGCCTGTAACCCTGAGCTTTTGTGCCAAGCCTTATCCTGGGATTTAGCTTGGGCTGCCTACTCCAAAGGACACCACACATCCCACAGCAGCCTGCAAAATAACCAGGCAGTGATGATTTATCAGGTAAAACTGCTACCCAAGGAAAAGAAAATGATGGTTTTTGGAGATTCTGAACAGTCTTACCTACGAGAGGCAAGGAGAGCACAGAGAACTAATTCTTGTTGAACAGGGAAGGTAACAAAGATGGACCAAAAGCTGTTGGGAAGTCTGGCCTGGAGGGCAGATGATATAAAGGAAAATAATTAACTCATCTGCTGAGTGTCAAGCAGAGCCATCCTCTACAATGGCAAGATTAGCATGGAATAATCACAGATTATCAGCAAACTCAGGTGTTCCCTCTCAAGTTAGAAGGGGATTAAAAAGAAGTGGAAGTTGCCATTTTGGCCAAAAATGGGGACTAGAACCATGTGTTTTCAACACAGCAAAAGCCCCCCGGAGCTCAGTTATGGGGCTGTTCCAAAAGAATTGGGTCTGCAGAGGCAGGAGCAGCCCAAGGATCAGAAATGAAGAGCAAACCAGAAATGCCCAACACCACACGACAGCACAGACAGGACGAGCACAGCTCTGACCCTGGGGCTCTTAAAATCAAGGAATCACAGGATCACTCAGGTCGGAAAATCCCTCAGGGACTACCCAGTCCAGCCATTCCCCCCAGCACTGCCCAGGCCACCACTGCCCCATGTCCCCAAGTGCCACATCCACAGGGCTTTTAAACCCCTCCAGGGATGGGGACTCCACCACTGCCCTGAGCACCTGTGCCAGGGCTGGACAAACCCTTCCATCAAGAAATTTTTTCCTAACATCCAAATTAAACCTCCTCTGGTACAACCTGAGGCCATTCCCTCTCCTCCTGTCCCTGTTCCCTGGGAGCAGAGCCTGACCCCCCCAAGCTGCTCCCTCCTGTCAGGGAGTTGTCCTCCCTGAGCCTCCTTTTCTCCAACCAAGCCTCCCCAGCTATGAATTAACGTTTCAAGAACATCCTCAACTCTTAGGCAATGAGACTCATTGTGTAGCAAATTGCCCAAATCTTGCAAGAGACTTTTTTTTTTTATCCTGAAAGATATTTTTAGGAAGACTGAAATTTCCCCACTCTTCCTATTCCTCTCTACCTCTAGTTATTCTGCAGTTAATTTTTATGCTTATTTTTGGGTTTTACAGACTAAAATTTGGTCAAGTATAACATGCCACATACCCTTTTTTTCACCTGAGGAGTAAAACAGACCAAATCTTCCCTTTTTTTTCCAGAAGAGAGGAAAAACAACAACGGGGTCAGGGCTCAGTGATGTGGCTCTTTAAAAGTGCCAGTGAACTTTTCTGGAAGGTCTCATTCTCCAAGTTTTAATTAAAGTCATAAAGCTTATAAATGCATTTTGTCAGATTTTCTTCCCTGGAGACTTTGGGGCAGAAGCTCCCGGGTGAGGATCACAAACAGGACGTGCAATTGGCCCCTCCAAATGGGCACCAGGAAGAAAAGTCTGGAATTTTGTGAGGATGTGAGCAGCCTGAAATACTGTCTGGAATTCACATATACATTGCTGTATTTTGCAAGGGGTTTGTCCCCTCTCCAGCCTGCAGCAAGACTGATTTACCAGCTAGACAGCGAGATAGCACAGATTTGGGAAAGGAAGAGGAGGATAAAGGGAAAATGGAGGCCTGTCTGTCTCCACACAGAGTCATCTCAAAACTTTTCCTGCCCTGCTTTCCATATGGAGCCACGTGAGCTTCCCATTCATTACTATCAGAGCCTTGCTGGATTTGGATGATTGCCAAATGCTACTGTTGCCAGAAATCCAAAACATCACAGGGGTGATTCATCTGAGCCCTGACAGCTCTGGAGCTGGGTTGGGGTGGGGGGGGAGACCCAAAAACCCAAATACCAGGATGGAGAGATCTCGAATCCTGCTGGATTCTCTCACAAAGAGAGCGAAACTCTATTCCCATCCGGAGATGGGCTGAGAGAGCTGGGGCTGTCCAGAAGGCTCCAGGGAAAAGGCTGGAGCTGGGGCTGTCCAGAAGGCTCCAGGGAAAAGGCTGGAGCTGGGGCTGTCCAGAAGGCTCCAGGGAAAAGGCTGGAGCTGGGGCTGTCCAGAAGGCTCCAGGGAAACCTCACACACCCTTCCAGCACCTAAAGGGGCTACAGAAGAGCTGGTGAGGGACTCTACGTCAGGAACTGGAGTGACTGGACAAAGAGTAATGGGTTCAAACTGAAAGAGGGAAAACTTAGGTTAAATATTAGATAGAAATTCTTCCCTGTGAGGGCAGGGAGGCCAGGTTGCTCAGAGACGCTGTGACTGCCCCACCCCTGGAAGGTTTCAAGGACAGGGCTTGGAGCAATGTGAGATAGTGAAAGGTGTCCTCACCCATAGCAGGGGGTGGAACAGGATGAGCTTTAAGGTCCCCTCTGACCCAAATCATTCCATGATTCTTTCCTGGCAAAGCCCTTCCCCCTTGATGCCGTTTAAGTCTTGTTTATACAGTGCTCGCTCATCCAAAGAGTTCACAACTGGAGAACAAGGGAGGCTTTGTACCTCCTTGCTCTGCTGTGTTAAAAAATTGATTTAGCATAATGGTTTCAAAGAGATTAAAATCCAATTTTGTAAATCAAAGCAGGAACTGTACTGACTCATTCCATGGCAGCAGAAAGGAACCTGCTGAATTCTGAAAACGACAGTCGCAGCCCTGAGCCTCTGTTCACACACATGCACACAGAAAGTGATGAACCAAACAAACCCACAGTTTAATAAGCTGCTTTTTATTGAGTGCATCTGCTCTCCACATCTCTAAGAAGGGATTTTTGAATCCCAGAATGGTTTGGGTTGGAAAGGACCATAAAGATCACATAGTTCTAACACTCCTGCCACGGGCAGGGACACCTTGAACTAGATCAGTTCCATGATGATGATCATCCCCATCATCAACATCTCCAGATCTTTTCCAGATGATTTCCATCTGGAGAAGAAGAGCAAGGCAGCATCTGGGTTAGCCACAGCTTCTCAGGTGGCATCATCCAGCTGTCCTGCTCAGTGTGGGGCACTCATGGCTAAACCAACACAAGATCTTTTGTCCTCCATGCATTTATCATCATTCAGGAGTCAGCTTTGCTTTATTCCAGTTCTATAAATGGCTTTCAGCATTAAACCCGATTTACAAAGAAAACAACTCGTAAACAAACACAAATGGGCAAAGTAAGATAAATTGAGATAAAACAAATGCATGAAACACATGTTCTAAGAACTCCAACATACAAACTACCTCCTTTCAAGGAAAACACATTCCCTTTAATATCCTGGATATGCAGAAATAGCTGTAAAGCAAAAAATCCACACATTCAGAACCATTTATAGTGATTATCTTTGATGGTGACAGCATCTCTTGAAGCAAACGCAGCCGCACTTGACAGAACCTGATTCCAGGCAGGACAGAGATGTTCTGCTGGCTGCAGACAGCCCAGCACTCATTAGATCTTTGAAACAAATTCTGCCTCATTTCTTACAAGCAGTACAGAAATCCTATCACAAATTCTCATATAAACAAGCAATCTGAGCTTTAAAGAGCACCCGAAGCTCCGCACAGGCACAGAAGAAATTGTGGATATTCCAGCTCAGGTACTTACAGAGATAAGGTTGGGTTTGGTGGGGTGTTTTAATTTAGTTTTCTTTTAGAGAGAAGATATTGACATTTTCTCTGGCTTTCTTTTCAATTCAACACTTAACCTTGTTCATGCTACTTATTTCTCACCTAAATCAAGATCTCTGTGCCACTACACAGAAATATTTTGTGTTTATCCTCAGTTCCCCAGCTCTACCAAATCTATTCCACAAAATCCCCGTGGAAAGATAAGGGCTTGTCCCAGGGACACATTTAGGGGGATTTGGGAGGCACAGAAGCAGGAGGCGTGGAGGAAGTCCTCATGTCACAGACATTATCCCAGTGAATGTTTTAGAGCTGGGAGCAATGAGGAGGAGGCAGTCACAAATTCCCCATTGAGAAGAGTGAGGTTAAAGAAATTCGTACAGAGAACGGCGCACGTGGGGGTGGTGGGGAGGAACCAGATCCATGCCCTGCCTGGGGATGCAGAAATTGGGAAAGCCCTGGCCAAGGCCAGATCCCAGATGATGACTCTGAGATGTCTGAGACAAAGTGGGTGAAGTCCTTCACTCATCCCCTTTTCTTCTGCCCCCACCACAGCAGGCACCAGGCACTGCTGACTTCGCATCCTTCTAATCCACCTGGAAAAATCCCCCTTCCCCCTCAGATGGGAGCACATCCCAGCACCACAGCAGCTCCAGGGACAGGCATCTCAAGCTTTGCCAACTCTGCCTACGTGCCACCAGAGCCATCCCCAGGAGCATGGGACCTGTCCTGGTGTGGCTCAAACAGGGATTAGGGAAGGGGAAAAGGAAGGAAGAAATGGTTCCTCCTTCTCCCACTGACACGTGAACCAAATACAAACATCCCTTAATTAGCAACACCCTCCAAATCCCCGGCAGCTGCAGTTTTGATGGGCATTTCATCTAATCCAGCAATTCTTTGCATGGAAAACAACCACCTTAGCCCCACTTGGAGGATTATGGATTTCCATGGATTTCTGTGGGTGCTGAGTTAACTCCCAGTGCTTCGAGCACCAGTCACAGCGAGACAGTCAGCTCGTCCCAGGGAACACATGAACTGCCTCAGCTCCAGCCAGGGCTTCCAGCCCAACTCCAGAATTCCCTAACTGCATGAGATCACACCAGTACAGCCAGGAAAAAAAAAAAAAAAAAAGTCTTTTTCCCTGAAAAATCATGAGGATTATTTTGGAAATGCATCCATCTCTCTTCCGCTCTGTCATCACCATCACCAAGAACCTTCAGCAGACAGCAGCAGCTCTCACCTCACAAGGTTTTTGTCCCTTTTGTTGCTTTTCTCTCACATGAAGTGAGAGAAAAAATGGTGGGCTCTTATTTCAAGGAGAAAATGATCTTTCCCAACTTCCATGCCCATGGGAAGGCTCCATCCTGGGAGCTGCCACAGATCCAGGACAGCTGGAAAGCCTCACGGATGAGGAACCAGGAAAAGGTACTGCACTGAGAGCCGGCCTGGAGCAAGGAATTAATGCAAATGAGGAAAATGAATATTTAAATAAAACATTTATTAAGGACAGATTAACTCTGTCAATCAACTCCTCACTTTTGTTTTGCTGCGCACGCGTTTGGAACGGCTGCACAAAAACCAGTTTCGGTTTTTCCAGGGTATATTTAGCTCTGTATTTAGAAGTGCAGCATCCTCCCAGATTTTATTTTTTTATTAAAAATGAAGTGCATTTCCTTGTGCAAAGGAGTACAAATTGCTACTTAAACTTTCTTCTATTGTCTATTTGCCTGCAATTTCCACCTCATTTACAGCCTTTTTGTGTCTGCCCTTTTGTTTAGTTTTTACCTTTGACATTCTCTTAATTTCTCTTCAGAGATACCTGACACCTTTACACTAAACTCAACAATACTCATAATTCGGGAATTTTTGGAGAAATGCTGCTCAGCAGCAGCAGCAGCAGCAGCTCCCAGCCAGGCTGAGAGTTCTGGTGTCTGCCAGGAGGTTTGGAAAACCATTTCCAATAGGAATTTCCATTTCTCGTCTCCAAAGTTTGTATGGAGAGGAAGGAGCACTGGCACACTGGGATGGGTTGACTTTGGCTGGACCTCAGGTGGCCACTCAGCCACTCCATCCCTGTCCTTTTCCCAGGGCATGGGAGAGAAAATATAACAAAGGGCCTGTGGGTTGAGGTAAGAACAGGGAGAGATCACTCAGCAATTACTGCCATGGCCAAAACTTGGGGAAATACATTTATTTTATTACCAACTGAATCAGAAGAAAGAACTAGATCTGAAAAGCACCTTCCCCCCACCCCTCCCTTCTTCCCAGACTCAATCTCAGCCCTGATTTCTCTACCTCCTCACCCCTGGCAGCACAGGGGGACTGGGAATGGGGACTGTGGTCAGTTCCCAGGGACCCTGCAGCTGGAGCAGGGGCCCAGCACAGCCCCCAGCCCATCCCTGGGCACAGCAGAGGAGGATGACCATGAACCACAACTGCCCAAGCTCCACGGCTGTGCAAAGACATCCCCCTCATCTCCACAACTCCCTCCTCCTCTTCCTCCTCCTAAATTGTTTCTTACAACGACCTTGGTGCCACTACACACGTCCAGGGCTGCCTGGTGCCCAGCTCCCCACTGATATTTGGGAAGCAGGAGCTCTACAACCATCCAGGGGTCTCCATCTCCTTCAGAACTGTCACGGATTGAAAGATTCTACCAATCACTCGAGCTGGGTGGGCCCAGTGGGGCAGGGATTCAATCCTACCTCAGAACAATCCCACGAGCAGAGACCCCCACTCCTCTCTCCCCTGTCTCAGCTGAGTCCTGTAACCACCAGCGACCTAAATCCCACTGACTCCTGCAGCCCCGATCCTCTCACCCACCCTGGAGGAAACACAGCACCCATCTGCAGCTCCCCATCCTCCTCACAGGGCCCCCAAACTGAACTCAGCCAAAGCATTTTTGCCTCATCTTGGTCCTTTTCAATCTTGATTTCCTTTCAACGAGTGTTCCAGTGCAGCACTGCTGATAACAATGGGGTTATAATATATTGCTGTTAGAAGAAATAATGAGAATCTCCTCCACCTCAGCATCTCCCAGAGCCTGCCAGGGCTGGAGTGGCTCTTCAGTGCACACCAGGGACAGGGCACGCTCAAAATGGTTATTCTGAAAAGCACTGAGCCCATCACCCCAGCCCTCAGCAGATCAGTCATGCCCCTTCTGCTAATGCTTCCATTTTGTCTGCAGAATAAAGTGAAACTGGTTTGCCCCTAAATGTTTGCTCCCTGTCTCTCCAAGCACTCCTCTGCTCTTGTTTCCTCCTTCTCCTGATCTCAAACCATGCCAGCTGTTTGGTTTTGCTCCCCAGGCAGGATAATATGCCAATTCCCCTTTAATAAAGGAGAGAGGAAAGGCAAAAAACCCCCAAAACTCAAACCCAAGGACAGACAGGAACTGGCATGTCCCTCCAACACACTGCCATGACGGTAACATAAAAAAATAGAGCAAATAAAAAGACTCTTGGCCATGAAAATGTGCATTTCCCAGAATTTTCACTGTGTCCCGAGGCTGAAGGACTTCATAAAATTACATAATGGTTTGGTTTGGGAGGGACCTTTAAAACCACCTAATTCCTACCCCTGCCATGGGCAGGGACACCTCTCACTATCTCAGGGTGCTCCAACCCTGTCCAACCTGGCCTTGGGCACTGCCAGGGATCCAGGGGCAGCCACAGCTGCTCTGGGCACCCTGTGCCAGGCCTGCCCACCCTCACAGGGAACAATTCCTTCCCAATATCCCATCCATCCCTGCCCTCTGGCACTGGGAACCCATTCCCTGTGTCCTGTCCCTCCATCCCTCATCCCAGTTCTCCCTGCCCACTCCCAACACGCAGGACAGAGGATAAAGCCCTGTGAGAGCTGCCAGCAGTGCAGCTCCTCCTTCCCCAGCACCACATTTCTCCCTCCTGCAAACACCACCCACCAGAGGGACCCTGGAGCGCAGGGTCGGAAATTGGGCGCGCGCTGAGATTTGATTTTCATCCACTTTGTTAGATTCCTGCTAATTGCTTTGAACGAACTTCCTCCGCCAGCGTCTTTATAGCTTAATTCCTCCTGGGCATTCGCTCCCGAGTCTCACTAAGTGCAGCAGGAAGATGAAATCTAACCACACATTGATGATGTAATCACTCATGTCCTTTGGAAAAAACAGAGCAGAGGTGGATTTTTTGGGGGGGGGGTTCGGTTTTTTGTGATCAATGGCCATCATCGAGTTTCGTAAATTGATGAAAACTGAGCAGCAGAAGCTGCAGTCCTATAAATACCACGGGGCTGGGTGTGATGTTACACAGTCCAGTGTTTTATAATTGATTAGCACATTGGAAAGTGCAGCAGAAAGACTCTGAAGTGAAAAAGTTGGCTCAGAGGTTGCCCAGAGAAGCTGTGGCTGCCCCTGGATCCCTGCAAGTGTCCAAGGCCAGGCTGGACATGGCTTGGAGCAACCTGGGATAGTGGAAGGTGTCCCTCATTCCCTGGTGAAACTCGATGAGCTTTAAGGTCCCTCCCAACCCAAACCATTCCAGGATTCTATGAAGTTTTTTGATAAAATTCACCTCTAACCTTCCTGCTTTAGACCGAGAGAAGTTGTCACCACAAACTAAGAAACTCCAGCACATCTCCAGTCACCAGCAAGCTGCAGCCAGCAGGAATTAATGCATTAATGCTCTTTTACTCCCCAAGAACAAGGATGTGAGATCCATAACTCCCAAACAATATTATGCACAGCACATACTTCTCATCATTACGCATTAATAGATTTTGGAGTGAAAGTTGGAGGGGTGGTGTTACATGTCAAAATTAATTATAATGCCAATAAGCTGAAATTCAACAGGGAAGATCAGGTTGACTAAATTATTGTGTTGAGTTATCAGCACTGAAAAAATCAACTGCAAGAGGCTGTAGCCTTTGGCTGCAAATCCTAATGTAGACTGAAAAATAATGAGAAGGAAAAAAAAAAAAATTCCCAGCCCAACCCATTGCAGAGGATTTGAAGTGACTGAGAGCAGTTCCAAGTTAGGTTGATTTTATCCAGGATATAATTTGGCATTACAGTTGTTGGAGAGTTCAAGTGGATCCTAACTTTTCATCACAGGCTTACATTAAAGTTCAGGAGCAGTGGCCAGGAATGATGTCAGCTCAGGTAAATCAGGGTCTTTGCTTCCTTTGCACTGCCATGGAGGAAACTCCAGCTCCATTTCTGTAAGACCTTCCCAGGGTCCTTCCAGATGAGGCACCACCAGCATCCAACAAGGACAATGAAAGGGAGACCATAAATTCCCCCCATGCTGAAAAGAGGCCAGTTGGCAACTTTGGAACATCATGATTAATATAATTAGTAAAATAAAACTAAACCAAAAAAAACCCCCAAAACCCTACAAGCAGAGACCCTCCCCGAGCCCACAGCATTTAAGCATTCACTGCCTTCCTAAGAGCTGAGGACTAAGAAAAATCTTATTTTGTACAAGGATGAGAACAAGCAAGTGCCACGTGGACATTTAATTCCTACAGAGCCAATTAAATGGGAACAATAAAATACAGTCCGAGTTAACGCTGGACAAAAGGATTAAGGAATGAGGGAGGACTTATTTATAAACATCCACACGAAAACCTGGTTAAGAAGAAGTAGGGGAATTAATAAAAGATAAAAAGGAATGATTCCAATTTGGCCAAGAAGGGGAATTCCTTTATTAAATTTGTCTTCAAAAGTAAATTAAGGAAAGATGCCTGTGCTATCAGAGTGATGGTGAGTTTACAAAAATAGCTTCCACCGAAGGAGGGAAAAAGGGAGTATCTGGAAAATGCAGACATGTGCCAAATCAGTCAATCTGTGCAATTAACCAAGGAAATCAGGTGTTGTTATTTGTAAAGAATTATTTTTTAAAAGGGGAATCTAACTAATTCCTTCAAAACATAAGGCTAATACCTAATTCTGGAAATTACTTAAATGGGTGGGTGCAATTAAGTTCTATTCCTAGCAAAAGAATGGGGAGAACATTAAAAAAACCCCACCAAAACAGGATCTGTTGCAGAGAGCAGCTCAGCAAGCTGCAAGCAGAGTCTTGCAGAGAACACCTCGTCAGTTAGCACAAACTATTTATTTAAGGAAAAGAAGAAAGGAAATGCCACGTGGATTACAGGAGCATTTTTCAGAGTCAATCCTAAAATTAAAAGCAAAAATCCTGCAAAAATCTGAGCAGCCTCAATTCTCTCAACTTTAGAAGGGATTAGGATTTAGCACCTGCAAGGATGACTGGAAACAAAGGAGTTGGAGAAAACACCCAAGGAATCACATGGATCTGTGTTAGATTTCATTTTAACAGCTTTGTGTATGATGTGGGAGAGGAAAGAATACAGTTTATTAAGTTTCACCCTACTATGTAGCGAAATGTATTGCAGGATTTGACAGGGAAAACAAATACAAACAAGAGAAGTCTTGCTTTGAGTGCCTGGGACATCACAAATTTGGGAAGGTGCCTCACTTCACTCAGGACCACCTCAGCGTTCAAAACAAGAGATTTCCCTGTCTTCTTCAGGATGCCCTCCCAGACCTGCCAAATCTGAAAGGAGACGTCAAAAATCGCACAGAGATTTTTCCTTTCGGAAAAAATCCAACTGGAAACCGAGGTGATCCTATCAGCAAACCACAGCCACACTCCGAGGTGGAGCTGTTGGGGATGCACCCATCCAAAGAGGGAGCTGGAAAGGCAGAGGCCAAGCAGCTCGAGATGAAATTGCAGAAGGATGTGGCAGCTAAAAGGCCAGTTTGGTTTCAGACACAGAGCACACACGTCTCACATAGCAGGATGTTCCCATCTCCTCTCGCCACAGATGTAATTAATCCATAAATGGAATAATGTATTCACTTCTGGACACCTCATTACCAGAGAAGACATTGACAAATCGAACGGAGTACAAAGAAAACAACAAAAATGTTTAAGGGTTTGAAGGGAAAAATTTTCTCTGGGAAGATCAAAAGATTTGAATACGTCCAGCTCTGAGCAAGAGCACAGCTTAGCTGGATGAGATGTGTATCAATATGTGCTTGAAAGGTGTAAACATCAAGCAGAAAAACCAGCATGAGGGGCTTTTTAGCAGGAAAAATGGAATCAAATTAATAAAAAAAGAAAACTTCAGATGAAAATCTTGTTGTCCTGTTAGGATGCACAGTTAGTCTCGAGGGATGTGGCAAACGTTTGCAAGGGAACCAGGCTGGACAAATCCTTAATAAATGTACAGCAGCCAGGAGAGGGTTGGAACTTCCATGGTGATCTCTGACATCTGCTTCCTCTCTTATCTTAGATACTGATATAATCTAGCTGTGGACTGTCACAGAAGTACCTTACCTAAGATCTGGACCAATTTAATAACATGAATATATGCACGGTTCCCCCAACCCTGATCACAACTAAAGGACTCAATCCAATCATCCCTTGATCTCCCAAAACTGCAGCACGTCTCTAACGGCAACAGAAACGGCAAAGATGGACAAAATAGGGGGAAAAAAAAGTGTTAGACCTGCTTTAAATAATCTAAACTGCTCTTACACCCCTCCTGCCAGTGCCACAAACCTTTCCCAAGCAAACACTGTCTCCAAGTCCATCAGACTTTGCCCAAGGAGATCCTGCCAGGTCACATTAAGCCTTTGTATGAGGACATGTTCCAATAGCACCACATTCCTCCTCTTCTGCTCACCTCACAGTGTACCAACTGACTGAAATCAACCTTCTATTGAAAGGAGATGATTAAAAAACTACATTAAGCCAGATGCAAGCCTACAGCATCGTTTAATGACTCCTGTCATCAAAGTCAGACTGACACTTGGTAGCTGGGCCCCATCCAGCAGGTTGCTATCTGAAGGACTAAACCATGGAATTTTCTTTAAAAAAGAGCCTTTTGGAGGGGCAAGCAGGGAAAAAACAAAACCAAAACACACAGTTTGACAGGAAGCCCCACGCCAAAAAGCCTGGTGTCGTCCTCCCCTCTCTGCTCCAGCAGCAAGTCTCATCCAGGCAATACCTTCCCACTGGCACACAGAGCTGCCAGGCTGTCCTTGGCATGTGTTTCTGCAGTCAAGAGCACTGAGCACACAGGATGTATTTCCCTTTCCTAGGGGATAGCAGACAGCAGCTCCTCATCCAACCTGAGAACCAGAGCCCTGGGCTGAGCTGAGCCGCAGACAGACAGGGAGCCACAAAACACCTCAGGATTCCTATTCCCCCTTTTTTTTTTTTTTGCATTCCTAGGAACTTTAACAAAAAGTTAAACTGTAAAAGAAGAAAAATCTGCAAGCCAGGTCATGTAGGGGCTCTCTCCTGGCACCCACACGGGGCTGTGTTTATGGATTATTGATGTGCCTCAGCCTGGGCTGCTGCACACTCCGTGCCCAGGGTCTCTCTTTTTCTCCAAACATTCTGAAGGAGAACAAGAGGAACCTCTGCAGAGGTTGGCAGCCTGTGCTGCCCAGGCACTGCCTCATTACCATGACAAAGGGAGGTTTGAACATCCTTCAGCAAACTCGATGGCTCCCTTCTAGCTTCCCCCTGAAAACCTGGCTATGAGCGTCCCCAGCTCCTGATATCCTATTTACTCAGGCAGAGGAACAGCAGCAAATACATTTCAGGGCCTTTTGCAGGTTTTAATGGAATTGTCTGTATCTATATGATTCCCCCCAGTCTCACAGCACTGCCACAGTCCTGTGCCCACTGTCTGCAGTCCCTGTGATAGCTCCCAATAAAGTAATGAACTTCTTAATCAATTCTTCCCTCCCCAAAACACTACAAGGATGGCTGGCAGGCTTTTACCGTGTGAAAATGTCAATGTTTGTTGCTTGCTGAGGCAGGATTTACAGCCAGCCCTAGCCAAAGCAGCTTGTTTCACACCTTCACATATCAGGGGAACAGTGTTCTCCTCTGGAAGGCGCATCCCAGACGCTGCAATAATGCAGACACAGATCTGTCAATCACCAGGGATGCGACGCTGGGAGAGCTTTCCAGAGGGAAAAACTTAGATCCCAACACAGAACGGCCAACTGAACACCCCACCCTGCTGCTCCCTGCACCATCCCTGCCCCACAAGCCAGCCTGCAAGGAATATCACTGGAAACTCAGGATGCATGGGAGAGCGAACAGCACCACTGGGAAGAAGGTCCTGAAAAGGATTTTGGCAGCTGTATGCTGATACTGTGGGCTAAAAATCAAATGGACACATGGGTATTCTAATAAAGCATCACCCAACCTCAAGACAGGGCCAGTAAGAGCCAAGTGCTGTGGTTTGTCAGGAAAACCCAGGGAGCCTTTGGAGGGCATATTCCTGAACCCTTCATTCTTCGGCTAATGTGAATTTAATGCTGAGATGTGATCAGATCTGTATCACCTTTGCAGGGGAAGTGACACCACCTGAGATGATCACACTTAAAAGGCCACTCTGCTCATCCTCAGGGGTTCTGTGAGATAGATGAGCCTGGCTAAACTGCATCAACCTGCACACTGCACAGCTAAGTGATAAGTGATGCCATTTGCAGGGAAAGTTCCCTGACCTTCCCCCTAGCCCTAACGTCCAGGAGGGTTCTTTCAGCTGGGCTAATTAAGAAGAAACTTCAGCCAGCACCTTCAGACCTCTAGAGGGGTCTGCAGCAGACAGGATTCCAGCAGGAAAGCAAACACACCCATCCTGCTCCCTCTTTTCTGCAAGAATTCTGCCCCACCACACCTTCTGTCACCACGTGCATGTCACAAATCACTCTCTACAAAGGCTCTAATTTCCTCCTGTGCTGCACCCAGAATGAAGCTCAAGAGATGAGAACCCAGTTATTCCCATGTCTGCCCATGTCCAGCTCACAAACTGAGTCACTCTGGGGCTATTCCACCATCATTATGTCCCACAGGTGTCATCTCCTTACTCCTTAAGATTCCCCCAGCCATGTCCAGCTGTGTTTCAGGAGGTCCCACGGCCTCCCTGGACACTCCCCTGCCTCAAGCTTCACCTCCAAGAAGGATGTGCAGTCGCACAGGTTACCCTGAGCTGGAAAAGCCTCCCTTACACGCGACATCGATGCTTCTTCCCAGCGCAATTTTAGGATCCTACAAAACCTGAGGGAGGAAGGATTTTGCAGGGGGTTCCTGGGGACACACAGGGCAGGAAGGAAGCCCTGGATGCTGCTCTCCCTGGATGCTGCTCTCCCTGAGCCCCTGTGTGAGGTACCTGCTCTCACGCCCAGGCAGTGGGTGACACCCCACACCCCACAGCAAGCTCTTGTCTCCCGAGGCTGCTTCTCACCCAAGACAGGCTCGTGCCTCCATGTGAACACAGCCAACATCCTGACAAGCACAACAAGTCTGCCCCAGCTGCTAACAAGACTCTCTGTGCTTTTATTTTATTTTTTCTAGATACTCTGCTCGGAACAACCAAGTTTCTCTGTATAAATTGTAGGTGCTAGAAAACAAGGTGTTGAAATGACTTTGATTACACTGGAAGAATCTCCTACTGTGTCCTTAGGGAAAAGAGAGAGGAGAGAAAATGCTTTTAAAAAAAATATATATTTTACTGGCTCCTGTATAAACCTACTCTTACACTGGGGTGATGTTCAGAAGGAAGAAATAAAAGACCTTGGTGCAAGTTCACAGAGGAAGAAGGTTGAGTCCAGCGAGCAGCTCCATTCTACTACTCGGCAGATTACCAGCAAAGCCACCAAAGAGAATCCCAGAGTGGGTTGGGATGGAAAGGACCTTAAAGATCATCCTGTTCTACCCCCTGCCATGGGCAGGGACACCTCCCACTGTCCCAGGGTGCTCCAAGCCCTGTCCAGCCTGGCCTTGGACACTGCCAGGGATCCAGGGGTGGCCACAGCTGCTCGGGGCACCCTGTGCCAGGGCCTCCCCTACTCACAGGGAAGAATTCCTTCCCTGTCTCTCCAGTGTGGAGCCCAAGCTGAATCCGAGCTGTGCTGGGATGTTCTGCAGCCGGAGGGATCCAGGATGCAGCAGCAGGAATGGGAAGCTCCAGGCTGTGGCTGTGCAGCCTCTCACACCCAGCACAGCTCAAGCTGCCATGGGAAGAGGTCACTTAGTTTGATGTGGGTTGGTTTTTCATTTGGTTTTTTTTTTTTTTTTTCAAAGTATCTGAACGTGCTGTTTTTCGAGTCCTTAATAAATTTTTGCCCTAAATTTTTTCATGGAGCTTCACCAGCTCCGCTTACAACAGCGCTTGTCACCCCATCGGGAAAAGACAGCAGGCACGGATTAATTTTTGAGGAAAGCTGCTTTCATGCCAATGCACTTGGCAATAGAGAATACAAGAAGAGCTATCCCAAAAATGCAGTATTTATGAGAGGAGTGGTTTCTAAAATTGTTTTCGCTATGGATACCAAGAAGCACCACCTGATTCCTGACTCCCCTTCCCGCACATGTTTTCCTGGGATTATTTTTAAGGTGACATCTATTTCACAAAACTCCAACCTCAGAGCAAAGCAGCTCCAGCTGGACATCCAGCATGACCCCTTTCCAAAAGTCACCGTGGAGGGTTTGCAAAGGGAAACTGCACTTTTATACCTACAGAAAAAATAAAACGTTGCCTGAAGAAACAGAAAGATTCTCTCAGTGTGGTTGTGATTCTAAGATTTAATTATCTCAGCCCAGAACTGCAGGTATCAATGCTTCAGAGATAAAGAACAAACAAGGCAATTATTCCCAGAAGTCCTCCTTTTTCCCCTCTAACAATCGCCAGGGTTACAAACATGCCAAGGTCAAAGGATGTGTAATAAAGAAATTTATTTCCAATTGGAATGCACAGAAACCTTGCACTATAATGGTGGAAGAGCAGTGGTGTGAAGCTCAGCAGCACTGAGATTAATGCATGGCTAAAGATCATAAGGACTATCACAGAGCTGTGTCTGAAATGACAAGGAATAAAATTACCAAGCATCTTTCCAACCAACTCCAGCTCCTTCCCTCTCCAGATTCCTGCTGAGCCGCCCAGCCCGGAGCTCTGCCATCCATCAGCAGCATTCCCTGTGTCCCTGGGATGGCTCCAGGATACACAGGGATGCTCTGGGGGTGAACTTTTTGTGATTTGCCCTCTCCTGTGTGAATGGAGAGTAGAAGGGGGAAAAAAGCCCTTTCTAGAGGCAGCCACATAGAACAGGAGTGAAACATGTTCAGTTCTCTGGATTTATTCCTCAGCTGCATTATCCTGGGACTCCACAGGGAATCTCTGTGGGCAGCAGCCCCAGCAGCACAGGCTGGAGCCATGCACACCATGAGAACAGGGAAGAATCAAGCACCAACCAAATCCCCCCTGGTCATTCACGTGCTCAACACAAGCAAGCAACTATCATGAGGACAGTGACAGAACACTTTGTAATTCCAAATTTCCTTAAAAAAAACCCCAAGATGTTGTTTATTTGTCCAAAAGAAGAGCCAAACTGTAGACAACTACTCTGTGCTTCCACTGGGATTAAAACTACCCTTGTCCTACCTCCAACACAGCAAGACTCCAGCATCTTATTTTTTTCTGCAACAGCAAATCATTGTATTTTCACATATAAGGGCAGGAAAAGTGTAAGTTGGTCTAAAAAAGGGGGAATACTCCACATATTCCAGCAGCCAGAAAAACTAGAGCCATATCACTGCTACAGAAAATTGTTCACTGCTTACAGCCCAAAGTAAACAAAAAGACCTTAAGTGAAAATAATGATTTTAACAGTTCCAAGTATTGCACTTTGGACTTCTTAAAAGCCCTGTAAAAGTATTATAGTTTTGCTTTCAAACAGATACATTTCTGTGCTATTCACAGAAATGCAACAACAGCATTTGACTCAGACTTTCCACGTGGTTCCCACTCCCTCTCAGCCAGAAGATTTTTGCCATCTAAGTTATATATTTGGGAACTTTTTGAAAACAGCAAAACTCTTCATGAGCAATTTTATGCAAAATATGCATCTTTAGGAGAACAAACATGTACAGACCACAGAGCCTATTGATAGAAACTCTAGAGCAGGAATATCTGTCCTGCACTGGGCACAGCTCAGGAACCTCCAGTCCTGGGGGCAGCTCTGGGACCCTCACTTCAGGAAGGACATTTTGGGGCTGGAGCATGTCCAGAGAAGGGAATGGAGCTGGGGAAGGGGCTGGAGCAGCAGGAGCAGCTGAGGGAGCTGGGGAAGGGGCTCAACCTGGAGAAAAGGAGGCTCAGGGGGGACCTTGTGGCTCTGCACAACTCCCTGACAGGAAGGGGTAGCCAGGGGGATCAGGCTCTGCTCCCAGGGAACAAGAAACAGGATAAGAGGGAATGGCCAGGGGAATTTTAGATGGGATATTAGGAAAAATTTTTCACTGAAAGGGTTGTCCTTCCCTGGCATAGGGCAGGAGGGGAGTCCCCATCCCTGGAGGGAATTAAAGCTCTGTGGATGTGGCACTTGGGGACATGGGTCAGTGGTGGCCTGGGCAGTGCTGGGGGAAACAGCTGGACTTGATGACCCCAAAGGATTTTTCCAACCTAAATGATTCCGTGATTCTATGTGAAAGCACATTAAACGTTACTTTAAACCTTCAATCCCCAAATCAGACGAGCACAACTCGCTTCATTTTGTGGCTGGGCACGGATTCAGTCGTGTACCAAACCGTGCAGAACAGCTCAATCCGGATTTAGACACGGATATCCGAGCTTCCAGTCCTTCCAGCCAGCGTACATGCCCTGAAATGATGACACTGGACCTGATATTATACACACCACCCAAACACTTTTGCTCCCCTTTGCTAGAGACAGTCTGCTGGGCTGAGTCCTTCCAGCTGGTTTTTGTAAATGATAGGAAAAAGTGAGGGTGGGATCATTTGGATTTGGCTGTGTGCATTACAACTTGCTCACTGGCACATGCATAGCATTATGGTGTGTTCTCAACTTTTTTTAAAATTGAAAAGTCTGAATTTCTTGCAAAAAATTCCACCCATTGACTGCTCTGTGCTTGGCAGGGAGGGGAAAAGGAATAAATAGAGGATGCAGCATTTAGGTTAAGGGAAAAAAAATACTATCTTTGTTCCAAAGCATAACTTTACTAGAAAAAATACTGCAAATTAAAAACACCCTAAATTAAATGGCAGCTCTGTTTGAACTTTGTCAGCCTTTCTGCAGCCAGCTCCCAACCCTGGCTCCCATCAGGATGGGGCTGCAACAACCCCAGAGCCTCATCAGGCACCTCCAACCCTGCACAGCTCAGACGCTCAACCCCACTAACAGCCTCCTCTCCAAGGACTTCCCGTATGCAACAAGCAAATTCAGACAAAAAAATGCACAAGATTTTAGTGATGAGGAAGGGAGAAAACACTGCAGTCTGTCCTAGAGCACAGGAGAGACACGGAGAGCTCAGCCAAGTCTGCTGGGGTTTGTGCGTACTACGACTCTACCACACAGGCAGGCAAACCAGCAGTAGTAGCAAACCCCAAGCACAGGCAAGAAGCTCTGGTTTGTGGTGGGAATCCACCCTCGCTGGCAGCAGCAGGGAGTTATCACCTCTCCCAGTACAGCTGCAGCGCTGCCAGGTTCACCTCAGACACACCATGGCGAGGACAAAACAAATCAGGGAAGAGAAAGAGAGAACAAGGGGGGATGGCTTTAAACCAAAAGGAGCAGGTTTACATTAGGTATTGGGAAGGAATTGTTCCCTGGGAGGGCAGTGAGGCTCTAGCAGAGGGTGCCCAGAGCAGCTGTGGCTGCCCCTGAATCCCTGGCAGTGCCCAAGGCCAGGTTGGATGGGGTTTGGAGCACCCTGGGACAGTAGAAGTTGTCCCTGCCCATGGCAGGGGGTTGATCTGGATGACCTTTAAGGTCTCTTCCAACCCAAACCACTGAACCATCCCTGTGGGGGAGGATGGGGAGAGCTGAAAAAAAGATATCAGCAAAGGATGTGCTATACTGAGCCAGTGACCAAAACCAACCCATTCCTGGAGCCAACCCCAAATCAACTCACTCCTGCCTCAGAGCTGGGGCACAGAACGATGGGGTGAACCCCAGTGTGTGACTGCCAAGCGACTCACTGCCACATCAGGGTCACCAGCATCACAAACCCCCAGGCAGGAGCCTCTGGCCCCGCTGTGTCCTTCCCACCACAGCGATGCCACCAGGGCTCCCAGCACAGCGGGAAGGTGACAGTGGGAAGGCACCATGGCCTGGCTGCAGAGCTGCAGGATGAAGAGCAGCACTTCATAGCTCTGCCTCAGCCAGACAGTCCCTGCTGCTTCCTTTCCCGGGGAGAGAGACTCACTCCTGACTGAGTCTCTCTCATTACAGTGACAATTCTCCGCTTCTCCCCGGGGATCGGCCGCACGGAGCTCACTCTCTCTCTCCCTCCCTCTCTCTCTCTGGTTTTTGTTGCAGCTGCTGTTAAACTGTGCTCACCGATCGATCCATGCCTGAAAAAACTTCAGGGAGTGTGTGCTCCTGGCTGAGCCCTGCCAAGGGGAAGGACTGGCCACATCCTGCCAAAGGAGAGCCCCTCTGACAGCCTCTCCCTACCCTGTGGGACAATTCACACAACCTGCAGACCTGGGAGAGATGAAGGGGTAGGAAAACAGGTGAAAAATCTCCTCATTTTCTACCAGAACTGCTGTTTGTGCAGGGAACATTTTGGGTCTGATGCCCTGGCCATGCAAAACCATGCCTGGCACTGTTCATGAACCAGTATTTTCTGCTTAATTTTGCCTTTACAAACAGACAGCTATAGGAGACCATGGTTTAGGGTTATGATTTTCAGACCTTAGTTTACAAAGGACATTTGAAGGTGCACCAGTCCACAGGCGTCACCACTGACCTCCTCAGGCCACTTTGCAAATGCTGCCAAGTGCAGAACACCCTCACACCTGTGAAACTGCCTCGCCTGAGCCTCAGCTTTTCTGGGCTCCAGAGGGGCAAGGGGAGACTGCCACAGTCCAGGGAACAACGAAGGAACCACGATGACCAAGTCTGGCATTGCTTCTCAACTGTTTTCTCAAGGAAAAGTCAAAGGATGCACAGAAATTAGCAGCACCAGCTCAAAGCAAACTCTTCCCAGGATAAAGATGATGTACAGGCTGCTCAGAGGTACTGCAGACTGGCAGATTTTTCATGTATTACCACAGAAAGGCAGTCCCTGATAACAATAACACAGTTTCAAAAGGCCCTTCACCACGCCGGCTCCAGATGTGCGGTGGCTTCTCCAGCTGCTGCACAAACAGCAGCATTTTCACCCTGTTCCACAGCCCTGGAAGGAGACATACACAAATCCAGCCTGCCTGAAACCTCCTTTCTTCAGCAAAATACCACCAGACACAGCTCTGACCTGCTGCTTCCAGCAGTGCCTGAATATCCGCGTTTATTTGTGCTTTCCGGAGGGATTCCGAGCCCGCAGCCCCCCGCAGCACACACACAAGGAGGGAGGACCACCACGGCTCCTCCAAAGAGAACACAGCTCCTGAGGTCTGAGCCAGCGTGGCACAAAGGTCACGTCATTACAGCAGCAGGGGGTGGCCGGGGGGAGAGCAGCTGCGGGTTAAAATATTTGGGGAATAAACGCATTTGCTAATTCATTTTTTTGTTCCATACGAAAATGTAAATTGGGTGCAAAAATAAAACAAACAGAGGAGGCCTAATTATTTATACAGGCATTTTAATCAAACAATGAATAGCACACAGCAACCTTCTACATCAATTAATAAAGCTGGCTTCTGCAAAACAAAAGAGTTACACCATGTGCCCTAATTATAAAATGCAGCCTGAAGATGCTGCTGGTTTTTTTTTTTTCCCTCCCTCTATACACCTGGCTTAATATATCCCCACTGCATTCCTGAGCTGAGGACACTCGTTAGCCCCACTCTCTAGTTACAAATTCATTACCGTGCTGCATTTTTCCTCCTGGCTCTGACAGTAGGAGTGGTCACACTGCAGCACTCCAGGCAAACCAGCAGCTAATTGAAGGCAGGGGCTGGGGGGGGCTGAGAGGAGGGTCTGCCTCCCTTTCCCTGCGCAGGAGGCAGCTGCTTCCACTTAAGCTGAGCACATTTCAGGAGATGAGGATAAAGCAGGAGCGAGGAGATGTTGGCATTGGGTTGCAGGGAGCCACCTTGGTGCGTGGCACGAACAAAATGAGCTTTACGATGCGTTCCTCCACGTCCTACCCTGGGCTCCACTTGATCAAACACCCTTCACTGCCTGTGACATGTGTGACCCAACTGGCTAATGATGAGCTGTCCCCTTGCTGACAAATCAGGGCTTGTGCCTTCTGAGAGCTGATCTATCAAAAGCAGCTCCCTGCACCTCCTGGGGATTTTTGGGCTCAGCCTTCACAAGGGCCGGGTAGGAGCCACAGCAACTCCAGCAATCCAAGCAGCACAGCCCAAGCATCAAGTGTGTTTTGTCCCCAGTTCCACTGCATTTGGGGTGCAGGGGATGCTGCTTGTTTGTTTTTAAGTAGCAGCAACAAGAAAGAACGTGTAAATTCTTGTACCTATTTAGACTCGCGACGTTAACCACAAGTTTTATGAATCAATCATCCCAAAACTTCTCCGGGGCTCAGCAACATGTGGTTAGACCCAGGGCACATGGAAAGTGGGGCCACTGAGCCAGAACAGACCTGGACCTAGGGTCATTCTGCCATTTATAAGCACAGATGAAGCTCTGTCCCCCCGTTCTCATGTAAACAAACACCTGTAAACTCAGGAAGTGCCTCAGTTCCTGTTTCCAAAGTGCCTCTCCCTGCAGCTCATGGGTGGGGAAGGTACACATGGCAAGGGTTTCCCTGGTGGGATGAGATCTCACCTGAGGAGCTGAAAACCTGGGAAAATGGGGCAAGAAGAACACCTGAGCAGAGATGGGCACCTGAGCAGAGATGGGCACGAGGCTGGGCTGGGTTTCCCACACTGTCCAGCCAGGTGTCACCAGCTCCATGCCGACCCCAGGTAGTGCTGGCAGGCAAGAAGCAACAGCCCGATCCTCACTCCCAGCAGTGATATCAACCTCCAGGGAGGCAGATCCATCTCCTGGAAGCTCATCCAGAGTCTGTGCTCCCCTCTGAGTCCACAAAACCTGTTGGCACTGCCAGGGCTCAGCAGCTTCTGCTCAACTAGGGCAAGCCGAAGGCTGCAGGCGCATCCGCTCGCCCAGCTGTACAAATGGGTTACGAGTACAGAGTGTTTGGAGGACTATTTCTAAAAAGGACAGCTCATATTTTGTGTTCGGCGTTGCAGAACATCTAAAAATGGTGATGAAGTCAGACCAGCATTTATCCGCACAAATGGAAAAATATGTCTGCGAAATAAATCTAAATAAGAGCGACAGATTCGCTTTTGTCTCTTTTAGCAGCACGAGGAAAGAGACTGATAAATTAATTTTAGAGAAAAATCACGCTCAGTTAATCAATTTGGTCTAAATATTAGTCGAGAGGAAGTGTTACATGCTTCGGGAATTTGGGGAAGAGGACTTTAAAACCCAGAGTGTGTGTTTACAGATCATGTTCCATTTCGCAACAGGTAGGACAGGCTGGTAAACAGCAACAAAAATGATGATTATCCTTGGCTAGCACCTCACAGAAACCATCCAGATTTACTTTGATTAAGTCCTTCATCCAGAAGTCAGGCACTGCAGTGCCAATACTGCATGTGGTACTTTCCACAAGGCAGGAAAATACAAATATAGAAATGCAATTGCAATTGAAATCAGTATGAAAAAAAATGGATTTTTGAAACACACCAAATGTAATCAGATACTATTGAAGTTCAATTATTCTTTGTTACATTTTAAAAAATCTGTTAATATGTATTTGATTCTCCTAGAGAATATCACTCAATTAGAAAGCTCTCCAAATTTCAGAACCGATGCTTGTGTGGAGTAAGTGAAAACGTTCAGAAATGTACTTGTCAGTTCCTGTTGCATAATAGGCCTCGTGGCAAAGGAAAGCGAGTTGCACATTCAGTGCCTGCAATTCCAAATTATCAACATGAGTCATGGCTGGGGTTCGACTGCACTGGAGGAGCCCTGTGCCCTCACTCCGAGCTCCAGAGTTAAGCAACAGAGATTTCAACAGCCCTGGCACTGACGACAACAACAACAACAACAGAAACACCGAGACAATACCTGAGAGAGGACAGAAAACATCCCCTCCTCCCCCTTACATCTTGACACTGCAATTCCAAGAAATGATGGAAAAGCAGAAGCAGCTCCTGAATTGTTGGCTCTGAACTCCAAATCTAGGGGTGCAACACGGGGCTGTCCAAGTGATGCCTTAGGTTTGAACTTTTATATTTTTCCAACCCTGCAGTGCCCAGTGTAACTCTGAAGTTTCCTGTAGCTCATTAAGTGCTGTTCTCGATGCTAAGATAGACATAACAAAATCTAGTTTGCTCTCCAAGGACACCCAGACCAAGAATTGGAAACCTTCATCTTGGGGAGAGGGGGGCAAGCTTGGGGAAATTCCATCCTTGGCTGGCTTCTGCTTGGGGAATTGATGCTGATATCAAAGTGGGAAGAACTCGGGAGCTGGCATTGTCCATTGGGATGCACTGAGGCAGGAGCCTCTGGAGCCCAGAGTGTGACCTCTGAAGGCCTTTCCAATCAATCCCTCCTTTATTCCTGTCTAGTCTCTTGTCTCTAGGTAGCCATTTAAGGCATCACAAGGGGCACCTCTGAGATCCCCTGTCCTGTCCATGGGAATGGTCCAAAGAAGAGAAGAGATGGAGAACCTCTGCCATGACAAAAGGCATGAGGGAGTTGGGATGGTTCAGCCTGAAGAAAAGGCGTTTCTGAGGACTCCTTCCAGGGCCTAAAGGGGCTCCACGAGAGCTGGAAAGGGACTTTGGAAAAGGGCATGGAGGGACAGGAGAAGAGGAACAGCTTCCCACTGCCAGAGGGCTGGGTGGAATATAGGGAAGGAATTGTTCCCTGTGAGGGTGGGCAGGCCCTGGCACAGGGTGCCCAGAGAAGCTGTGGCTGCCCCTGGATCCCTGGCAGTGCCCAAGGCCAGGCTGGACATTGGGGTTTGGAGCAGCCTGGGATGGTGGAAGGTGTCCTTGCCCATGGCAGGGGGTGGCACTGGATGATCTTTAAGATCCCTTCCATCCCGATCCAGTCTGTAAATTCTCTGATTAAAAGCCCAGACAGCAATGATGAGTTTCAGATCCACTCCACCACTAAAAGATTTCGGGTATTTGCAGTCACCAACGCACAAACTTCAGTATCAGCAGCGCAAACAACCCTTCCTTATTTCTTCCCATGCCCTCAAAGTCCTCTCCAGAAGCACAGGACACTGAAGAGTGTCTCTGTTAGCCAGGGAAATATTAACACATAATCACTGTTAGATTGTACAACCTGACACCAACCTTTTCTCCTCCTCTAGACCCTGGAACCAGCTCTCCAATAACAACATTTATGAGAGTCCTTTAACAACTCCTGTAATGATTCACTTAAAAAAGAAAATAAATCATTTTTTATTGCACTTCCCTGCCTCTTTAGGAAGATACAGCATCCTGACAAATAAAATGTACCTACTGAACAACAAGACCTTAGCTGTGACATTGTGAGCAGTGAAATAACACTTGGAGAATAGATGTATTCCAGAACCAAATATCCCCAGGGAGCTTGGATGTTAAAAGCAACAGCACTTGCAATTTTGGATATACACATCTGAAATGTCCTTCTAGGCTACACCACAAATTTCACAGGTGAGAAAAATAGGGAAGAAAAAAAAAGCAAACCCAAACCCTAAGTGCAAACCAGAAATGTGCTTCAGAGAGGAGAGATGCTGCAAACAGGGCTGCTTTCTCAGCAAGCAGCAGGACTTCCCCTCTTTGTGATTTACAGATACTTAAAAACAAGTAGGTTAATGAAGCAACAATACACTGACTGCAGAGTGCTGATTAATACAAACTTCCCAGCACTGTGATCCATGAGCCAATTCAGCACCAGGGCAATGTCCAAGCTGTTTGGCTGGGCTTATTAAGGGAAAAAAAAAAAAAAAAAGCCTTGAAGAAGCAACAGTAGCATTTATTTGGTGTTAACTAAATAAAATAATTCCTAAGAAATAACTGCCTATAACTGCATCTCCACTGTATGAGGACTAAAACCCCAGAGTTTACAGTATTCAGCTTTCCACTCTGCATTTTGAGTTTGGCTTGCTCCAGGATTTTCACTATTAGCTTTTTAATAGTTTAATTTAGAAGAAGTTTGGCCCAACCAAGCTGATATGCAGTGAAACCATCAGGGCTCTAAATGTGCCTCAGGCACTCTGGAGTCTCTACCTCAGTTTCCTCTTCTCTAAGGCAAAGGCAACACCCCTGGGTTGGGAATGGACCACAAAAATACTTGGGAAGCCTCTTCAACACTGAAGAAGATGTGATTTCTCTGTTAGGAAGCACAGGAGCATCCCCTCCTCACCCAGAGGAGCAGGAGCCCACACAGCACCAGCAGATGACAACAAGCTCTCTCCATCACCTTCCCACAGCATCCTCACCAGAGCCACTTGGAGATGGGGTTCAAAGAAAATAAGAACCAGGAGCATCTCTGAGTTCTTCAAGGGTTTGTTTTGGGGTGCAGTGATGACTTTGGGAGACTCTGGAGCATCCTGCAGCCAGACACAGGGCAGGGATGTGTCACCTCAGCTGCTGGCACGGGCTCAGAAGGGCCAGACTTACTCTACACAACTCAAAGATTCTTCCCCAGAGCTGCAGAACACCTAAAGCTGTGCCATCCCAGCCTAAATATGCTGCTGGAGGAGAGAAACCACCCAGCTTCTGTCATCACTCCAACAACTAAAACATCCCAAGCACTGTGGTCCGTCCAGTGAACCACAAGGTACTGTAGCAATATTTCCCATTTTTCTCTTTTCTTTCCACAACAAAATGGCATGAACTTGCACATCAGCATTTCTGCCTGTCACTACAATGAAGATTTCCTGTGTCCCACCAAAAAAAAAAGGACAGGATTGAAAAGGGAGCCTTGAGTGGTTTTTTGAACCAGCTTTTCAATCTCGGGTGGGGGCGTAGCCAAGCTCAGAAGTGATCTGCACTGCACGATGGCTGTTCAGTCAATGATACACTACTGGAGGTCTCAACCCAGTTCTCAGTGAACAAATGGCTGTATAAAAATAGCCATTACCTAAGACGACCATTTTCATTCCAGGACAAAAGAACATCAGGCTGGAAATTGCAGAATTAACCCCTTGAGCCTGCAGCCCACCACAATGCCTTGTGTTTAATTTGCAATAGGGAAAAAAAAAATCACATCGTGGTGACTAAGAACAAAGGACAAAGGATAACAATTAATTTAAACATTAACTACCACTGAAACAAAGGGCAAATTGCACCCTCTCCTAAAAGAAGGTTCCAGGGAGACATGAGAGCTCCTTCCAGGGCCTAAAGGGGCTCCAGGAGAGCTGGAGAGGGACTTTTGACAAGGGATGGAGGGACAGGACACAGGGAATGGCTTCTCACTGCCAGAGGGCAAAGCTGGATGGGAGATTGGGATGAAATTGTTCACTGTGAGGGTGGGCAGGCCCTGGCACAGGGTGCCCAGAGAAGCTGTGGCTGCCCCTGGATCTCTGGAAGGGCCCAAGGCCAGGCTGGACATTGGGGCTTGAAGCAGCAAAGGCACACTGGCTGGAAACAATGGGCCACCTAAAGTAACAGTCCAGGTGTTCCCTTCCTCCCAGCCTGCTCCATATCCTCGTTCTTCACACTAAAACTTGCCAAATTTATGCCAACAACAACCTGTCCATTCAAATCCTGGGGAAGGCCTGCGCTGGGACGGAAATGCAAAGCTACAAATCAACCTTCAGGAGAGCACAGCAGGATGGAAGGGCCGTTTAGACGAGCAGAGCTTTTATTTGTTGGGACCAATACTGTTAAAAGGAGTAGCAGATTAGCACCAGGTTAGAACCAAACACAGCAGCTGGTTTCCTGCTACTAACCAGGACGAGCAGGGATAACTGTTCAGTGAATTCTCCAAATACACCCCCCAAAGAGTGAAGGTGTAGAAGGACGAGTTAATGATGAGCATGAGAATGACAGTCAGCTTTTTCCTCATGGCTGCTGTGCTGAAGCTCAGGAAAATGCTCTTGAGTGATGCCAGCATCCAGCATTGCCCCCTCATTCCCAGCTCCACCGCAGCATCCGACAGCTCCCAAGCCAGCCACGTGCCCTCTCCTCTAACACCACCAATCCCAAAATCAAGCTGTTGCACATGAAGGATTAAAAGGACCAAAAAAAAAAAAAATTAGAATAATCATAATAATAAAAACTCAGTGAACTCGTTTTTTAGGGTTCACGGAGAACCTTTTAGGCACGGCCCAAATGTCAGGGTCACCCTGCGAACGCTGGTCTGCAGGTGGCAGCTGCATCCTGCCATCACCGGAGTGTATTAAAACCATCTGAGCACACTCCTGTGCTCCCTGTGCATTACTGAGCATTCAGGGAGAGCTGGCAAAGGTTATCCCTAAAAGTTTACCTCTGAAACAGTGCCGATAGGAAAGATAAGCAAGCAGATGTTGACTTGAATGCGCTCGAATGGGATTTTGGAGCAGTCAAAAAAGAAAACGTCCCAGGGGGATTTCTCTGGATTTCACGTTTAGCACAGTGCATATTGATTAAAAGCACAGTCACCAGTGCAGGTATGTAATAACAATATTGGGTTAACAAAGGGGCAGACTGGGACTGACAGCTCCCAACACCTCCGGGGTGCTGAGGCATGCCCCAGGGTAGCAACACAGCTCTGGACAGGGAGATCTGCCCTCAGCGCAGCTTTTAGGGAGCCTTCAGGACAGAAGGATCAATGCAAACACTTCCAAACTTGCTGCTGCTACCCTGCTTTCCCAGGTACAAGCCCAGTGTGCCTCTTACAGAGCGCTCTCAGCCCCCAGAGGAAGCAGAGATTGGTTTGGTTCTCACCGTCCAGCTGGGAAGAGCAGTTTGGAATGGAGAACACTTGCAGCTTTCAGCGCCCAAAGAGTGGCTGCTAAAAGAAATGAGGGACACAGACACAAAAAGAACAGCTGATGTGCATTTTAACTTGAAAACACCAGTAAATTTTGTGTTTGGCCCAGTTGCAGTCGAGTGTCTGCTGCAGGAAGGGGGTAGGAGGAAGCCCTGAAGGCAAAGCCCGTAAGGATGGGGCAGAAACAGCTGGAGGGGACCAAGGTCACCTCAGCCAGGGGGACACAGCTGCACTGCTCCTGAGGACATCCTTTCCTCCTTCACTGCTGATCCATCACCAGCTCCAGCCAAGAAGCTGAACAGCCTCAGCTCTATTTCCTCGGCTCCCCCTTGATTTATAAACTGCCTCCTGCAAAGCCTCATTTCCGACACTGGAATTCCAATTTGCTATTGTCTCGGTTTGAGACAAATTTAGAGGAGAATAGTCTTTGATAGAAAGTAGGTTGTAGTTACTTGTTTTTTTACTATGTTTGGGAAAAGAAAATATTTTTTTGGAGGAAAGTGAAGAAGGAAAAAACTATTTATTTAATGAATACACAAAAAAAATAATAACGTTGAATAATAAAATTTCTTGTTGTGGAGAAAAATATGGAAGAGTTTGTGCTCAGAAAGGCACAAAATTCATTTTCTGGGCATAGAGTAGGTGATATAGGATACATCATAAAGTCACACTAAGTCTTTTGTAAACTGCCTCTTGCAAAGCCCCATCTCCGACACCAGAATTCCAATTTGCTATCACAATCTTTAAACCTACAGGTAAAACCTTTCATTTTTAACACTGGCCATGTGACAAACCACGAAGAAACTCAAAAACCCAACCACGAAGGTCTTTAAAAAAAATAAAAAATATTTAGAAACTCCACAAAGCCTGTTCTGGCTGCTGCACAGCAATGGGAAAAGCACTCAGTAAATCACCCGTCTGACCGCTGGGCAAGGGCCAGAATTCCCTGAGAACCTGGCTGGCAGCAGCACTTCCACAGGTTCTTTACCACGAGCTGCTTGAATTTGCTTTTTAACTACCCAGAGATCTGACATCAGCCTTTGCTGGCAAAACAGGCTCAAAAAAAACCCAACAAAAACAAGCCCAAGTACTGTTGTGCTGCAGCTGTGTGTGTGCCTGGGGAGGTGCAATTCAGCAGAGCCTGGGGTTGGACAGGGGACCCCTCCACAAAGAGTGGTAAGTAAAAAAAGACTCAGATCTGTTTAGAAATGAGGAAGCATGGATAAAGCAGTAAAAATTTAATAAGATTGCCATACCCCAGTTATTTTTTCTCTCCTTCCATCCCATTTCTCTCCACACTCTCTTTTCATTCAAGGACTGTCACTCAGTCCACACAAGAGAGGGATCTCCACTGTGTCTTACAGAGTTTTGTAGGGGAAGAGAAGCTCAGCATTTCCCTACATGGCTTCAGGTATTTTTCAAGCACTCCAAAACCAAAGCTCTGTACAAAACCAGCTGGCAAATACCCACAAGGAGCAAAAAAACCACTGGATAACAGAGAAGAGGCAGCCAACACTGCTCACACACAACCTAAATCTGACCTACATGGTGCATAAAACCAATTTAACAGCAAAGGGGGAAACAAGCCCTGTCTGCACATGATTTTGGAGGTGTTTGCAGCACTTCCAAACACTATCTGCAAAGAGTGCACTCTGGAGAGAAACTGAGGCAGTAGGCTCAGGGATCCAGATTTTTCATTTCCATCTGTGTTTAGCCTGTTTCTCTTCTCCTCTGTGACTCACCAGAAAGAATGGAAGTAGAGGAAACTGCTCAGAGATTAAGCTGAAAAGCAAACACAGAGGAAAAAGGGATGACTTCACACTACGGAGTCTGAGCAGTGTGGTGATGCTGCACATCAGCTGCTCCCCAAAATTTACCCTGGTGGCATTTAGCTTTCCATCTCCACTGAGGAAAATCACAGGGGACAGGGTGAGCTGCATGCAGTGCTTAGAGAGGACTCTCTGAGTCTCTTAATGCCAGCCGAGGATTTTTATATGGAGCCTCCAGGCACAAAATGTCCCAAAGGACAAGTGGTCTCATAATTGGTTAAAAAAGGCAGAGAGGGCCAACCTCTGAAACATTAGGCTTGTGGCCACCTCTGTACTCAATTTCAGCACCATTTCCCTTCTCTCCACAGTCAAATCCTGCTATTTACTCCCACCTACATACCATCAGGCAGATGGGAGACACTCAGCATAATTCTTCACTCTGATCCCTCCCCGTGTCCCTCCAAAACCTGATTTGGTTTCCTATGCAGTAAGACAAAAATCATATTAAACTGCAGGGGAAAAAAAAAAAAAAACCAAACCAAAACCCACAACCCAACCAGCTACGCTACACACAGGATTTGCATCTGATCCCAAATTTCCTTCACAGCCAGTGCGTATGTTTTGCAGATTTCCACCGTAGCAGGACTTTCATCCCCTCCCTCTGCACAGCCACTGCTTGTCTTGCAGTGTGAGATTGAAGTAGACAAGTGTGAAAGAATCATATAGGGCTCAACATCATTAGGCTCACCCTGAAAGCACAAGAGCTGACAGGTCTGAGGAAGCAACTTCCGATTTTCCCCTGGGGCTCAGATTTGGGAGCTGGGAGGTTGGGGAGAGAAAGGAAGATCTTTAAAAAATAAAGCCAGGGAGGGAGGCTGAGTGTTTGCCGTCATCTCTGCAGTCTTGGGGGAGCCGTGAGGCTACCAGGATGTCAGAAATTATGAGGAATTAAATAGCTACGAAAAGCCTCAAATTAAACCTAAACCCAAACTGTGAAAACACAATGAGAGTTCAGCCTGTTAGAAATAATGTGCTGGGCAAAACATTAACACATTTACACTTGAAAGTTGTGAAAGAGTCAGAATCATCCTGCTTAAAATGTATCAGTCAGACGAGATCTGATTTCAGGACAGAGCATCCTGCACATACATAAAAGAAAGCACTTGAATAGGCGTCATAACACAAACATCCATTTATTTTCTGCCAAACAAGATCAGTGTTCTCTCTCCACAAAATAATGTTCCCCACAAAATGCCGGAGCTCAGCTTGCTCCTTTTCTCACAGAAAAAGAGCTCACCAAATCAAATGGTGCCAAATATTTCAGTTATTAAACAGGCCCAGTTGCACACTTCAGGGCATTTGTCTTTAATTCAGACTGCTGGGTTTACACAAAATAAAATATAAAATACCCTCACCTTAAAGGCTGGCAGATCAGCTCTGCCTGAAAAGTCAAACCAGGCTTTTTGCAATTGAATCAATGGCAAAGTTAAGATGCTGCCCACTGAAAAAAACCCCAGTGGTTTAAAACTTGGAGCTATTATGCAATGATTACCTTGTCATCATTCCAGGGAATCCTCAGTGGCTTGTGGAAGGGTAAGTGGCATCTCTGAATGGGAGCTGCAGCTTGAAGCAGTATTTGTGGGGGCTTGGTCTGGGGTGGTTTTAAATTTATTTTATATTTATGTGTGGAAATAAGTGTGAACCACTGAAAATCAAGCCATCAATGCTGATGGCCATCAAGATCAGGATTGAGTCTGACTGCCAAAAACCAGGCAGGTACATTTTGTACTTCTCAAGGCCCTTCAGTTTGCCTTGTTCAGAAAACTCCTCAGCAGCTCCATCCAGACAGCAGAGAGAAAAGGGCACCAATACAGCCAAAGTGGAGGGAGATAAACAAACCAACAGGATTTATCAGCATGGACACCCCAAAAGCAACCAATGTGCATCCCAACAGCTCAGAAACGAGGTGAGAGACAAAGAACAAACTCGGGGAGTTGTGTAAAAAGCATCTCCTCCTTTTGGGGAGGCTGCTTCATGACTTTTTAAATAAATACACCTGGCACACAGGTTGCAATGGGAATATAAACTCATTAATTTCCAGACCAGTGTCAGCTTTCCAGATACCAGCTTGTCCCACAACAATGACTGTAACTGAATACAAACCCTCCAGGTCACTGTTCTGCCTGGGGTATTAAACAGCACTGAGGAATAAAAGGCAGAATTAATATTTCAAGGGGCTGCAGGCACCAGGAGTAATGGATGGGGATGAGAACCAAGCAGCTCCTGAGCTGAGTTGCTCCATGGCACAAAGTGGGCCGGCTTTCAAAGGCCATGACCACCCAAAATTTCCAAAAGCAAGCCACAATTCACAGTATTCCCTATTTATACCCTATTTATTTCACAGTATTCCCTATTTATTCCCACATTTATACCCTACCCAGGTGAGACAGTTCATCTCTGTTGCCAGAGATGGGCATTGAGCACTTCTGAAATCACTCCTCCTCATCGTGTGTGGGTGCACAAACACTGATTCCCGCAAAAAATTTGGTTTATCTTCCCAAGACTCAACTGCAACAAGAAGGAATTTCCTTCAGCTGTAATCCCACAGTTCCCAAAGTTCTTCAGAGGGGCTGACTGAGCTCTCCTCTTTGTAATTTACTGTTCTCTGATACCCCCCAAAACTGATTTAACAAGTCCTGCTTGTGAAAGTGAAAACCAGGCATGCAGAAACTCTCCCTGCTATTCAGGTGCTTGCCAGAAAACTCAGCTGCAAAACATTTGTGTGTAGAACCGAAAGCCTCTCCCGAAACCTTTCATGTGTCTCTCTACACGTCAAGCTCCCTTTCTTCTTCCTTTTATCTTCATTTTTAGATAATTCTCACTAAAAGCAAGGTGGTCGTTCTTGTGAAATTACCATAACGTCTCTTGATGGACTTTTAAGATCTCTGCTGCTTGTTACACAGCGCTGCGATGTGTTTTGCCAAGAAGCGAGACATTGTTTATTCTTGTATTAGGGAGACAAAGTGTTTCCCACTTAAGGGCTTCATCTCTCCTAAAAACGCGGCGCAGCAGAGAGAGTGGCAGAGCTGGAGGGAGGAGGCTCCTGACGGAACCGGAATTTCAATTCCATTGATTAGCCAGCATCGCCGGAGTAAGGAGATTTAATGCCGAGCCCCGGTGTAAATTGGATTCCAATTGCTGTCCCTGTGTAAAAGGGGGTCTCACATAAAGGATTAAACGCAGGCCAAGGGTGCACAATGAACCCACTGGCTCATTCACAATCAGCTTTGTGTACTCATTAGAAAAGGGAGCTAATCACCCCAGTTTGTGCTGGTTTCAGAGCTGCCAGCACAAAAGGCTGTGACCTCCCACTGCGAGTCAAAGACAAAATATCCCACTTTCTCCCATGTACCAAAACCTCTCATTTTGTGCCTCCAAAATTCAACCTTCTGATGGATCCACAATAAAAATTAGCTATGGTCAGCAAGACTCAGCTACCCCTAAAATCCCAATTATGGTGCTTAATACAGGGGGTGAATTAGGAAAACTAAACATCTGTCCAGTAAGGAGTCTCCCAGTGACCTAGTTCTGTCCCAGTGTGTGGCTTGCTTGTAAATGTGATCAGAGCATGTGCAGTGCAACAAAGCCCAAAGATTCCCAAAGCAATCTCCCAGGTAATCAAAAATCACATTTTAAGCAGCACATGGAAACGTATTCCTACACTTGTTGCTGTGGCACAGGAAAGCATAGGAGTTAAACCAAAAGCTGTAAGGAGTAGAAATATGGAAACTTTGCTGCGAGCACAGTTTTGGAACAAAGTGCTGGGCAGGGAGAGTGTTTTTTTCCCCCACAGCCTCTCGGGTCCCACAAGGAGCTGCTCGAAAAGAAGAAGTGCTCCAAGGCTGGACAGCAGCCCTTGCACACTACACACCCCTGTGTCGGGGTGATGGGCACCTCCACATGCCAACATGTCCCTGAACCCTCTCCACATCGCCCTGGTGAAACAACATCCCCTCAGCCCCTCAAAAACAGGGTGAAGTCACCCCCACAGCCTTCCCTGGGGTGACAGCTCCCATGCTCTGCCCCCAGACCCCAGCTTGCTGATGCTGCTGTCCACTGTTCTCCTCGGCAGGCTTTTGGCCCTGCCCCTCCCCAAACAGCTCCATGCCACTGCTGTGGGATCAGCACCGTGGCTGAGTGTTTTGAGCACAACAAACGTTTTGTCCTTTTGGAGAGGAGTTAATTGCCCTGCTTCCTCTTGCCCCTGTTCTGCTGCTTGGCCAGGTCTCCCACATAGCCGAGGATGTGTCCACAGAAAGCAGTGAGGGTGGCACCATCCAGCTCATGGGAATGCCATGGGAACTTCCAAAGGATCTCCCTGGCCAGGAGAGGAGCTCGTCCATGTGTCCAAAGGATCTCCCTGGCCAGGAGAGGAGCTGGTCCTGTGTCCTCTCGCTGCACACCGCAACACAGGTACCAATAAACAGCACCACAGGGACCCTGCTGACCGCTTGTGATGCTGGGTAATTCAAGAAAAGCATTAATCCAAGACAGATTCTCACAGAATCTGCCCCAAATTGTGCACACCGAGGTGCCACAGAGACCAAGATCCCCCAGAAGCAATAACCTCTTCCCACTTAATGGCTATTTCAGGGAAAACAACATCACAAGAACAGTCTGGGTCAGGAAAGGCTTAGATTGACCTTATGTTCCATTAAATTACCCTTTGCCTAGAATATAACCCTTGGTTTCCAATTTCTCTTTTACTACAGAAAGCCTCAGGCCAAAGGAAAACTCCCAGCATCCATCCATTTCCAGATTAGGAAAACAAAGTTTGAAACTCCAAGCAGTCTGAGGAGGTAGGACCCAATATCACAATATGCCTTTCCTGTGCACAGCTGCTTTCCCAAAGAACCAAGGGAAGCAATTCCTCATTCTCTCACAAAGAAAGTGAACCCGATGCAGCCACGGCACCACAACCAGTAATGGGCACTCCACGGATCTGTCACACAAGCAATGAAACCAAAAGTGACTGGTTAATCCACGTAGCCCCTTTTAACACCCCTCCCAAGCAAGTGTAAAACCACAGGCAGGCACAACCATCACCACCGTGTGTGCCCTCCCAACTGGCTCCCAGCCCGGGGTTGTGGGACACATCACTGGTGTCCCATGGAGAGGAAAGCAGGTCAAGAAAACTGAAGAAATGCAGAGCAAAAGGTCAGAATGGTGGTGTTCATATTATTTATAGCACAACTATTTTATTTTTCCTTAATTGACAATGTTTAGTGGTTTGGAGGAAATCAGTCGACCTTTAAGAAGGAACAATTCTGAAGGAAGACAATCCAAAAATATGCTGAAGGACCACTCTTGTCGATGGGGAACAATTTCTCTGTCCACAGGGACCTCTGTCAGGCAAATAAAATCTTCTGTCAGCAGCTGCACACAGAACCTCCAGTGCTGGAGGATAAAATCTGATTGTGTGCACATCTGAGGAGATGGTATCTATTCACTGCCTATTGGCACACAATGTGCTGGGTAAAAACAGTTTAAACTAAAATCTCATTCTCCTCTTTAGAAAAAGAAGGAGAGAAAAGCTGTAGGCCTATGGCAGCAACTCCAGTCCAGATGTCTCTCTCTGCTGATTTTTATGTAAGTAGCAAGTGTTTTATTAAATGATAACCCATTGGCAACAAGAAGGCAGAGTACTCTGGATGCTTTTCAGTGTCACCAAATTGAACTTTTTTTTAGGCTATATGAGAAAAAGCCAAATCCAAACGACATGCAGAAGTCACAGAGCATGAAAATTACCCCCTGGTATTTTAGACTGAACAATCCCCCAACAGTTAGTGAAAAAAACACAGATTTCCATTGTTATTGGAGTTGCATCATATGCACCAGTTTCAAGTCACAGTGTCATAATAATATTAGCAATAATATTCACTGGTTTATTGTCCTGGGAAATCAGTGCTTAGCAGCTTGACATTTCACTAACACGACACCCTTGCGACAGACTGAAGCACTTGAAAAATTCCACCTCACATTTCTGCCACTCAACCAGCACCCTGCAACCAGCACACAAAATCCCTCCCTCCTCCATCAATATATTCGCAAGATTCTCCCACCAAGATGATAATACCCAATCTGCACTTATTTTCCAGATGATCAACTGGACTTCTGCACGCCTTACAACCTGGCCTTTGGCATTCTCAGCAAGAGCAGCATTAGGTCCAATGATCATTATCTCCATGACTTCAATTTTCCTCTCAGCCTCTCGCAATCTCAAACCAAAGCTTTCCAACTCCTTATCCACTGCAGCATGAATAGCATCTCGCTTTTCTATAATGTCTGCCAAGCACTTAGCAAGCCCAGCACTGCTTGATAAGCCGAATCCGTGCCTCCTGACAGTACGGAGCTGGGAGCAGTCAAGCCTGACCCTCCCAGCTAGAAGGAAGTTTGAAAGTGAAATATCAGGGCCTCAGAGTGGCCACTCAGTCTTTTTTTCCCTCCAGTTCCTGTAAGCACGCAGTGCCTGATGTCCCATTCCTGGGGTCACACCAGCAGCTCCCACATTTGCAATCCACCAATCATCAACCCTAAAGGTCCATGTAGGTTTATCAAAGCTTAGCTGGAGGAATAGGCTTTCCATTCCTAAATACTGGATTATATCTCAATTCCAGAGGTAAAAATGGCATGGCAAACAAGGGAGGCAACTGCATAACTCAGCTTTTAGAGTTACAAGAGGTGAGAGAAGTGCCTGAGGCACAAATCCCTTCCCCAGAGCCCCAGCACTGCCATCCTTTCTTTTCCTGGGGACTCCAGACATGTCAATTCCAGATGCATAGAGCAGACAAGTTCTTTCCTACCTCATGGAGACTTAGAAAAAAAGCTACCTGGGTATAAAAACCACGTGGCATCTCCCTTATGGGAACATCCTCATTGATTTCCCTTCTGTGGGTTAATTGGGATCCCCATGTCAGGGTTTGGGAGCAGCACAGTTCCCACTGCACCTCTCCTTAGATTACCCTCACTCCCAGTGCCAAGGCTGATCTCTTCTTACTGATTTAAACCCATCTTGCTTTTTTCAGGGATCTGTGAAGAACCAGTTGTGGGCTACAGAAAGCAATTCTATAAATAAAGAATTTTTGGTTGGGGCAGGGGAGGGGGATGGAGAAGAAGGGAGAAAGGCTAGGAAAGACATTATCTCTCTTAAAAAAATCAAAATATAGACAACTACAATTTAATTCTTCCATCACTTGTAGAATACAAACAGCACCAAACTCCACACACACTAGAAAACTAATACCTGAAGGACTCCAACAGAATATATGATGTATAACACTTACTCCGCTCTGAATTGCAGCCTCTTCCATGAGGGAACAAAATGAAATCATGGAATCATCATGGTTGGAAAATCCCTCCAAGATCATCAAGCCCAACCATTCCTCCAGCCCTGCCAAGGCCACCACCAAACCATGTCCCCAGGTGCCACATCTGCAGGGTTTTTGAACCCTTCCAGGCACAGTGACTCCACCACTGCCCTGGGCAGCCTGTCCCAGGGGGGAGCAGATGGAGGGTGGAGGACAAGGAATGGTTTAGAAGAGAGCTGCCTGCAATTTTCACCTCCTGCCTCCCTGGAGCCACCAGACCTCCTGACACCCGTTCTCCATGTGCCACACTCAGAGATTTGTGTTTGGATTTAAAAGTGAGACCTTGGAGAGCTGGAAAAAAAAGGATCAGGGAAGGAAGGAGGGGCTCTGAGAGCCACTTCTGGAGATGGGAACAAGTACAATGGGTGGAGGGCATGAGGATGAAGCAGTTCAGACTGTCAGGAGATGCTGCTCCCCCCAGCAAGTCCCTGTCAGACGAGAGCAGAATCCAGCAGCTTGATTTTGCATTTGTTATTTCTTTCTTTAAGAGCTACATAAACGTTCTGATTAATAATAATGGACCTGTTACTGCTTCCACTATCCCCAAAGGGAGCAAAATCAGGTTTGGCATTTGCAATTATGACTGCTACAGCAAGAGTTATCAAGTGTCATGTGAGAGAATAGAGGGCTTGATCCTGGGCAGTGCCGAGCGCTCCCAGCATCGCTGAGCAAAACCATCAGAGCATCTATTAATTTTTGGTTAATACACCTAAATTCATCCTGTGTCTAAAGGATGAGCTCGAGCCACGTGGCTGGGCCACAGCAGAGAGAGGCACTGGGGACATGGAGAAAATCCTTCCCCCGGGAGAACTCAGCTCAACCTGGCTGAGAACGCGAGGCACAGGAGGCAGCAGCAGGTGGATCACATCCCACCTCCTCCACAGGATCTGCTCCTGTTCAGGTGGGCATGAGACAAGAGAAGGGAACCAGGGTCAGACAGAACCCATCAGGCTCCAAGAGTCCAATCCTGAATTGTACCCTGAAGGACTCCAACGCATTTGTTGCTGGAGCTAGTGGATGTCTCATCCTATTTACATAATATATGACCTAATTTTGTGTTCACTGAGTATTTAATTACAGCCGATTGAATACAAAAATGACTCAAAATACTCCCAGCACTAATAATTAATGTTTTAATTGTGTTTTTTCATGAGGTTGGGGTTTTTTTTTGCCTCGCATGCAGCATTTAAATAATTTGAGCACATATAAAAAAAAAATTAAATAAAGAAAATGCATTGCTCCTTCCGGAACCAGCTTGGAAGGGACCAGCACTTATTTAATGTGGCGGCCCCTCCTTTTTCTCCACAGACACAGGGATTCTGTATTTCACACTCCCGCTACCAGAATTAATAATTCCAGCCCATTTTGTGAACTAGAGCCTCTGTCAGTTCACTCACCCAACTCCATCCCTGCGGGACAGGGCCTTGTCAAGCCGTGGAGCATCATCTGCTGCCTCTGGCAGAGCTCAGACACAACTGTGTTGAAAGGAATCCGAGCACAGCTGCTCAGCAATTGCTCTCCCAGTGCAAGACAAAGTGTCTCTGTGAGGAACACCAACTATTCATCAGGATTTTCAAGATATTTAATAAGAATCTCCTTAATAAGTGTGTGTATTTCCATCCCAGGCAGGGCTGGAAATCCCCATCCCATTGTCAAATGTTTCCAGCAAATCCAAGCCTGACCATTTCTCAGGGCAGAGTGGGAACAGCTTTGCAATACTGAATTTCAGCTCATCAAAAGGCTTCAGAATGACCATTTAATTAAGCCAGTTCAAAACATTTCACACTTCAGATAGCAACAGATTTAAAAAATAAATAAAAATTGAAAAACAGGAGAAGGACTAATAACTGTAGAATTGTTCACGTACCTTAAAGAGTTTACATGTTCTAAACACTTAAGGAATTATGTGTTCTTAACCTATAAGGAATAAAGAATCACTACCAGAGCATGCTGGAGCAGTATCAGCCCTCCTGCAGCACATCCAGGAGTACTCTCCGTGTTTTCTTCCCTGGGAATGACTCAGATAATGATAGCAAGTGGCAAATTAAATCATACCAGTGCTATCTGAGAGCTGCAATCCTTTATAATTAGTGGGCTTTGTTTGTTTAGGAAAGAAAAAAAAAATCACTTTTATAGAAAGCTTATCTCAGGGATAAGGGGCCATTGTTTTTAGACTGCTTTTTAATAATGCCAGCCTTTAAAAAAAGAAAAAAAAGATACAAACCAAAAACAAACTCTAAAAGATCTTCTAAGCAGAGGGTCATTATAAATAAAACAAAACATTAGCATGTAAACCACTATTTCTGCAGAGCCAAGAAATGCTCACAATATGTAAATCCCACACTAAGTTCTCGACCATTAGTTTTCACCTTGAAGCAAATTAATTATTCTTTCCAAAATCAGTTTATTAGAATAATAATCTCCTCCTCCTGATTCTTTTGCTGAAATAGTAATTCCATTATTATATGGCCATAATACACACCAAGAAAGCAGAGTGTTGTTGAAAGGTCTTTTAGCTTTCGAGATCAATACAAATTATCATGCTCAGCATTTCTCTCTCCAGATATTTACACCATGCTCATCACCTCGGTATCCCAGCTCAATACAAGAAAAGCAAAAACTTGTTCACAACGCAGCATATTTAATCTTCAAGTGCTTGACAAGCACCAGCCAATATCCAGAACTCCCTGGTGGCTGCTCTGATGGAGCAACTTGGGTTTAGAGGCTGAACACAGAGCAGGGCTCAGTGCCTCGGACAGAGTTTGGGCAGGACTTGGGCTCAGCTGCTCCAAGAACCCCCAGGTGTAGCAGCCCCCTAAATCTGCAGGCACCTGAGCTCATGGCCACGTTCCCCAAGCTTCCTGTCACATCCCTCCAACTCTGTGCCCATCATATCTCTGGATATAAATAATTGTTTTCTCTGTCCTTTCCTGCCTGGGCAACTCTGGAAGGTGCTCCAGATTCTCCAGGCTTTGAAAGATCACCTTGTCCAGTGCCAAACTCTTCTATGCAGTCTGTATTTAACCCAAATTTGGGGCTCCACTCAGGAAGCCAAGCACTTAAAAATAAAATGCTGCAAAAGCCAAGTCTTCTATTAAATTTAATCCCAAGCAACCTCTGACATCAAAGCCACAGTGACTAATCCAGCAACGGTCAGTGAACATCCCTGGTCCACAATCAGGACAATCATGAAGAAAAAAGACTGGAAACAACCTCAGGATTTGGGTCTTGTGGAGACCTGGCCTGGTTTACATCAGCCACGCAGAACCTGGGAGGGACGGCAGAGTGATGGCTGTGTAATCACTCGGGGGTTTTTTGTTCAAATATCAGAAATCCAGGAGAACCAGTGCTGGAAAAGGTCACCCCACAGGTGAGTGTGTCATGGACAGAGAGTCCATGGCAGCAGGGACATTTGGCTCCGCCTCTGCTGTCATTTCCTGAGGTACAAGGCAGGCCCCCTGACCCCAGAGCAGAATAAAGACCAGCACTGCCTATAAATACCCTTTAATGCATCACTCTTATTGCTTTTAATGCCTCAAATTAGATTTGGTTTTGTTTTTAAATGGAAATTAGGTCTTCATCAACCCTGAACGCTCATTCTCGATCTACCAGTTACACATATTAGCTATTCATCCTTGCTGGGCTTTGGTGAGGACTGCTTGAATACCTCTTAGAAACAAACAGCCCTTGGTAATCACTAGTCTTGATTAATAAACACAGCCCCAATATCTAATCTGACTTCTAACCACAGAGACCCTAAATAAGCTCACATTTTGTAGAAGTTCAGAACATGGGGGAGCTGAAAAAAGTTCCCCAAGGACTTGCTTCATTTTTTTATTTACTACCTGGTGACATTCAATTCTTAATCAGCCATTTTCAAGGACGGTTTTATTAATTTTAACAGCAAACACACAAGTCCATATATTCATCTGCTTTAGTCCCTATTTAACTCCTGTTAAACACAACTTATGACTGGAGCTTGGACACGGTTTTTTCTCACTAGAACAGCTACGAAACTTCCCAACCTCTGTGTTTACAAGGTCCACAAACATTTCCAGGAAAGGAATAAATGGGGTATTACCTGAATCATTATATCCACAAGTTAACTGAGAAAGGACAATTCAGAAAAGAGTGGTTAAAAAGTAAGGAGAAATTTCTAATCCCCAACAGCAGTTTGATGGTTGCACATCCCCCTGCTTCCTCCTGTCCAGACCAGGGCTCTCCACATAGGAGAAGTTGGGGGAAAGAAAAAGAAAAAATAAAGCTTCCTTTGTCTTCAACAAAGTTTCCGTTTAGTATCTCAATGAAATATTTACTTTTCTTGTATTTTATACTTTAATTATTCATTACTGAAATCAGTTTAAAGAGCTGCCATGCTCTTAAATGAAGTTCTAAAAATGATACCTTGGAGCTCCACATTTATCGCAGTTTAGCGACTTTCATCTCAAGTCTGCTCTGCCTGCAAGTCATGGAGCCTCCTTCCTCTTCAGAGAGACTTGACAAACTCATTCCAGACACCACAAGGGGAGCTTTTGTAAGGGCTGCCTACAGATCACATGCTGAGGCAGAAGTTCTCATTCTGGCCCCTGCAGGATGGTGAAAGTGAGACCATCACTGTGTCTGACTGCAGGGGTCAAACACCCCTGGGGAACATGGAAGGGTTTGGTGTCACTCTGGGTCCAACAAATAAGCGATAGGGATGACCAACATCCAACTCCAAAGGCAACAGACAGGAAAAAAAAAGAGGACAGAGAAGACTGAGTTGGCTTCATGGAAGTTGGAGACACAGATGGGAGCAGAGTCCATGGACAGGCTCCTCCACCCACAGCCAACTTCTCTCCAGCTCTCTGTGCCTGAGGTCTGCAGCACATGAAACACCCAGAGAGGGCTGCAGAGGGTTTGCAGATAAACCCTCATCCCTCCACACTCAAGAGAGAACAGCAAATACAGCTACAGCAAACACAAGTTTAAAGTTCACCTGGTGCATTTTCACAGCAAGATGTGTCTGTGGACAACCCACAACCCTGCTGGCACTGGCAGGGCCCAACGATAAAATTCCTGCCTAAAACTTCTCAGTTTGTCTTCGCAAGGAAAACCAGAGCTGTCATCACCTCACCTTCACCAACCCAGGGCAGCTTTCAGAGGCGAAGTCCCTGCGAACGGTGCAGCTTTTGACAAATTACTGTGGTCAGAGCAGCCTGGAGGTCCCTATCACCTGCCAACGTGTCTGAAAATTGTGTTCCCTGGTCTCTCCTGGAAGTGCAGCTCGTGGCAATGATGACGGCGAGTCCCAGCTGCTGGTGCAAGCACTGGACACAGAGACGATTGGAGCTGGCAGTTCAACTCGGGATCACTCTAAAGGGAGAGGGGAATAGAAACAAGCAGACTACACTGGTCAGCGTGACAGTCATTTGTCACCAGCTGAACTCTTGTCAGGTCTGGGGCACTTCATTTTTTTCACTTCTTCAGCATCACGGCGGCGGCGATGATTGAGAACAAGGCTGGGGTGTCGGTGCAGATCTGGAGAGAAGGCTCCCAGGAGGAATGTGAGATGTTTATCTGAGTAAATGTTTTAGGAAAGGAGCAGTGGAAGTTGGCAGCCCAGGTTTGAGGGGGGTACTTGGTAGAATCAAACAGAACAGTCTGGGTGAGAGGGGACATTAAAGATCCCATGGGCAGGGACACCTCCCACTGTCCCAGGCTGCTCCCAGCCCCAATGTCCAGCCTGGCCTTGGGCACTGCCAGGGATCCAGGGGCAGCCACAGCTGCTCTGGGCACCCTGTGCCAGGGCCTGCCCACCCTCCCAGGGAACAATTCCTTCCCAATATCCCATCCATCCCTGTTCTCTGGCACTGGGAAGCCATTCCCCTTTTATCACTACGTGTCATGTAAAAAGCCCCTTTCCAAAATACGCTGCTGTTATTTCATGAACAGTAGATACAATGTAAAAGCATACCCTGAGAATAATTACGAGGTTCAGGATAATGCTACTATTATTTCTGGTGCTCCGTTTCTGTATCTGGTGTCTAATGCATCTCAGAAGCTCATTATTAATCTCAAAAAAAAAAATAATGTGTCTCTAATTCACGAACTGTGAATACTAAATACTTTCAGATTGTGTTTTGTTTGTTGTTGTTGTTTTTTGAAGAACTCAAAATTTTCAAAACATCTAGAGGGCTCCTAAGGAATAGCATAAAACAAATACTTTGCATTTTCAAAATTAAAATTCTGGAAGAGGCTCTAAACCTAACACCAAACACTTATGCAACTTGAATTTTAACCATCTTCACATCCTTAATCTTCATCATGTTTAGTACATTACATTCCTTTGACAACTAATCAATCAAAGGCATCATACCTTCTGTAAAGCTGCCAATTTAGTGTCATTTTGCCCTCTCTCAACAACGATTTATTTTCTACAGAAACTTCCTTGTTTATTTTATATATGTATAACTTATATATATAAAAATACAGCAGAACGGAGAGGGAAATAAGAAAAGCAAAGCAGCCAACACAATATTGCACCACTCAGGATTGTCAAGAAGAAACCCATGGCTTTCCACGGATCCACAGCCCTCTCATCAACAAATCATCGAGGACATCCCCACGACTCGGTGTCCAACAAGGGAAAGCAAAGAATTGGCTCTAAAAGGACTAAGAAGCTCTGGAAAGAGGCCACGGAGGACCCAGCAGCAGTAATGAGCTCTTCTGAATGAAGAGAGGAGCAGTTTTCTCAGCTCTGGCAGAGGGGACGGTTGTGAAACGCAGTCTGTTGGTTGTGCTCCGCCAGGAGAACGCTGCCGAAAATAAAACCCGAGCACATCGCTGTTTGTCCACGGCCTGACAGAAATGTCACCAGAGATAAAGGGAGAGTGGAAAGAGATGAGCATTAAATACTAACAGAGGCAAGCAACAGCACAAAACGACCCAAGGAAATGGCAGCTCCAAAATCACAGCAAATCTCCTCCCAAACAGGGAAGCGAACATCAAGGGATGCCCACCAAGAGCAGATGTCTCCAGGGGAATTCTGCCGAGGGAAGGTAGATCCTTCTGTCAGGTTCTGCTCTTCCTAAAAGCACACGGGGGTTTTCAAAAAGAGATTGATTTCCTAAATGGGAACAACACCGCAGCCTAATTCCATTATTTTCAAAGGAGCTGAATCTGAAAGGTCTATTCAGGTGTGATGGCACCTTCCGGGAAAAGGCGGTGAGGAATCAATTCTGTAAACCACAGAGACTGAGGCCACTTAAAAAAAAAAAAAAAATCAACAGAAACAACCAAATCTTCCACAACAATTCAAAGAAACACCCCCTGAAGCATCTGACAGCCACAAGAGCAGACTGTCCTTGCAGCAGCACACCTGGCTCCATCCCTGTCTGCCCGCGGATACTGGGAATCCACAGCTGCTCCCTACAAGGGTTCAGGCTACTCCTGGGAACACATTGTCCCCACAAACAAGCTCAGGGTGAGGAAAGCATACCCAGGGCTTGCTCTGGCTAAACGGCCTGTGGGAATGAGGTAGGGCCATCATCCCTGCAGAGCCTTGGAAAGGGCAGGGAGGCGGAGAAGAAAAGGTTGGGATAATGCCTGGAAGCAAGGGATGCCAACACTGACTGGTAGCTGATATAAAGATATATCCAGCCTACAAAACTCCCCCTCAGCGTTAAAGCAAACCCATCCCACACCATGGCAGCGCTGCTCTCAACCAGCTCTAGGAAGAATCCAAGGATTTCAGAAGTGAGGCTGAATGACAGACTGGGAGAGGAGGGGAGGGCGCGGGGAAGGGAAGCTCCCTCCTGCGGGAAAGGCTCACAGCTGCTCCTCAACTCATTAGCAGAAATCTGCACAGGAAGATAATAAAATTCGGAATTCAAGCACCCAGTTAGGGAGGGCAGCTGGGCACACAGCAACCTCCCAGCTCGTAAGATATTGGTTTTAATGGCTATTCATAACTTTTACCAAAACTTCCCAGTCCCCTTGGTAGTCCCTGGCAAGCTGGGGAGCAGTGCTGTGAGATCTGGGTGGGCTGCACAGCGACCTTTCCACACCACATTAGTGTCCATAATTTGCTGAACTAACAGTTCCTCCTGCTGCTTCTGAATACATATCAAATGACTTTTGAGCTACCACTCAAGTCTAAAAGCTTCTTACAAGCCACCCTAGAGCCGGCTCCAATTCGTTGTGCTGGGCACAGAAAACCTGCAACACTTTGAGCCCTCAAGATAAAAATTGCTGCCTAAATTTTACTGCACTACCACCTAGAAAACAAAATTAAGTGGTCCAAGGTCCCAGTAGGCCTAGGAGTTCCACAGGTACCTCCCATCTCATCTCCTTAAGTTGTACCCAACACCTCATGTTCAGAAATTCTTGTAGCTCCACTTCCTCTCTCTGAGACTTCAGTAAAACAATTATCCCTCTAAACTGTGCAATTTAAGACATAAAACTTCCCACAGAAGCTTTAAAGGATGTATTTCTGTGCAATAAGATGTATCAGAGTCCAGATTTCATTCTTTTCCTCGGTTCTGATCATGTTTCAGGTGTTCTTGTGAACATCACAAACAGCAACTCCACTGCTCCATGCATCAACCCAAAAGTCAACACAACGAGACACCATGGCTGGGGCAACTCTGCCTTGTCCTTCCTGTCCCACCTCAGGAAGGCCGGCCAAGCCTAGAAAGAACTGGTTTTAGCTGTCTGTGAAAGGAACAGTGAGGAATATCCCTGAGCTGGACACCAGTGAAGGGAAGAGAAACTATCAGATATTAATCATCCCATAACAAAATACAGACACATTTATCAACTGGTACTTACCACCCTCTAAGCCTGTGTAGCTCAGGAAGCACTTTAATGTGGCATCTGTGAAAAGGTTTAAGACAACACTGCTCCAACTTCCGAGGTCCTGGGCCACTGTGACATGTCCCCACAGCTGTTCCTCCTCCCTCTGATTCTAATGAATCCTGTTTACTCCACTCCTGTGAGCCTCCAGACAAAAATGGCCCTTTAGCTACTGTACATCTTATTTGTCCTTGCTTTTGCAATAAGCACTCACATCAATGAGTGTTTAAAACACTGCAAAATTCAAAAGAAACTCCCCTAGGTGGTCTATGCATACAAATAAGTATATAGTTTGCTTTTTTCATAAAAAGACACCCTGCAGGTTTCAAGCTCCTCTCACTGCAAGAGATATTCTCAGGCAACAATGCTGATTTGGTGTAAGCTGATCCGTATCACTGAATCCTGCCTTTGTTTTTGGCAGTCCCCTTTCAAGGTGACTAAATTAAAGTGGAAGTACAATTCCAGGCAGCCCAACAAGGGGCAAGGCTGTTTTGCAAAATCTAAAAGGCTAAATAAGATGAAGCAGATCTTCAAGCTGAAGAATTAGCTCATTAAAAAAAAAAAGGCACCGAGAATGTCACTGGTCATCATGGAATGAGAATCCTGGAATGTTTGGGATGGAAGGGACCATGCCAACCCCCTGCTATGGGCAGGGACACCTCCCATTATCCCAGGGAGCTCCAAGCCCCAATGTCCAGCCTGGCCTTGGGCATTGCCAGGGATCCAGGGGCAGCCACAGCTGCTCTGGGCACCCTGTGCCAGGGCCTGCCCACCCTCCCAGGGAACAATTCCTTCCAAATATCCCATCTATCCCTGCCCTCTGGCAGTGGGAAGCCATTCCCCTTTGTCTTGGCACTCCATGTCCTTTTCTAAACCCCTTCTCCAGCTCTCTTAGAGCCCCTTTAGGTACTGGAAGAGGCTCTAAGGTCTCCTCTCTCTCCTCCAGGTTGAACATCCTCATATCAGAACTGGGAAAATTACACCAGCCAAGTGAAACCAACCCCAAAGCTCCTGACTCAGAACCCCTCACAGTTAATGGTCAGAGGTATGGGCAGAGTTTAAGAAGCTGCTTCCTCAGTGAACCTGATTTACATGAACACAACTGGTTTGGCTCAGTTCAAGCAATTCAGTCCAAAACACACGGCTTGTCACTAACCCCAGCCCCTCCAAAACCATTATGCACAGCACATATAAAGAGACAAATGGAGAAGATATCTAAGTTCGTTTTAAGTGTGTGAGCCTGAAATTGCCAAGAAAAAATATTTGCTGTCTGCACCTGTGTGAAATTGAGATCAGGGCTGTAAGTGCTCTCAGCACCGTGCACGCTGTGGCACCAATACACTAATCACCCAAGGGTTCAGCAGCCTCGTTAAAATGCATCAGCAAAGAGCACATTTCCTCATCTAACAGACTGCAAAGATGAGCTGATGCACCCTTCCTTCACAGCAAAACCAGGGCTTGTCAATACGGGGCCCTGTGTGCACCCTGAATTGCGATGCCAGCGAGCCCATGCCCCGTGTGAGCACTGACCACAGGGGTGGGGGTGTTGTGTGCTGCTCCAGGGCTGCTGAAGGACATTCTGAGCTTTTGCAGAGTAAATCACTTCATATAGAGCCCTTCCTCACATACATCGAGGCTGTCTGTGACATTCCAGCTCATCACACATGAGCCTTTCAGTCCAGCTAAAAACCTCATCGTTAAAACAACAAGTGAGCCACTCACAGGTAGCCCTGGCAAGTCACTGCTGGGAATTCACAGCACACTAATGCCAGCAGGAGACCTGGAAGGCAAAATATCCAGGTATGGGATCTGCTCCTCCTGCCAAGACTCACTCAAAGGCAAAATCTCCATGTATGGCATCTCCTCGTCCTGCCAAGACCCACTCCTTGTGTCAGAGTCGCTCGACTCCTCTGCCTCACATGGGCCAGTGACCCACCCTCCTCACCTGCAGTTCTCCAGCCCTGACAGAGCTGCAGGGTGAAACCACGAGCACAGCCCAGCCCAGCTGCAATTCAGGGAGCTGAGCCCTGACAAAGGCAGAGCAGGGACTCTGTGGGCCAGGCTCTGCTCACAAAGCTCAGCAGAGCCCCTGAGCCACGGGGAGAGCCCGGGCAGGTGCTGATGCAAGAGCTCACCAAATACACTCAAGGCCAGACTGCTGCACACCAAAATAGCTGCTGCATGAAAGGCACAGCCAGCTCTGCATATTCAAGATCAGAGTAGAGATAGATGATGAGATTCTCTGTGCTACGCACAAAAGCCAAAAATCACCAGTGCATTTACGGTTCAATATTCGCCTAATCCCATCTTTATTTCTGGTGCATAAATGAAGCTCATTACAAATTATTTTCTTCAGAAAGCTACCAGCAACCCAAAATAATTTCTGAATGTGCTGTTTGCATTTATACATCCTTGACACCCACAGCAAACATCAAAACAAGGAATTCAGTCAGTCACATTGGTTGTAATACACGAGTCCTCTTTTCTCCGTGGATTCTGTCACAGCTACACCCAGCAAGCTCCTTCAGCAGCATCTTTTATGTTATTAGATGTACATACACACAGTCACACAGGTCCAATCTCAGCCCACCTCGCTTTTCTTGCACAAGCAAAAGCATTTTGTGACAAAACCCATACACCTAGTGAATAATCACTGGTACAAAATAAATAGTGAAATGTTCTGACCCTGCTCTCTGTGTTGCTTCCTCCCCTCACTCTCACACTACACCATTTGCCCAGCAGCCACAGTGAATGGTGTGGTTCTGACATGCAGGGACACACGAGGGATGGCAGCGAGTGCTGTCGGTGCAGGAATCACACAGCACCACAGCCTGTCCCATCCAGAGAGACCTGGAACATCTGCCAGCCCAGGCAGGGCTGGTACAGGACAATACCCACACCTGGAATATCTGCCAGCCCAGGCAGGGCTGGTACAGGGCAATACCCACACCTGGAACATCTGCCAGCCCAGGCAGGGCTGGTACAGGACAATACCCACACCTGGAACATCTGCCAGCCCAGGCAGGGCTGGTACAGGACAATACCCACACCTGGAACCTCTGCCAGCCCAGGCAGGGCTGATACAGGACAATACCCACACCTGGAACATCTGCCAGCCCAGGCAGGGCTGGTACAGGACAATACCCACACCTGGAACATCTGCCAGCCTGGGCAGGGCTGGTACAGGATGCTGCCATCCCACCTGCCTGCTGGGTGATCCCTTCTCAGCACTCTGGAGGCAAAGCTGATGCAGCCAGACTTGCTTTGCTTTCAGCATTTCCTTCCTTGAGCGCTTCAACAGGACACAGACCTCAACAAATAAATCCAGAGACAGAACTCCTCCCTTTTTTAAAAGCACACACACACATCCCCCTGGCCCCACAGACACATCAGGACACAGAGCAAGGATGGGATGAGCACAGCCAGATGTGCAGGGGCTGCACACCTGGCCCAGGGACACCGGTGGCACGTGGCCAGGTGGCTGCTCAGGGTGTGGGCAGTGCCTGGAGCAGCCTGGGTGGCCCTGCCACGGCTGGTGCCCACCGGGCTGGGTGGATGTGTTCAGCCTCCAAAGCCTTTCCGGCCACTGAACCTTGGCACTGAGCGAAGCATCAAACAGCAAAGCCGTGGCTGGTGAGAGCCGAGCAGGCACGGGAGGTGCTGGGAGGAGGGAGGGATGCCAGAGAAGCCCCCAGCCTCCCTCCCCTCGGGGCTGTGCTGCAGGAGAGATCCTGGTCCCAGAGGAGGGGGCTCAGGTCAAGGTGGAGTGGGGGGAGATTGCAGCCCTGCCGCCTTTGGCCCCTCCTGCCAGTTTGGATGGGGCTTGGAGCAACCTGGGCCAGTGGAAGGTGTGCCATGACAGGGGGTGGGGTGAGATGAGCTTTAAAGTCCCCTCCAACCCAAAGCAGCCTGGATTCTATAAAGATTACCATCAAAACGACCCCCACAGCTCCCCACAGCTCTCACACATGCAGAAGCCAGATCTCCTGTGTCCCCAGCACATCCCACATGTCTGGATCTGCAGGATCCGTTCTGACTGCCTCAGAGAAAGCCACCAGCACAGCCTGAGAGCACCACAACTCCCCTTCTTCCTCAGGGCTTTGTGTTTGCAAGAACCAGACACAAAGAGGGACTCTTATTATCAGCTCTGCACTGAACACACACACACAGAGTCCTCCTGATTGCACACACACCAGGTAAAATCAAGCATCAGGAATCTTCCCTCAAATGTTGTGTTTAACCTCACCCCATCAGCCAATAGCTGTTTTCCTTCTAAGTCCTCGAACACCAGTCATTTTATACCAAATTCAATGTTTGGTCTGTGTAGGATGGCAATTTAAGGGGAAAAAAAGAAAAAGGAAAAAAAAAAAGAGACTACTACATTTATCACATTTGGGAATACAATTAATCAAATACAACTTCACAAATAAGCAGTCCCCTCTGCCCCCAAATCAAAAAAAATAATGACTAAAAAATTTTTTTTAAATATATATAAAAAGAAAAACTAGAGTGCAAATTTAGGAACTGAGAATGAAGCTTGGAAATTTGCCACTAATGGAGAAGAAGGGATATGGCTTATGAAATAACCCCACCGCTTCTGTGTATAATCATTATTTTCAGTTTGGCCTCCCTAAATTAAATCGGTTTTAATCTTTCCTGCTAAACTGGCACAACGCTGACTCCAGCTTTTGGGTGTCCATTTGTTCTACCACATGACATCACGAGATGCCTGCCAATAACAGAGAGATGCCTAAAAGCCTTGAAATTCTTGGCTTTGGGACTCCAGGTTTTCTGAGAACTGTTAATTTACTTTGGCTTAAATCCTAGATTTTGGCTCCACTTGAGAAAAGTATTTCTCACACAGTAATTAAACTTGTAGTGGACAACACTGAAGCAATAGGGGACGAGCTGCAGAGACAGGATGTTGTCTAGGCACGTTTTTCTGAGCTTTCTCTTCTTGCAGCCACGAGAAGAAAGCACTGAAGGACCAGTAACACAGTTTAAGTTCTAATTAGAGGAATTAAGGAAGAAGAAATGGCATTTGTTAGACAAAACTTTATATATAATTACAAAATGGGAGAAAGCCAAGCTGTCAATTGGAAAACAAACTCAGACCATGGAAAACTGAGAACAAGAAACGGCGGCAGAGGAATTACCTTTCCCAAAGGAACATTTCCTGGGGTCTGAGCAGCATCCTTGTGCTGGTGCACAGCAGGAGAAGCCTCATCTCTCCCACTGCACAGGGATTCTCCTCGAAAACACAGTAAAACCAGGGGACAGCACAAAGGCAGTGCCTCAACCCTCCCAACCACCCAGGACAGAGGCCCTTGGCTCCTCCTCAAGGGGAATTTGGCTCTATTTCCCTGCACTGCTCGTGGAGCAGGGGAACAGAAATGGCACAAGACTGCAAGTTCAAACACATTACAAAATAGTCTGCAAAAATAGCTGGGCCTTGTAAGAAATATCCTTCTCCATGGAAACCACCAGACGCTCCGAATGCTGGCAGACTAGAGAAAACGGGTTTGTATTATTAAAGGAAATGTCTGTGTATCAGGGCTTTTATAATTCTAACCTCCAGCAAGAGAGGAGCAATTGCTGGTGTCCAGCACAGGTCAGCTGAACTTGCCACAGCCTTCCCTCTCCTCATCCAGGGACATGAAATTCCCGAGGGACAGAAGGATGGGCGGGGGGTTTGTTCTGCAGGTCTCTGCAGCGCTTTTAATTACAGATACAGAACGGAAAGAAGCAAGGAAAAGGAAAGACCCCCTGAGGTTTTAAAACACCTGTCCACACAAATCAGACACCTCCACTTATTTTTGTGTGGAACGAGGCAAAGCGATGCTCCTGTAGCACATTAATAAATGCAATGTATATATTTCAGCATCTGTGTATTCCAAACCTCTCACACTCAAGCAAGTGCAAGATGAGCCATTACTATTCTCTCCCTCACCCAAAACAGTTTCCACTTTGGATGCCAGGTGGGGAACTATAGATTAATTAACTCCCAACTGGCACTGATGGGATAATTACAGTCTCCTGTCTCTGGATTTCACTATTTCCAGCTGAACTCCCACACCAAAAAGCAAATCCTAACCATGAACCTCCACTTCTCCGCTGATTCCCAACAGGGCACTGACCCCTTACCTGTGGAGGCTGGGATTCACCATTCAGAAGAACTTAATAGAATATTTTTAAAGAAATAAAAGTGCTGCAGCCTCTAAACATGAAAGGGCTGGGCTACAAAGGAGCACTCATATAGAGAGCAATTATATTTTTGATATCTAATGGTTCTGCCTCAGGAAGCAAGAGCTGGCTAGCATCAAACTGTATAAAAGAAAGGATTATGGGCTCATGAAAAAAGAATGCCATTTTGATTTAAAACCCAGCAAAGCATAGTGCAGATTTGTTATTTTACCTCACAGTGCTTAATTCCTGTAACAAGCCTGAATGCCATTAAGGACGAAAAATACACGAAATACTTGTGGTACAAGACATTAAAAGTAGCCTCAGTTCTCATCAATGGCTCTGAACACGCCATTCTCTGCTTCCTGGAGCCGCTCTGCACCTGCACAATACATCTGGGCTGCACAAGGCTGCAGCAGGAAAAATTAAAACCAAAAAAATCCAAACTCATTTCCGAGAAGCTGCTTCTCTCCCCAGCATTTCCCAGGTTATGGTAACTCCCAGCCAAAGGAGCCCAAAGCCTCCTCCCGACTCCCCAGCCAGCACCAAAAGCAGCTCCCACCTGGTTTCAGTGATTTCATTCAGGGCCACAGGTACCACAGCCGAGTTTTGAAAAGAAATTCTCAGCATTTAATCCCCAGCACCAGCAATCATCATCACGGGTGAAACACAGAATTTGCACAAAAAGAAAAAGATTTAGTTCTTCCTCAATTCATGAAATTAAAGGATAATCCCCCAATTATTCAGAATACTTTTGTAGTCTGGTATCTCAATTTGCCTTTTACTTTTATAGTGGGGTTTTGGGTGGTTTTGTTGTGGGTTTCTTTTGAAGTCACTCGTGTCCAGAGGATTTAGAAATTATGCAAAACCAATTGCTGCTCCCTGTTTTAAAGAAATGGGTGTGTTCAGTGTGCCTTGTTTCATAAAGCAGCATGCAGTATGAGGAAATAATTATATATAAATATGTTCTTGCTGCATTAGTCCATTAAAAAAAAAAAAACAAACTCAAAGAGAGTTCTAACAAGCAGACGTGGACCTGATTTCTGCAGCACCTGCACCATCATCTCAACAAATGTGACAGTGGGCAAACATTAGGAGTGATGGAAAAGGGGCCAAGGCACAACACAGGAGTGGAGAGCTAAATCTGTGCTAAAGTGTGGTGCTTTGGGGAAGCAGAGCAGCAGCACAGGTTGGCTGCAGGGAGCTCTGACACAGGCACGGAGGGACAGGAGAAGGGGAATGGCTTCCCAGGGCCAGAGGGCAGGGCTGGATGGGATACTGGGAGGGAATTGTTCCCTGGGAGGGTGGGCAGGCCCTGGCACAGGGTGCCCAGAGCAGCTGTGGCTGCCCCTGGATCCCTGGCAGTGTCCCAGGCCAGGTTGGACATTGAGGCTTGGAGCAGCCTGGGACAGTGGAAGGTGTCCCTGCCCATGGCAGTAGTTGGAACAAAATGGGCTTTAAGGTTCTTTCCAATCCTAATTGGAACACGACTTTTTTTTCTTGCTCAATCAATCACCCCAAATCATGTTTGAAACTTCCCATTTCTGTTGGGTAACCTCTAGATAAAGACACTGGAAGATAAATTTTTGACAAGATTGATATTCCATTTATACAAGTTCCTCTGTGTGTCAAAAAAATCCCCATCCCATAACATGCTCCGGTTATTGTTCAGGAGGGAGAAGGATCACCTCCTGTCACACCCCATCCATGCCAACCCACTCCACTCCCCCCAAAAATGCCATCTTCATCTGTCCACTAACAGGCTTTCAGAAAGCTTCATCTCCTCCACACTTAATGAAAGCTGTGCAGGCAAACTCAGGGGGAAGATTCCTGTGAAAAACTGGGGAATGGTGTCTGTGATGGAACAAGAAGTGTTCTGGTGAGAGCTGTAACATGAAATGCTGCTCCCTTTCTGCTGTGAAATGACAGCTGTATTTCCTCTGCTGACATCTCTTGCCAACAATCCTCATGGCCATCACTTCCTTATAAACCCCTCTGAAAACCCTGAAAATTTACACCAAATTATCCAAAGGGCTGAACCAAGGGAATGTCAAATTATTAAGTCAAAAAATAACATTAAGTAATCTGAGAAAAAAATGATCCAAAACTTAAATAACTAAATATCTATTATAACTCCACTCCCTTCTTTTCTCTCCCTTTCCTTATCCCATGGCTCAGATCCCAAGCCCAGAGGCTGCTCCAGGTTACAGGATGCATTTGTGTATTTTGGTTTTTGACTAATTCCAGCTGGGTCAGTAAAACAAAAAGAGCATCTCTGTAAGATTTGGGTGCCTCAACCTGGCTCCTTTAAGAATGCTCCTATAAAAACCAGCCAAACCAAAACAGTTTTCCAATATTACCCTTTAAGTAAAAGTCCTCAGTTTATTTTTCCTGAATCAATAAAAAAAGAATTTATAAGGGTTTTTATGACTCTTTTGATATTTATAAGAGCCGTTTAGAAGGGAATAAAAAAACCCTACTGACTATTCAGGAAAATAAAATTTTATACAAAAAAGAGCTGTCAGAAGCCTTGGTTAGCTAAAAAAAATTGCTAATTTCTATAAATCACACTAAGCTTAAATTTTGGGTGAAGCCACAGCAGGTACATAAGGGCAAAACTGTGGTTCTCAATGTCTTTCAAACAATCAGATCAAGACAGAAGAAAGAAAATTCACTGCTTTGAAGTGATGGAATATGTTTCTGAACGGCTACAAATTAATATAAAAACATTTAAATATGAAATTTGAAGACAAAAGGCTGATGGAGGACAAGCACTGCACCAGTCAAATTCAGATTTTTAGCCAGTGAACACTTCATGCACTCACCCCACCTTTCTGAGGTTCTCTACAGCTTCAAGCAGTGGAAAAACACCAAGGAAGTACAAAGATCCACAGAAATACTTGGATCTACCTCTGCCTGCTGGGGTCAGGCTCAGGGACAGCCCCAGCCTGGCTCGGCCAGAGCTCCATGAAAGCTTGGGCAGGACCCACTCCCCTCCCACGGGAGATGCATTTCAGCTGGGACAACAACTGTGAGATGGACCCATCAGTAGACAAACCCTCTTTTTGGTTTCTACAGCACACGAAGATTTACAGCTCATTTAAAGGAAGTATCTTGGATTTTTTTTATACTGTTTAAAGCTCCATTTTTTTCGTTACAGCAGTGTCACAGCTCAAAATCACTCATGCCACACAATGGGAGGCTGGTAAGAAGTTGCCTTTGCTCCACCATGTGCCCTTCCAGTTTGCTTTGCTGGGGGAAGAGGGAAACTCCTCAGGAACACCTTTCCATCCTCACCACAAAGCCTCCAGCTCGCCTTCCACTGACCTGTATTTGCAAACCTGCACGGAAAACATTTTTTTCCCCTCATTTTAATTGAATTTAATTGAGAAGCAGGTGCCTGCTGCAGTCCCGCAGGGCACGTTTAGATCCTCCTGCTGACGTCCCAGAGGTTCCCTGCCATTCCTGCTGCACGAGCCAAGCCTGGCTCTGCCCAGCCAGGCACCGACAGCCACCAGCTCTGCCCAATCCAGCCAGGAACTGGAGCAGCCTCGTGCCCTGCTCCAGGACCCACAGCTCAGCAATGGGGTCCCAATCCCAGGGATTGGGATGGATGGATGGACAGACAGCCACCTCCTCACCCAGGTGGCAGCTCCCAGTGGCAAAAGGTTCCCCAGGGTAATTGTGGCTGCTCCAGGTGCCCAGAGCACAGCTGTGCCCCAGGGTGGTAGCCGTGGGCTACTGGGATTCAGTTGAGCTGTAGTAACCCCTTTATTGGTGCCCAGAGCCCTTGCAGGAATCATTACAAGCTTTAGCTGGTCACACATGGGCTGCAGATTTCCAACATAGAGAACTAAAGCCACGATGGCAAAAATAAAGCACCAGTGGGAGTGACGCAGAATTTGTACCAAGGAAGGCAAAACAGATCAGGGAGGAGCATGGTGAGAATTTGTTCTTGTAGGGAGAAAGGAGAGGCAACCCAACAGGCACAAGCGCCTTTCCATCCCTTTATGCTCTGATTTACACCTCTTGATACCCAGAACAAGACAAAGTTCACTAAAATGACACAATGCCAGGAGCCTCAGCCATTCCATACCCAGCTTTAACAGATTTGAAACCCTCTGAAGTCAAAGCAAGTATTCCCCTGAACTCTTATGTGCCTTCTGCTTCTGTCTTTTCTTTTTGTCATTTTCTTTTTTAACAAGTATTTAAGTCAAGAATATTCATACTCATCCTCTCCACTCCTCAGGAGGGTGGGGAGGTGTTCAGTGCCAAAGGTATAATCAAGTGCTCAGATAAGCTTACAGGTTTAAAGCCAGAAATCAGTAATAGAAGCAATCACAGCCACCAAACTACTAAGAAGAACAGTAATGGGATTATCTGTCAACACAAACAAAAGGATAAATACAAGCAAAACCATCAGTCCCTGAAACCCAATTCTCATGTTAATCTGAGACTATGGCAGGAAGATTAAAGGACCCTCAGATCAAATAAAAAATTATTGATTGTAAAATTCTTGCCTTAAACAAAGTATGTGTTTGTGGTTTAGGAAAACCACCTGCACGGCAGCAGCTGGTTAACCACGACAAAAAGCTGCACCATCCCAAAGAAGCAGAACACAAGGGATACAAGTCAGGGAATTTCCTCTTCCAGGATGGGGCTTGGAGCTACCTTGGGTTAGTGGAAGGAGTCCCTTGCTCATGGCAGGGGGGTGGAAGGAGATCCCCATTCCCTGTCTCCCTGCACCACTGAAGGAAGGAGGCAGAGCTGGGAAGAAGGTAGAAGTGGGGGCAGGTGTTTTTAAGGTCTCATTTCACCTCTCGTTATCGTTATGCTTTGATTTTCTTAGTAAGAAATTCAATGAGTATCTCTAATTCAAGCCTGTTTTGCCTGCGATGGTATTTGGTGAGTGATCCCTCCTGGACCTTAACTCACAAATCCTTCATTACATTTTCCCTTCCCTGTCCAGGTGAAGGAGGGAATGAGAGAGAGGCTTTGGTGGGTCAATCCACTACACCTCCCTCCCTTCACCACAGTCAAGCAGCAGGAAAAAATGCCCAGCTCACCACTAAATCACAACACAGCTGAAGGCAAACACACCATGGCATTCAAACCCCCCTTCCACTTGGCCAGCTGTACTGGTGTGAACACAGCCAGGGCCGAAACACCCTCGGAGCAGGCAGGGCAGCAGCTCAGCCCTGAGACTGATCCCTGAGCTGTCCCTGCCGCCTGGTGCTCTCCTCCCATCGGCATTTTACAGCCCAGCATCACCTTGAACGTGGAAACTGCCGGAGGTTGTGTCTGGCAGGGAAAGTGCCCCTGGGCTTTGCTGGCAGGTGAGCAGGGGCTGTGTACACACATGAACACACGTGAGCACACACAAATACACGTGTACACACAGGAACACACGTGTACACACATACATGTGTACACACAGGAACACATGTGAGCACACAGAAACACGTGTACACACAGGAACACACGTGTGCACACAGGAACACACACAAACACATGTGTACACACACAAACACACATGCACACACACAAACACACACGTGTACACACACAAACACACACGTGTACACACATGCACACACACAAACACACATGCACACACACAAATACACATGCACACACAAACACGTGTACACACACACGAGCACATGTGCACACACACAAACACATGTGCACACACACAAACACATGTGCACACACACGTGAACACACACGAACACATTTACACATGTGTACACACACAAACACACATGTACACACAAACACACGTGTACACACACAAACACATGTGCACAGACACACATGAACACACACAAACACACACGAGCACACAGAACCTGACAGGAGCCACAGCACAGAGAGGGAGCCAGCCCTGTTTTCCCTCTTCCCACTCTTTCACAGCAAACCCTGCCAGCTGCCCTCTTACCTCTGCTATGTTCAGCACAGCTGCCAAGGCTCCATCCAGATGAAAGGTTTGCGGCATGACACGGAGCATCCACCCTGCTTCCCTGGCAATCCAATTACCGGATTTCACCTGAGCCCACAGAGCAGGGAAGGAAGAGAGGGGGCCCGGGAGTGGGAAGAGGCTGTGGCAGCTCGTAGTTAATTTGATGGCACCCAACTTCTGATCCAATTACAGCCCAGCACTGGGGGGCTGGCAGAGCTGTTTCCACTGCTGCTGACCCTTCCCAGCTGGATGAGTGATCCCAGGGCTTGCAGAGCTGCGCTCATCCCTTAGGGCTGGCACCCTCGGATTGCTGCAATCAATGAAGAGATCCTCATTTATTTAATAGGGTGGGATCAGGCCCTTGTTGCACAAAAAGCCACAGTGATGCCCACAAAACTGGCAGCACAGCCACTGGGAAGGCCCAGAGAGATACCTGCCTGTGTCTGGTAAAAAAGGAGACTTATTTCCCTGACCCTGCCCTGTTCCAGATGCTCTCTCCCCACGCCAGGATTTCAGATATACACACATTTTCTTAGGAATCTGTTCCCTCCCCTTTTTTTAACACAAGTGCCTCAAGTCCGTGCTGCTCTCTGTGTGACAGGCACAGCTCCAAGCTCCCAAGGAAGGGTATATGAGACACCAGAAGGCTCCATATGCATTTTTCATCTTCTTGCACAACCGCAACCGTGCCCCTCCACACACGGCTGAGGAGGTTTTCTGCAAACAGTTCAGCCATCCACCTAATGCTTACTTAATGGGAGTGTTTTCAGAAAAACACTACAAGAATTTTCAAATAGAAACAATTAGCATTCACAGTAATTTGCATCTACTTTCCCCCATTTCTAAAGCAGCATGCTCTGCTTTAATATTAACCCCTGCTTGCTCCTCAAAGCCCAGTGCAGGGGAGTGAGCCACACAACTCCCATTAGAGACCACAGGAACAATTCAGTTCAGTGGGGGAAAGATTACATGGCAGTGCTTGAAACTTTGGGGGACGAGCCCTTGTTTTTAAGCATCCTCTATGTCAGCAGAATGAGCAGCTTCCATCACACCACTGCTGTTTTCACCAGAGTTCCATTTCCTGATCTGTCCTCCTATGCATCCAGGGACTAGTGATGGGATTTACACTATTCACCAAATCACTCCCCCATCACCTAAGCTGCCCTGAACTCACAATGGGCTGAGACCAGAGCAGCCAAGGTCCTCCAGAGGTTCAAATAATCCCTGAGCCTGGGGTGGAGACCAGGAGGGAAAGGTTTCATTAGCCAGAAATTTTGATGTAGGCTTATTTTTGAAAGCCAGCTATCCTGTGAACATTTACATCATGGAAAGCACAAATTATGCTGGGAAGTCTGGGTTTTCCAAAACGTGGAACAGCAGGTTCTACCTTCCAGACCCTGCAAAAGAGAGGAAGGTTGAGTACCTGGCTCAGACACCCCTGCAGACACCTCGTGGTTTGGGGCCCAGGTGGGTTGGTCCCCAGGCCAGGCACCATTCCCTGTGCCCACGTGATGCAGAGGAAGGTGAGAGGTTGGGGACAAGAGGAAGCCCAGGATAACTCCCACGAAACAAGGCTGTATTTGCAAAGGTGCCCAAGAGAGTTACGACTCAATCAACACGAGATGAGCAAACTCTACGAGGCAAAGAAGAAAGGGAGCAGCTCCTTATTAAAACACAGCAGTTTTTTTGCTGTCTAGCACTGAGCTCCACAAGAGAGCAGGTTTTTTTTTTCTCTCCCTCTTCTAAAACCCTGAAGAATTCCATGTAAAATAAGTCCAAGTTTAAAGACTGCACATCTGACGGCATCTAAGCAGAGCCCACTTGAGCAGTGCAGTGCTGTCCCCTGTGTACACACGCTGCTATTCACTCTTTAAGAGATCACATACTCCTTTTCCTGCAGGACCTCTGCCTCCTTCAGCTTGCTGGTTTGATGGGAAGCAGCAAGTGATGCAGAACAAACGGGAAAAGTCTTGTCAATCTCTGTCTGATCCAGTAACAAGTTCTGTTGGCAGGGCAGATGTGGATTTACACCCATGTTACTGAAATACCTGAGCTCTGTAAACAAGATGGCTGGTGTGCAGGGAGGAGACAGACATCCAAGGAGCACCTGGATCCTTCAGAGGATGCTCTGGATTATTCCACATTTACTGAGTGCTACCCAAACAGAAGGGACACACAAAGTCAACAAAAGTCTCTCTTCTCTCTGGTGACCCACGACAGCACCCAGGGAACGGCTGGAGCTCTGTCAGGGCAGGGTCAGGCTGGAGATCAGGGAAATTCTTCCCCCAGAGGGTGCTGGGCACTGCCCAGGCTCCCCAGGGAATGGGCACGGCCCCGAGGCTGCCAGAGCTCCAGGAGTGTTTGGGCAGTGCTGCCAGGGATGCCCAGGGTGGGATTTTGGGGTGTCTGTGCAGGACCAGGAGCTGGGCTGGGTGATCCTCGTGGGTCCCTTCCAACTCAGGATATTCTGTGATTCCATGACATACTTAGTTGTTTAAACCATTACAATATAAACTGTAGAACTGAAGGATTTCCAAGAGATCCTCTTTGCAAAACATATTCTTTTAATGTAGGTGTGGAAGGGCTTTTTGGGTAAGAAGGCTTTTGTTTGGTTTTTAGGGATGAAGAGGTTGAAATACCATTTTATCACTAAATTACCAAAACATGTCTGGCATCAGGAAGACACAAAACAGAGTGAACAACGGAGGTCCCATGTCAGCATCTCCTGAACAAGCTAAATGCAGCAGATCTGAGCTGGCAATAAATGAATCCCAGAGCACAGGCTGCTGACTGCACACTGCAAGACACTCCACGTCTTCTGCTCCCCAGGATCACCTCAGAGCCTGCAGGTACCTGGTAACTCCAGAAACCTCAAATAATGCATCTGTGCAGAAGGAAAAGGATGTTTTATCATCATCTGATCACAGGAACAGAGTAACACAGCCACGCACCACTCCTGGGGCAGGAGCCTGCAGAGCACCAACACGCCTTGCATATTCTGACATGACTATTTCCTCCACACAAAAATAAATACAGTAAAAGGCAAACCTCAGGAAAAGGTAAAACTAAATATCACATCAGGCTTTGCAAACACCTTTCTTTGCCTACTCATTAAGTCATATCCTGTAGTAACTGCAACGCCGGGGAGATGAGGGTGCTGGCTGTGTTTGCATTTCCCAGACACAAAGCTCAGAATGAAAAGCCACTCCGAAAGCCACACCACGCTCTCCTGATTTTCCTGCGAGCTCAATTAAAGATCTGTTCAACCTGCCTCCATACAAAATTCAGCAGCCTGGAGGACTTTGAAATGCTTTATACCCTGGTGTGGAACAGCCACTGGATCATTAATACTCGACTTCAATGTAAATGTTTAAAAACTATGCGAGAGTTGAAAATGAGATCTGTCTCTGCCAGTTTGGTTTGCACACTGGGAAAAGTCACATCTTAAGAACCCTGAACTGCCAGCAGCAGGTGCATCCAGCACAGTGCAGGGCCACCTCGAGAACAGCTCTGGAGAGGGTGATGCTCCAGCAATGAAACAGCAGAAAGCCTTGGCTGAACCCAGAAGATCCAGGCCCAGGGGTGGGCTCCAAAAGGAAATCCAGAGCACAACATATTTGTAAAAATGAGGAAATTATCACTCCCACAAAAACTTCCTTTGGAAACTACTCTCTACCCTTGAAATTCAGCTGCTTATACTTGGTTTTTTTCTGGCTGGTGCAGTGCTGATGGCACCGCTCACACCAGGAGCTGACACATTCCCAAGCACAGAAAACACAAAGGAAGCAGAGATCCTGTCCATCACCTGCAGATAAAGCAGTCATCCCTAGCTTGCCTCCTCAGGCTCTGGCTCAGTGCAGCAGCTAAGCACATGCTTGGAAGTGCCTGCTAAATAAATCACGGAATACACACATCCAGAACAGTTCTCCTGAACCTTAGGGAACAGAAAGATCCCATGCAGCTAAAACACTTCCAAAAGCGTTTTTAAAACAACAATTTATCCTCATGATATTCCTTTAACTTATGCCTGAATTATTTACCTTTTTTGCAGATGAGCATCTGTAAGGAAAGGCTAAGGTATACTTTTCTGGGAACCCAGTCATTGGCTGCAAGGTGTTCAGACTGTTCGTGCACCTCCAAAATTCTAAGCAAAGGGAGGAAAAAAAGATAATATAATCTGGCATAGATTAAATGTCATCATGTATCCATGGGAATACTTAAAGAGCAGGACCTCACAGCATCAGGTGTAGATGTGTAAAAAGGAGTCTTGTCAGAATAGCTTGGAGTCCGTGATGTATTAGGGAGAGGAAAAGGTGTTTAGCAAACAGGAACAGCACCTCCAGTGAGGCCCCAAACAAGATCTCTCCATAGGATCTTATGGAGATCTACAGAAGGTAAATAACTAGGAAAAATGATGGCCATGAGGGACAAGGCAGAGGAAAAGACACAAAGTCTGGAGTGAGGACAAGGAGAAGAGCAAGAGAGATGACAGCCAGCGATCCCTCAGCTTCTCCCTCCCCACCACAGCTCCCAGCTGCACCAGAACAATCCAACACCCGCTTCTGCCTGCATCTTGGGGTGCTCCTTTTTCCCCTTTATAAATTCCTGAGCTCCCACAGCACCCAGTGTGCCCCCAGCACCTCCCTCAGAGCTGGAACAAGGACACTGCCAGTGCCCACTGGGGAGCGTCTGCCCCCGGAGAGTCTTCCACAGATCCGCGTGCCTGGGATGGATTAACCCTGCAAACCATGAATTCAAAACTAATTTCCTCCTTCCTCTTTCTCTACGAGGCCCAAGAATGTTTGGGATTTGTTTGGGACACCTCTCTGTGAGTGTTTGGAGGCAGAAGGATGGGTTTGCCCATCTCATTTCCGAGATGTGAACCAGGAGAGCCAAAGCAGGGGAAATCTGTGCTATTTTTGTAAGGACTGATGGGGAGGAAGCAGCGGCTCAGTTTGTAAAGGTCAAAGCCTGTGCAATCATACATTTTGCATGGGTGAAAGTCACTTCTGTGACAGAGGGAACAAAGGAGTGACAGGAAGGTGGAACAGCGGTGGCAACATTTCAGCATCCCAGGTAAAAAGGCAAATTGCTACTCTCCGATCCGCATGTTTTCGGGAAGGTGGTTTCAAAAGCAACTTTTATGTTTTCATAGATTAATCCCTCATTTTCTTTCCTAACACAATTTGTTTAGAAAAATCTCCTGAAAGCATATTCTAGATGTCAAATATTGTGTAAGCCACAACAGAAAATAAAGGCTTAGGCCAAAATATATACTGCAAACATCACCTTTTTCATTTGGTTGAAGTCATTTGCTTCAGTAACACTGTCACGCTGAGAAAATGATCTTTTGTCTATAACTGCTACATAGCTATTAAGCATTTTAGCATGTAAGTATGATATTTTTCTTCTTTAGTGTGTAGCTCTGCTTGGATAGGTGTGGGGGAAAATAAAATCAGTGTTTAAGCTTGGATAGGAAGTTCAAAAAACAAACACAACAGTCAACAAGGGGATGGTGTTTACACTGCAGAGAGAGAATTAAAACAGCATTTAAGTAGAAGCACAAATGGCTGCCCCATGACAAAATCAGTGATGCCACATCTACAGCTCATACTGCAAGTCACTCACTAAATAAAAAGTGCTTCTTAAAAAACATGAAACAAGAATTTCCCTCAGCAAACTCATGCCTGGGGATGCTGATGAAGTTAGAGGTACCAAAGCATGGATGCCTTCATTTACATATCACCCTTATCAAGCCAAACAACTCTGTGCTTGTTTTTTTTCTTAAAAGAGGATTCAGAAAAACTTGAAGCATCCGAACAAAAAGGAAGTTCAAGTGGATGTCCACAGCCATGCTCAGCAAGCAGAGCAGGGGAGGGAGCAGGGAAGGGAGGAGGAGCAAGAGGCCACATCCTTCCCTTTGCCATTCTAAGGTAAGACTTCTCCATGCAAAGACTTCTCCAACACGCCAGATTTTTAAGAAGCTATCACACATTCATAACACTAATTGATTTTCATAGAGAAGAGAGCAGATGAGGTCTCTTTGGGAACTGCCTGCTACATTTCTGCTTGAAAGGAGATTGCTGCTGGTGTGCCTCGGCTCCTTCATAAAAAATTTAATTAACAGTATCTCCCAAGAACGAAGCCACAGTGAGGTCCCCAGCTATCATGTGACTGCCAGCGCTCCGATGCACCACGGCAAATTAAACCTGAGCAAACAACACCTGGCACACGTGACAGCCTGGGCAGGATCCCCGGCAGCAGCAGGGATGTGCTGGGAAGCAGGAGAGGACACCAAGGGACACAGAGAGGCTGGTGCTGCTGGGGTGGACACCACACACACACAGTGCTTCGGACAACGTGCAAAAAAAGGCTTTTGTTAAACAAAGCAGGGGTTTTTTTAAATACTTTTGGATGTTGTTATTTGCGTTACATGATTATTGGCTATTGAATTACTACGGTGGACTTATGGTTATTGGTAACTGCAATATACTACCATTGGTTACTTATACTATAAGCATTTAAGAATTTAGAAAAATACTAGGTGCAGATATCTTGTTGGTTTTTTTCTTTAATTGTTTAACTTTTTTGTTTCTGTTGATACTACATTTACATGGGTAAAAACTAATTGTTTTTCTTCTCCCAGGCTTTTCTCACGGTTCTTCTCCAGCCAGAGCAACAGGCCTAAGCCATGATTTTACAAAGGCAACAAGGCCTTCATTTAATAAGGTTTCACCTATATGCAATAAGAGACCTGCACCCAGCCTGCCACTGACAGCCTGTGCTCCTTGCTGCCACTCTGGGTGCTTACACATTTCTATCCATGATCCGGTGGTGACACCACAAAGCAAAACACTTAATAAGCCACAGTTCCTGCTGCTGATCCTCATGGATCTGCACGTCAGGAGAGCTCATGGATACACAGGAACAGCCCTGTGAGTGGAGTGTCCCAGCACTGTCACCCCTGAATGGCACCAGGAATAGAAAGCCACCCTGTGCCAGGCTGGGCATCCCATCTGACACAGCCACGGCAGGGAGAAGACAAAACTGGATTTCTCTTCCCTCCATCACCACTGCCACCCTCGCTGCCTTTCCCTGGAGGAGCTCTCATCCTCGTAGGATTTGTTCCTTCCACAGACTGAAAGCAGGGGAGGGGAGAACGATCTGAAAATAGCCATGTCCAACACTGTAAACAGATTACCAAACTGTCCCTGCACTCCAGGCTCACACGCAGCACAAGGACGCACATGTCTGAAAACTCCCTCGCCTGTACAGCAATTAGTGCTGATTTACAGGAAATGGTGTGGCCAGCAGGAGTTGGGAAGTGATCATTTCCCTGTGCTGGGCACTGCTGAGAACCCCCAGTCCCAGGGGCAGCTCTGGGACCCTCACTGAAAGAAAGATATTGAGGGGCTGGAGCCTGTCCAGGGAAGGGAACAGGGCTGGGGAAGGGGCTGGAGCACCAGGAGTGGCTGAGGGAGCTGGGAAAGGGGCTCAGCTTGGAGAAAAGGAGGCTCAGGGGGGACCTTGTGGCTCTGCACAACTCCCTGACAGGAGGGGATCAGGCTCTGGGAACAGGGAACAAGGATGGTATGAGAGGAAACAGCCCCAAGCTGCACTAGGGGAAGTTTAGATCAGATATTAGAAATATATTTTTCGCAGAAAGGATTGCAAAGCATTGGCACAGGCTGTCTAGGGAAGTGGAGGCATTACCATCCCTCGAAGTTTGGGATAAATGTGGATGTGGCACTTGAGGACATGGTTCAGTGGTGAACCTGGTGGTGGTGCTGGGTTGACAGCTGGACTTGATGATCTGAGAGGTCTTTTCCAACCTTAAACACTCCCACGATGGGCAGCAGGCAGTGCCTGTGCTGTGCTCTGATTCCCCACTTTGTTATCCTTTAAAAACTTGTACCATGGCAGATGCCATGCCAATACGCTTGATTTATTATCTATAATGTCAAAATTGAAAAGGTTAATCACCACTATTAGTCAGTGAAAATGAGGCAGGATTATCACTTGAACGACAACGCTGACAGGGAGCAGGGAAGGGAGGAAGGGCAGGCACACACAGGACCTGCCCAAACCATGGCTCTCCACCCCGGCATCATCCTCAGGAGGAGCTAAAGGGTCTCCACCAAACAAAGATCACACCAAAACCACAAAAACGTGAAGAATTAGCAAGGACCCAGGGTTACTTCTTACAGCAATTTTTACCTCTCTAAGTGAGCTTTAGTTTTTCCCACCTGGCAAAACTCTGGTGACACTGTGCCAAGGACCACAAACCTGGCAGAGGTGGCTGTGCCCAGGGAAGGGTTTGGGAAGCAGGATTGCACCAGGATAAGGGAGCAGACACCCCTTACACCCCTCTGCACGACCCCATCCATGCCCCATCACCTCAGTCGGGGATTCCCACTGCACGGGGCCGAGCTGGAACAGCCACCTTGAGTCACCTCACAGGGAACTGCTCTCCAGCCCTGGTGAATTTATCCTCAAGAATGAGCTGCAGACTCCAGCAATGCTCCAGCTCCTTTGAAAGGAGGGGCCAGAGGAGGGAAGGGAACATTACAGACACTGAATACCCAACCTCACCCATCTCCAGTTGGCAACGTTATCTTTTTCTTCAGAAGTTCAAAAAAACAAAAACAACCACCAAACCAGCACAGCTAACTGCATGCAAGAAGAACTATTTTTACACAGGCTGCATTTTCCAAAAGCCCTGTCAAGCCAGTGATGTGGGAAAGAGCAGCTCCAGAGCATCTTGCTGCTCTACTCCTGTTGGAAAAACACCAGGAAAAATCACCACTGGGAAAGGGCAACGCTGCCCCAGTTCCAGAGGAAAGGATGGACCTGACTGTGCCAGCAGGATGCTCAGCTGGATGCACCTGAGCCAGGTGCAGGTGGGAAAAGCCCAAAGGTTCCAAGAGTTTTGGGATATTTTATCTTGGGATTACAAACAGGAACGCAGTTTTGCAGAGATAAAACTGAGAAAAGGCGACACAAAGTTGTCGAATATTTGAAAATTAGACCAAGATGGTTTTGGCATCAAGGGAGGTCAAAAGACAAAATGAAACCAGCATTTAATTGCTGTGGTAGTTGGACATCAACAAGACTCACGGACACTCACTGCTGTATTTCCATACAATTATAAACTTGCTTATCCTTATTTTGAAGCTCTGTTCTAACCTGAAACCCAGCATGAAAAAAGCAAAGCCTTGGATCTACTTTGGGATCTGCTTTCCAAAACAAATCAAGTGTTAATATGAAGGTTTTAATGCTTACATAAAAACAAAAATGAGATTATGCCTTGCAGGGGGTGACTGCTGATGCCACGTGTGTTTGTAGGGTGGGAAACTCAAAGAAGTGACTTCAAACCAACAAAAAAAAAAACAACAGCACAAGTGTTCATAAACATAGCTATCGACTATTTAAAAAAAAAAACAGTTTCTTGTGAGATTATAGGCCATTTCATGTTCATAAAAACAGGCTTTAATTTCACCATTTTCATGTGAGCAACACTGTCTTGGAGATTTTTTTTTTTTTTTAAACAGATTTAAACTTGAAAAAAAGGGTATTTACATTAATCATTAAAATTTGAGTTCTGTGTAACAAGCAACTGTAGCAAGTATTTTCCTGTCTTTTTATTTATTAAATATTGCAGTCCAGTGGTAAGGAAGGCATGCAAATATAAAATGAAATATTTATGCTTGGTGAAGTATCTCTGAGAATAAAAAAATAATAAAATTAAACTCTGAGAGGTACAAGGAAGGTACAGGTGATTAAAATAGTGCTCAAACACAAGTAGTGCTAGTAATGGGGTAAAAAAATCCTCCCATGGATGAAAAAAGGTCAGTCTGGCCTGCAAGTCATCATTTGAGAGGTTTGGGCAAAAATTTGGGCAAAAGTTTAGTGAAGATAAACTCGTGTCATTCCCAAAAAGCCACATATCCAATAACTACAGGTGTCATCCTTTCCCTGGGAAAAAAACAACAACAGACAGCAAAACAAACAACAAAAAATCCAAACAAAAACCCAACCAGGCAGAGAAAACAGGGAGAAAACAACAAAAAAAGCTGCAACGTAAAAAAAAAACCAACTCCAGCACCGGGTGGGGGTGAACCATATGTTTGCAGGCGGTGCTGGGGGATGGAAACGCAGCCACGAAGGAGTTAAAGAGAAGCTCTAAAAGTATCTCACCCTGCTATGCCGCGAATGTGCTGGGATCTCGGGGTGATGCTGGCACACCATATGTTCTGCCAACGCTCCCACAACACAGCGAGCGCGCCGGCACATCCACCTTGGCTGCCAGGCTTCCCGGCCGGGACAGGGGAATCCAGCAAAACCCCACCTTTCCCAGCTCTACTGAGCCCAGCCTGGAGGGAAGGCTGTGCTGGGGGAGTGCCAGGGCTGTCCCCCACCAAGGCTTTGCCACCCAGCCCTGCAGCATCCTCGGCATCGCCTTCCCCGTGATGCCTTAAATGGCTCCCTAGAAACAGAGAGCAGACAGGAATAAAGGAATAAAGGAGGGATTGATTTGAAAGGCCTTCAGAGGTCACACTCTGGGCTCCAGAGGCTCCTGCCTCAGTGCATCCCAAAATGGACAATGACAGCTCCCGAGTTCTTCACACTTTGATATCAGCATCAATTCCCCAAGCAGAAGCCAAGCAAGGATGGAATTTCCCCAAGCTTGCCCCCCTCTCCCCAAGATGAAGGTTTGCAGTTCTTGTTCTGGATGTCCTTGGAGAGCAAGTTAGAGAGGTTTTGTTATGTCTGTCTTAGCATAGAGAACAGCACTTAACAAGCTGCAGGAAACTTCAGAGTTACACTAACAGCACAAGATTTGAAAAACATAAAAGTTAAAACCTAAAGCATCACCCGGACGCAGCTTCTCCATCGCACACAGGAAACTCTGGAAGGACTGGGAAAGGGGCACAGCCCTCCCCATCCATGCCGAGTGCTGCAGAGCTCTCAGAGGATGCAGCCCTGAAGAATGTTTCGTTGTGGGCTGTTCCCCTCCCCGGTGGTACCCAGGGTGCTGTTACCAGCCCCGGATCAGATGCCGAGGGAGGCACAATCACTGAGCCACAGGATGAGCTGAGCTGGAAGGGACCCGCAGGGACCACTGAGGCCAACTCCTGGCCCTGCACAGCACTGGCCCCAAGAGCCAAGGCAGATGCACGTTTATTACACTCATTAATCAGTGTAAATCCAGAATTCTCTGTTGTTGCACATCTCCATTTGGTACAGATGCAATGCTGGGACATCCCTCGGATTCCCTCTGCTCAGCACGGAACTCTCCACTCTGAGCAGCATCAGTGTCACCATCAAGTCACTTATTTTAGGGCCACAAAGGAAGTTTCTAGGTGTGTTGATGCTCCTTCTCGTCCACAGTGGTTTTCTGCAAAGGAAAACTGGCTGCTGTGCTAATTTCAGTATTGTACTAATAAATGCAGACAAAAATATCCTAGTGAGGGAAAAAAATTTAAAGAAAAGAGAACAAACCCCCAGACTAGAATCAGTAAATAACACATCATGACACCACAGTGCACATCTAAGCTATGGTGAACTAATCTCTTCAAGAATTTCCACATCAAGAATTCATTGATGAATGGCACATAAAGAATATGAAAAGCACATAAAGAATATAATGGTTTAATTTTATTGTTTATACTGCATGACAGTATCTGGACAAGATAATAAAATAAAAGGCCAATCAGATTTTTAAATCTATTAAAATTTACAGGACTTGGAAATTAGTTTCAAGTCTTGCTGTCACAGTTTTCCCTTTAAGAATTTACAAATAATAATTTTTTCCAACATTAAACCTTTGTTCCCTACTACATCTAAGTGAAAAATCTACATATAATAGGGAAAAACTCTTTGAATGTATTTGTATCAGTATCTTCACAAAAACAGCCAGGGAAAAATACAAGAACTCTGATGATCTTTTCTCAGGATTGCTTATTTTAAATGCTACTTGCAGCACTGGGAGGTAAAAAAGCCTTCTTACAAACAACAAATTTTGAAGGTGATGACATCCCTTTGCAAACAGTAACTGCTGCCAACAACTAGCCACACTTTTTTTTCTCCCTCTCTACCATACCTACACTTTTAAGGAACACTCCTTTTAATTAGAGCGAGAACACACGAAATGGGAGGCCACAGGACTACAGCCTAAAAGCCACATGCATATTTTTGCTGGCTAGAAAACGGATTTTTCTATTGTCTCAAAAAAACCCAAAAAATCAAAAAACCCCAAACCAAAAAAAATCACCTAACAAAAAGCCAAAAACCAACCTCACCACAGGACCCAAAACCAAACCCAAACCAACCAAACCAAACAATCCCCAAATCCTTCCATCAGCTCTCCCCCAACATTCAGGAGGTAATGGAAGGAAGACAGGAACACAAACTCCAATTTTAAATTCAACCTCTGCCTGCACTTCTCAGCCTGAGCAACCCATGCTGAAAGCATTAGCTAGGAATCAATTACCAGCATTTAAAACAATTTGTCTAACCTCAGATAGAAAAATTCTGCAATGCTTTTCCCACAGAGGTGCACCCAAGTATGGCAAATGTAAAAGCAAACATCCAGTTGAATGTCAGAACATTCATTCCAGGGTGCTCAAAAAGCTTTTTATGCTAAATTATCACATGCAAATATAGGCAATATGACATTTTTTGAGGTGAAAGAGCAGGAGGGAAGCTGGAAGAGGTTGGTTACTTGCAATTGGGCTTTTCTTGCCAAATTTGATGCATTTGATTTTTAGAATTAACACAGCATCTGAGATGAGTGTCTAAAGCTCACGTCTCAATACGCTGCACATTCAGTACAAAATGAATTAAGAGATTACCCACTGAAGGTCACACACACACACGCCAACAAGGACTGGGAACAATTTTGCAGCGGGCAAGAAAAAAAGGAAAGAAAATAAAACGTGGTGCTGAAGAGCAAAGAAGAGCCCTGCTGGTTTCAGACACCACCTCAACCAAAACATCATCACCATGGGTGCTCTCACACACCTGGCAATGAGAACTGCAGAAAAGTTGGGAAGTCTGAGCGCTCCTGAGCAAACCAGGTGTTGGGTGAGGTTTGGAAAACTGCCTTGGGATGAGGAAGAACAAGAAGAGGAGGAGGAGGGTGGGCTGAGAGCATCCCAAATTTTGGGGGAGGCAGAGCTGGTGGCCGTGGATGGCAGGAGGCCGTGGCAGCAGCTGCTGCACGCACACAGCACGGCTCCCTGCTCCAACTGTTTATCAGATCCGAGCAGCACTGCGGCATCCAGGAGCGGGGATGTGCTGTTTTGTTCACATTTTAACGTGCCATCTTGCAGTAGATGCTTGCACAGCAGAGTAAATACAATCTCTATATATACCCTGCGTGGGTGGCAGGGGTTATTTCTGACTGTCTTCATTACACTTCATTGCCAATTTGAATGTTAAAAAAAAAAAAAAGAAAAAAAAAAAGCAACCAAAAAACCCTCAACAATTCTCCAGAGTGATTTCAGTCTGATTTTTATAATTATTTCCAGAACCTTTTCATTATGCAATTTTGAATACTTATTGAAAGCTCTCTCTCTTGCAAAGTTATCCTTGATGCAAGTCAAGCAAACCAGACAAGCTAAACCTTCTCCCTCTTCCTGCTTTATTAATAAACACAGACATGAATGACATTCACAGTGTTTAGCCCGGAGAACAGTTTAATAATAATGCTGCATCTCGCTTTATGGGGAGGGAGCTAAAAAGGAAATTCAAAGGCTAATAGGTACAAATATTGTGCTTCAATTGCAATAAAAAATAGTGCTGAACTGTAAAAATGTAACTGATAGCAGCGATCTCTAAGATGTGGGTTCTGGTAACCCTCAAGCCAAAGCCGATTAGGTTTTGTTACATGGGTCCTTTGTGTGTTTTTGTGCTGCTCTACCAGTTAAATTGACCTCTACAGGCATGTCTGTTGCTTTTATCCTTTAATAGCTTCCCATTCCAAACCTAACTTAGGCCAGCAAAACCAAATAAATAAAAAAATCCCCCCTCCAACCTGGTGCATGTGTTAAACCCACCTGCGAGAGGGAGATCTCTGCACAGGAGCACCTTGCACTGAAATCCCGGGAATGTCAAGCAATTAGCACGATGGCAGCAGGATGTGAGAGGTGCCAGGTGGGATGCTGGGGCTCCAAAATGGAATTACCAAGCAGAACTGCCCAGCCCCGACCTGCATCGGGTCAGGAATGAGCATTTCAGAGGGAACACACAATTTGCAGAGCAACACTAAGGAAAAAAAAAAAAAATTCCCACAGTTTCCTTATTTTTGATAATTGCCTGTAAAAGTCTGTAATCAGCTCTACAAATAAAAAACCAGCAACTCTAAATGAAGCCCTTTCTATGTCCAATCAATTCATTTCCAGCACAGTGACCGAGCCCAGTTGTATTTCCTCTCTGGGACAATAACACAACCAGCTGGCCCAGCCTCTTGCTCTGTGTGATGATTTTTTTTAAAAATAGAGACCTCAGGAGTTTATTTAAGACAAATCTTTTGCATTTTATGATGTGAAGGAGACCAACCAGCATGTCCATGCAGAACAAGCCCCCTTGGCTGAAGAGGGAGCAGCTGCCACCAAAGACAGGCTCCAAAAATCAAAAAGGAGGAGACAGATGGGAAAATTGGTTCAAAATTTTTCTCACATTGAAACACCTTTATTTGCCCACTTAGAACAGCCCAACCTCACAGAAACGTCACCGAGTCGCTAAAGGGAAGTTTTAGCCACGTTCTAAATATGTGTATTTTTCTAGAGCTTCAAGGAGGCAGAATTAGTCAATTTGGCTACAGGCCATGAAACATAATTAGTTATGTGAAGTATGTTTAAATATGTAACTACAACTGCTAATAGGAGTGCCCAGCCCCATAAATACGCAATGATATGATGGGAGAGCAGCTGGGCACAGGCAAAACGCCGGAGACGTTCCCAGAGGAATTGCCACCTCTTCAGGAAGAGAGCTCAGAAATTACCAATCTAAATAATGACACACAGTGCTGAAATCAGTAACGGAGGAAGGGGAAATAGTCCATCTTTAGAACATGTGGAACATCGGGAAAGAGATAGTTTGGGACTTGTGAGAAGAAAAGCGGGAGAAATCTGCCACATTTCTGGCCTTGGGGAAATTCAAGGGTCAGTGGAAAACAAAATTCCACTGGAGACACAGCAGCCACTACGCGGAACCTCTGAAAAACCTCCCAGACACAACAGCCACCAGCCCAAACCCCCAGAAAACCTCCCAGACACCGCTGAGCAGTAACAAACCTGCAAGATATTAAAATAAAGGAATGCTGTATTAAGCGATGTGGTAACTGCAATTTGTCATTTAGCACTGTGAATCTATGGATTTTAATGACAGGGTCTCATTTACATTTAACAATCAGTGTACTAGAACATTTCTTGGGAACTGGGGATATTTTCTTGTCTCAGTAGGAATATATAGAAATTTCTTCTTGATTAACAACAGACTAAAGGAGTTTTGCCCTGAAATCTCAGTCCCTTGGTTTCACTCTAGAGCTGGATGAATTTCAACATACCAAACTGCAATCTTGACAAGAAAACTCTCCAAAATTCAGCTGTTTGTAGTAATTACGTATTTAACAATTCTTCCACAAGAATAACATTATAAAGCACCTTTCATTTTACTGTTCATTTATATCACACATCTGCTTTAAGAAACATTAGCAGCATATCTTGTTCTTAATGATACATCTTGGATGTGACTTTCAAAAGCATTTACAGCAACTTAGGAGCATAAATCCCACTGATATTCAACAGTATTTGTGCCCTTAATGCCTGTAGCCATTACTGAAAATCTCATTCTTTTCCAGAGCTTTGGAGATATTCCAGAGGTCGTACATGTAGTAAGAAATGGCAAGTGTCACAAGGTATTTTGTATTTTACAGAAATGCTATGCAGCTTTAGGACAGGCATCAAGAATACTGAATACATGTACTTAAAACAATAATGGGGAGTTTAGGAAGCAGGGAAAGGCTCCAGTCAAATTTAGCCAGTGAGTTTGGGGATAAGATTGCTCTCTGTTGCATCCAAGCCAGCAAAAGTGGGATTCTGATTCATTTTTATTCCACTGTCTCATGGGGTTTATTCAACTGGAAGATGGAGCTGCAATGTAACTACAATGTTACACACTGACCATCACAAACCATAAATGTCTTCTCCCACTCTGACAACAACAACCAAAACTTTAGGCCTCCATTACAGCTAAATTAAACTGCTCAACAGTTCAATTAGGCCATTTAAAAATGCATATTTTTGGGCATGTCCTAATTAGCTTTCAGCAAGTAGAGGAAGCCCCAGCCTTGATTAACAACCTCATTTACTCTGAGACGCTCCTGCAGAGCCCAGTGATCGCTGCCTGCACCCACCACTGGAGATGAGAAGCTGGCATGCAACTGCAGAAAATATTAAGTTGCAAGTACACATGGAATTTTACATGGACCAGACCATCAGAGAATCCCAATGGCCTGGGGTGGAAGGGACATTAAAGCTCATCTCCTTCCACCCCTGTGGGCAGGGACACCTTCTGCTATCCCAGGCTGCTCAGAGCTCCCTCAAACCTGGCCTTGCACGCTCCCAGGGATGGGGCAGACCAGTTTGCAGTGGCTCTTGTAGCTGCCACTGCTTCGGATCTTCCTAGAACATAATAAGTTCAATAAATAAAATCACTTCAACACAGTGCAGGGATGAGCATCGTACAGGGAACCTGGCTGCAACTGCTTGACTCGACAGGAGCTTTTTTGCTCAGCAGCTTGATTGTCATCACTGACATCCTTGGGAACTGGGAGCCTACAGCACCTTTACAACTGGACCATTAACTTCCTCCTCTCGGTTTAACCTTCTGTGAAAAAAGGATTACGAAGACTTGCTAATGAACCTCACTAGTAAGCAACAGGGCTACAGTGTTGCTTTTGCAGCAGAACTAAATTTGATGGATACCAAGAGTGTTTAGCACTTGTACACGATTACATAGCCACGATGTGTCTCTGGTAAATTTCCACACACTGTAAAAAGAATTTCTATGAAAAAAATTGCACAGGAGTTTGTTCATAACAGACTTGGAAGCTGTGTTGTTATTCTGTCATCAGCTGAGAAGAAGGAATAAAATAGAAACTTCCCAGTGAACACAAAGAAAAAATTATACTCCAAACATCTGCTTACAAATCTTAGAATCAAGTCTTTTACAAAGCCTTATCTTTTAATTACCTCCTGCCCCCTTCCATGCCATCACTTTTGGCGTGCTAATTTAATTTCTTGGACATTTTTGCACATATGAGTTTGACTGCATTACTTGCTTAAACCAACGAGAAACTCCGGGTAGTTGTGAGACAAAAGACCATAATGAATTTTATATTTTATATATACACACAGAGCAACATCACAGGCTACTGTACTCTGTAGAAGGGTCCTGCAAGCAGTAAATCAGTCCAGCAAGAGCTCAGTGTGAGCGACTGCTCGGCTCCTCCTGCCTGGTGGCTGCCCGGTCACTTCCAGCCCCTCGCCAGCTCACGCCTCCCTGCTCCCATCTGCAGCTTGAGACGCAACCTCCCTGCCAGGAGCACAAAGGAGACGAGGCAGGGGAAGCCAGGGAGACAAATCAAACAGCCAGGCAGTGCCCAGGCTTTCCTGCCAGCACCATTTCAGGCCAGAAAATCATCACCATCATCCAACCCTGCACAGACTCCGGGCTCCTCCGGTACCAGCACAACTGCTGGAGCCGCAGCAGTGCTCCCCAGGTTCTGCAACCCCATCATCAGCACTGCTGGAAGCAGCTCTGCTGCCTGGGCACCACTTGACCTGCCAGATGGTGAAACCTGTTCCACAATACTCAAGAGACACCACGGCCAAAGCGTGTCCCAGACCTGAGCAGTATTTTTGGAGACAGCGGTGGGATGCTCCCTGAAGTCCCATCTCTCACTTAGGCACAGGTATCACTCTGAATTTTTTCCTGGACTACTTTTCTGCCCAGGAGGGCTGGAAAGAAGACAGGAACAACTGCCCAGCTGGAGATAAGTGGTCATTCCTCATGCCCCAAGACAAGCATTAGTTGCCACCTCACAGCAAGCCAATAAGTCCCAGGGCTGGGCTCTTCCCCAGACCCGACCACCCAGGTCAAGCACACACATCTGGCAAGTGACTCCTAACCCGACTGGGATTGCTGATCTGGTATTAAACAAGCTGTGCATCATTTCTGTATGAGCTTGATTCCTTCTCTTACAGTCCTGTTCCTGGACATACTTCAGACACATTGTGAAACTCTCTCAAGAGAACACACTCGAGTTGTCCAATCAAGACTTCGAACAGACTCGCTGCAAAAACATTGTTCAACTCACTTAATCCTTAATTAGGTTTCATTTTTTAATGCAAGGCTTCAACAATTAGCTCAGGAGAAACTGTAAAAGCAGAAGCCAGGCCACCAAGGACATCTCCCACACACATCTCTCTGCTGGGGCGGCTGCACCATTATCATTATGACACAGCTCCTGCAACCCAGCACGGGTGTGGATGCACCAGTTGGACAGCACTTGTACAAATTCACCCTGTAAAACCCAGACACCCCTCTGAAGTGCACTATTCCCTGCAAAACACTCACCTGCCATGAAACTTGCACCCAAAGGGAACTATCCACATAACTGACAGGAAATAATCCTATCTCCCTAATGTCTGATCTACAAATGAGGTCTTTATTGTTTTCATTATACACACTGTTTACACATGGTTTCATAAAACTCACCACTAACAACTCATCTCCATAATTAATTGAAGTAGGTGGAAACCAGAGTAAGGATTAAAGAGAGGTTTTATCAGCTTAACTCAGATGTGTCTTCCTGAAGTCACACACCTTCCCTGTGCTGCTGCTGCCCTGCCTGCAGACCTGCTGCCGTGGGGAACAGGGAGCACTTGGCATTTTGGCACCTCTGCTTTGTCCTCTGTATTCGTCTGCACGCAGACCAGACAGCCACTGGTGGGAATTAGCAAAGGTCTGAGTTTTATCTCAAAATCTGAGCTTTAAATGGTGACTTTAAAAACTCACCTCCAAGGCTTTGACTGAGTAAAAGCCAAACAGAACTTCTCAGATGGTACATACAACCACTAGGAACAACAGCTTAAAAAAAAAATAAAAAATCATGATTTAGGACTAAATCCTCTAGATCATCTAAGCACATTATTTAATATCTTGACTCTGCATTTCCTGCTCTGACAGGAACAACTCCAACCCAAGTGAGACAGTCCCATCACCAGCACAGACATCGAGTCTGCCACAGGTGGGACTAACAATGAAGACAGAAATATTCATTTTATTCCTTTCAAACAAAAAACGAGTTCAACTTACTATTAAGTGATGTAGTTGGTTTATCCTCTACCTGCCTTTTTCCCCCAGAACCCCAAGATGTTCAACCAGGTACAACAAGGAAGCAACACCTGCAGCTTTAGAAACAATGCAGGCAACTTCCAAACGTGCTGCTCTGGTTTCACCACGCTCACACCACACCAGCAGCCACTTCTAGAAGAGCTCCAGGCCCACTGAGACCTTCCCTGAATTTTGCAGCAACCAGACTCCTAAAGACAGGCATATGCACTTTTCCTGAAGCTTCTGGCTGAAAAGGGTGGATTTTAATGGTGTTATTTACAACTAACAATGTTATAACCCATAAAAGCCTGAGTTTATAGGTTTCTTTCTTGCAGTAATGTTTATCTGACAATAATTTTGCAGCCCACAGGTTTACAGAGCACGGACACCTGGCCTCCATTTTATACTGAGGCCCAATTAAGTGGCAGGCAGAGGTACTGCTGCTCACCCTCCTCACTCCTCCATCTCAGCCACCTGAAAATTCAAGTCTCCTCCTTCCACCTTACCTTTATATCTTATTTTATTAATTTTACTAAAAATACAGTCATCTTGTATGTATTTATCTGAAAGCTCTTTCCGTTGAGGGTGCATGAAATTGTCTTTATAACCCTTACAACTTGTTTAAGGTAATACAGTCACTCTCAGTCTGCAAAGGAAAATTGGAAAACTTAAACTGAACCACCTCAGTTCCCACTCAGTTCCAAAGAAAAGCCTCTTTCTGTTCTTGCAAAACAGAAATACTGGATGTTTTAGGCCACCGTGCTCTCTAGATAAATTAAAAAATAATGAAATCCTGGGTTTTGAAAGAACAGCAAGAACTGTAAAGAAGGTTCTGTTAACCTTGAATAAATATCCTGAAGAGGGGCATTGGAAACACATAAGAATAGTGGATGAGTAAGAAATTTCAAGACATCTTGTACTTAGCCAACTTCAAATAGTTTCTCTTTCCTGAACGCATTTCAGGAAAAACAAAGCTACCTTTGTCAAAATGAGCCTATTGCAGCACTGCCAGCTTGGGCAGGGCAGGTAAACCACAATATCTGGAACTTTTTTTACTCCTGTCCAATCCCAACCAGCTCAGAAGGAACTCTGGCACAAACCACCAAACCCAGAATCTTTTAGTTCCACACAACTTGCTCCTGTTGCTTCCCCGGGCACAGGGAGCTCAGTGCACCTCGAGATCATACAGAGGCACTCTCACATCATCAGGGCTGATGGACAGTTCTGTGTTTACTCAGAGATAACACCTGCCTCTCACAAGATTACTTTAGCACCTACTGTAATGTGTTTCAATGATATGTAGGTCTACAGGCACCTGAATTTGCTTTTTGATATATTTACTAAAATGCTGGCAGGTTTGATGCATGCTTTGCAGAGGCTTATTTTTAAAATAGAGGAATTACATCTTGTTCTTACTTAAAAGTTTCTAAAATATTAGGCTAGACAGAGATCCAATTCCAGGCTTTAAACTGCTTGATAGACCTTGACAACAGGGCTGGCTTTTATGCATCATCTTGTAATGCAATAAATTTCACTTGAAACATCTTCACCTGTGCACCAAGACATGTCACTGTGATACAGAAAACCTGACATGAAAATAAAAATAAATTAATAAATTAGTTGCTCAGAGAACAACTGTCTTATGGCCAGAAAAACACACTTCCTATGAGAGACTCAAAGAGATCATCTTATTTTAGTGTATTGAAAGGTAATTTAAGTAAGGAATAATTATGAAGTACAACTAATCAGGCAGCACATAATTTAAGACTGGAGACAAAGGTATGAGAGCTGATAGCCACAGTCCTCTGATTGCAGACTGGAAAAGCAGTTAATGAAAAGCTGAGATTTTAACCTGAAGTTAATGTTCTACCTCAAACAACGGCACAGGAAGTTTTGAAGGTGTAATGTGAGCACCCAACAATAGAAAACAAACAGAAGAACCCAGCATTTCTTAGTTTTTAATGCCTGTGTTTCTGCATGCTTGCTTTTTTGAAACCACATGGAGATCTGCTTCTCAGAGAAAGCTTTCTTCCTTTTTCCAGCTAACATTATTTGCCAACCTTCCTTTTCATTGTTTAGCACCATAATTCTCCCTCTTTCACTGACACTCTCTCTGCCGAGCTATTCGTAAAAATCCTCTGAATTCTTCTCCTCCTCCCTTTCCAACCCTCCCCACACAGACATTTTTTCTTCGCATCCGAACACATGATTCAACCCAAGGATTTGGCCACTTCCCATGGGGGAACATCAGCAGCATCCAGCACAGATTTAGGAATGTGAATTTTTAATCCACAGCCACCACTCCACCAGCAGCACATTCCTGGTCTGATCTGCCCACGGACAGGTGCCCACACCTGGGAGCAGGATCTGATGTGCAGGAAGGTGCCAGTACCAACCCTACCCACTGTCCATGGATGTTTCCAGGCCAGCAGCACGGGCTGTGTTCCTGGGAAAGGAAACCAGTCCTTTCAATAAAACACAGTCTCTCCTCTGCAGGATACAGCTCTCTGCATGTATCTGCTAACAACATCTCAGTATTTCTCCACCCCCTCCCCATGTTTCTCCTTTTTGTCAAGCTCTCCAGCATTTGTTCTGGGATCTAATTAAGGTCCCTTATCACCATGGCAAGAGGGGGGCAAGGTCTAACAAAACAGCATTAATGAACCGATTGTTTTCGCTGGGCACATACAGAGTTCTAATCCCCAACACCAGAACATATCTACACTTGGAAAAAAAAAATTAAATCTAAAAGAGTCTGTGTTGTTTACCTTTTTTCAAGACTTGAACTAGAAGCCCTAGCACAATCCAACAGCACCTCAGAACTTATTTTTAACGAGAGTTTTGTTCTGATTAGGACAGGCAGCTTCATTTTGTCTCCTCTTCTGAGCATATGCAGAAGTCTCGCTCCTACCATCTGACTCTCCTTCAAAGAGATGAGCTTCCCATAAACTTCATTAGTTAGATGCCATTTTATAGGTAATTCAGAACCTCTTCCCACCTTTCTGGGTTATTAAATCTATTAACATCCCAGGATACTGTTATGTAAGTACTGCTCATCTCCATTATGCAGCAGAATTAGACGAGAGCGATTAGAACCAAGTTTGCCTCGTTTCATCTCATTCCCTGTGTGAACTTGGGTACCAGAAGCCAAGAAAACCTTCAGGGAATGCAGCTTTGATACTGAAGAGAAAGACAAGCAAAGGAGAACCAGTGAAGTCCACAAGGGAAAAGAAACATGGGCACTTCAGGTGAGAGCTGTAAGGGAGAAGGTACCGTGTTTCCTTGTCCTGCAAGAGCAAACTCTTCACTCCTCCCAGCATTCGTGTCCTTGTTCCCTCCCTTCATCTTCAATCCAACTTCTAGTAACATCCAAGGATTTTAATACCACCTCCAGTCAACCCCTTGGAAGGATCCCCTCCAAGAAATGTCTCATTTAAATGCTACAGAAAGTGTTCCTCTCAACTCTACCCGCTCTTGAAACTCACTCCCCAGTTACCTTTTGAAGAAACTGCTAAAAGAAGTTAATTATTGGACAAGAAATCAGTTCTGGCCACAAGTAATCTGCAAGAAGAACTCTCCACCTGTCACTAGAATAGAAGTCTTGAAAATAGAATCCTGAACCTTTCAATTAAGCATGAGAACTCCTCTATGTCATCTAAAGGGGAAGTTTTATGGTCCAAACTTTGAAGGTCGCCTCCTATTCCCACTCTGTGTAATAAGATACATACTGAAAATCTGACTCTCCAATACAGGATAAAATATAACATTTTCTCAAGCAGGATGCATACTGGAAGAGCCATGGGATACCACACACAAGCAACAGGAAAAATGCAAGGAGAAAACTCAAGCAGAGGAGGAACTAAACTTCTTTTTGCTAAAAGAAATCAAGAAGTATTTTTAAAGCAGTACTGAGAGACTTCAACACACCTTTCAATCTTTAACTGATTTTTCTCAACACTCCTGGGAAGCAAACACACCCATATTAATAATTCCATTAAACAAGTGGGGTGAGCAGGACAGAAAAATGAATGTTATAGGGCCAAGAGAGAAGTCAACATTGGCTCAGTGATACCTCCTGTGTATTTTACATGCAAACCTACTTCCCTCATCCACTGTTCTACTGTCATCACACGTTTTGGAAAATAAAAGCCAATGCCAGCAACTTCAGCCCACTGCTTCACCTCCCATCTGTGTGACAAACCCTGCCTGCCCAGCTCGGTCACCTGCCCTTCTGGACAACAAAATGTCTTCTAGTGGGTGTCTTTCTGCTCAGAAGAGCATCACACAATGCAAACAGAGCTCGTCAGACGGTGTTTGCTCTCCCATGGTCTCTGCAGGAGAGGATCACGTGCAGCAGTTGTGATGTTTTTTAGTGAACACACATTTGCAGGCAGCGTGGGACAAAGAGACCGTAAGGGATGGCTGGTAAGAACACAAACACGTGCTGCTGTGTTTATGTAGATGGCAGAGGCAAAGAAACAGCCCTCCCCATCCAAACCAGTTCTGTCCCTTGCTCCCATGGTCATGGCCCCACTGGCATCAGCAAGCACTTGTTATACCACATAGGTTTTGAACAGAGTGGGTTAAGACAAAGTTTGGCCATGCTGAGGAAGCAGCACTGCCACGGGCTGGATGCTAAAGCCCTGAAGTCTTCTGGCTATCACATGCCCAGGGGACTCCCCTCCCAAAAACAAGACAGAAACACTGAACTCCATTCAGAATCAAGCAGGAGGCTGACAAAATGAAGAAAAACTTGGCTGGGTTCCAATGAGCTACAGCACAGCTACAGCACTCCACCTTTCTCATCCCCAGTCCTGCCTAAAACAGTGAGGACTTTGTAGAATCATTTAGGTTGGAGAAGACCTCCAAGATCATCAAATCCAACCATTAACCCAGCACTGCCAAGTTCACCACTAAGCCACGTCCCCAAGTGCAACATTTGGGAGGTTGACTCCAATAATGTTTCCTGCATGAGAGTGCTCAACCTTATTTTATTTCAGGCACAACTGTAATAAAACTACTTCTTATTACAACACATAATTAGTGGCTAACTTTCCAAAATAAAAACAGCCATGAAATTCAGAATCAAGCTGTTCATCTACAAAACAGTGATTTTTTTGCTCAAGCCCTCCCCAGATATAAAACCACTTACACTGACAAATGCCACAGAATTACAACTCTGACCTATTGGGTAAATGAAGTCAATGTGATTTAAAATGATTCAAAGGGCTGGGAGTTGGACTCGATGATCCTTGTGGACCCCTTCCAACCCAGGATATTCTATGGTTCTATAAAATTCCAGAAATCCAACACTTACAGAAACTCTCAACCCTGCACATACGTTCAGAAACAAAGCACATTATATAGAGGTAGTAAACAGATTTGTAATGGGTGTCACTTAGCCCTGTCAGCTGTGCTGATGAATAACACTGTTAACATGGATCGGATCGCCCACCAACGACAATCACAGGCTTCCCCTGTCCAAGAGCCACGTAACTTCTCCAATTAGCTGCTCGGAACTAATTGTCAGATGCAGTTTTCAGTCAGCAGTTTCTTCTCCCCCCTTCACATATTCCTTTTGCAGGCGTTGCCCACAGCACCAGCCTTGCTCAGCAACCTCCCTCCCTCCCTCCCTTCCACACTCCGGCGTCGTGTCCCAGACCTAATCTCTGCTCACAGCTTCTGAGCACAGCTCTTCCAGGCAGCTGACATTTAAATAAGCTCTGTATTGACTTTCCTCTGCTGTACCTCAAGTCCTCCTTGTTTTCCTTATGTTCATATTCCAACTCTGCTGCTCTGCAGCTCCTTCTGAAGGTAATGGAAGCAGAGCTGGACTGATAATCGATAAATACCTTCACCCTGCAGTCCCTCAGAGGCCAAGTCCAGGAGGAGACTTCCCTCTCCTCCCATGCATATTATTCACTGTTTTGGATAAACTTCTAAAAGGCAGGAAAAGGTTCTTTCCCAAATCTGCAGCATGTTTCAGACAATGCTAAGCCTGTGAACTTTCCTTTAACTCGCATTAAACCGATACAACTTTTAATTAAAAAAGTAATTTTGAAAAATTGCTTGTGCGGTGCGGAAGGTGATGTTCAGACAGCATCACTGATCCCTGGAGTTCTGCAGCCTTGAGTTTAATAAACTGAATTTTCAAAAGTAAACACAGCTTGCATCAGCACGAACCTTCTATTTTAGCCTAGTATTTTCCATCCTTTCCTTGCTTAGCCAGAAGAGGATGTTTTCAGAGCACCACACACTAAACACTGCATGGGTGGCACTGGACTGGAAAGGGAGAAAATTCCCAGCCCCTGGAGCTGTTTCCACCTGCCAAGTGAGGGAGCCTTGCCTCTGGTGGAGCAAGGGAGGCAGGTGGGACATCTCCTCTCCCACCCAGGACCACCAGAGCTGAGGAATGAACTCACAGCCCACCTGCTTCGTGGGGAAGAAAATCCCACTAGGCACAAGGACTGCCCTAAAATTTACACCTGAGCCTCTGCAATCCTACCCTCACACAGCAGCTCCTGCCTCCTCCAGCTGTAATTCAGGATTTATTTTGCCTGATTTGTTATTTCCTGCAGTAGGTAATCCAGCAAGGGGGAGGGGCAAAGGGCAGAACAAAAGCAAAATAAAAACCAAACCAAAATGTCGTGCCCTAGGCAGAAACAAGTCAAAAACACTCTCAGGTTTCCTTCTGTTTGTTTTTATAACTGTTCACCTGGTCTTTTCTTTTTTTTTTCCCCAAGTTCTTTTAGAAGAATCATTTGAATTACCTTTACTCCACAACTTCAAAAAGATGCTCCATGACAGTGGGTGTCATCGCTCCCTTTTCTCTCCTCTTTCCCCCTTATCAATTTATCCCAATTATCCCACTGCCCAGCACACAGGCTCAAACAAGGATTGGAAAGCCAAGAGTCTTGGATTCATTTCCCAACTGCATTTCTAGCAGGTCATTAATTTCCCTGAGAGCTGGTTTGCTCCTCTGTACAGCAGGGAGAGGTGGGTTGTGCAGCTTTATCCCTGTTTATAAAACAAATACTCTGAGAACCCAGGCAGGCTGTGCTGATCTGAAACACCAGGCATTCTGTTATTATACATAAATAAATATAAATACAGCATCTACCATTTTCACTCCACTTATTTGCATTTCTACTACTTTAAAACCTCTAATGTTGTTAGAAATGCCAAATGGAGACGATTTCATGTTCTCATGCCTATTCCACCAGGAAATGCTAGGCCTGAATGCAATTTTTTCCTTCTGCTAAAACCATACCTCTAACTGTACTTTCTCAGTCAAACCTTCATAAGAAAGCAACTTTAAAGGTGTTGTTTGCAGCTGCAGCGAAATAAACACTTAAACATTCAGTACTACCCATGCTGAGCGAGGTATTTCATCTTCACATCCTTTAACTCCGAGCACCACCACTGATTATCCCATAAAACTTAATTCTGGAGAGCATTTTATTAAATATGCATTTGGATTTGGTCTCAGTCCCCTAAAATATTTAATCATGTGCCTAAACATTAAGCACCCCACCAAGTCTGGATTTTAGGCTGTCTGGTAACACATACAACAAACTCCAGAAGATAAAACACATTCATTCTTTATCTGAAGAGCTCCACTCCACAGATCAGCCTTTCAGAGATGTGCCAGCTTCTGCTCTAACTAGCTCTTCACACTTTTTTTAAGACTAATAGGCTCCACAGATTCATCTCCAAAGGGTATAAATTCCCTTCCTCTCTTTCTCTTTTAAATATGTCAGGCAACATTACAAAAAAATAACATCTGTGCCACAGTTATGCAATAAGCAGCATGGTAGCCATTAAACTGCACTTTATAGAGAGTGGGGTGAATTAAAAAATAAAACCAAAAGGAAACAGGGGGAAAAAAAGTTTAAAAGTTCACCTTTAAACCTTGGGATCATGGAAGGTTTCAGCACTACCACTCTTCCTTGCTTATTCCAGACTCCTCTTTTTTGCTGCCCATCCTCACTGATGCCTCATGGCTATTAATGGAAGCCTGAATATACAAGCCATGAACTGCAAAAATGGATTGAATCTGGCTGGAAAGGGCTTTAACATTCACTAAGAAGATGAAGAATCCCAAAAGTGGTTTTAGGATGTGTGTACATTTTGTCCGAGTATACCAACAGCACTATATATTCTTTTCTTGCAACACTTAGCAAGCCTTCTCTTTTCATAAATATAGGTCAACAGAGCTAAACTCTGTTTTTGCCTCAACTCCCACTTTAAATGCATAAAAAATTAGATTTTTAGGGAGCAGAATGAAAGGAATGGTGTATTTCATGCTATTATATACCCAGCCAAGGATCCCAAAGGGTTTGTTTGGGCTTTAAAAACAAAACAAAAACCCTTGGCACTTGTCAGACTAAAACCATTTTTCTTTGGTCTTTGCACAACCATCCTTTCCAGATTTGAATAAATAACATCAAACAAATTATTTTGCCTCCCATTACCATGCAATGCACAGAAGTTGTTCAAGGATAGACAGAGCAGAGTTTAAAGCATTTGGGGATTCTGAGGAGGATTCTGCAGAGCCCCCATCAGACCTGGAAATGCTCATTCCAACCCCTCCACCCCCCTTTTGTTATTTAAATTTAAGCAGCCTCATATTGCCCCAAAAAAGAAATTATTCAAATAGCCACAGATAATAAGTTTAGCAGCCATCACCATACGGTATGGCTGCACCCATAAATGCATGGAGGGGGGAAGGTATTAACACAATGACAAAAAATATTGATTAAACTCTGAGCTACACATCAAGTTTTCAACCTGCCCCTTGCAAATGTAGGTGTGATTTAACACAGCTCATTCAGCAAATGCACAGGTCTAACTGAATAATAGAATATATATAATATATAGTAATACCCTTAAATATAATCATGTATTATATAAACACAACATATTTTATATATATTATGTAAATATAGTAATAGCCTTAAACTGCCTTTTTTTTTAACATCAGCCCAGGAATGCAGGGTGAGAACTCATAAATTATATTCTCAGCTGCAGATTTCAGGTATTTTATGTTTACTGCATGTTGCAATGGGGAAAACAACCCTTATGCTTTCACGGGAGGTTTAAGGCACAAGGCAGTCATTAAGCATTTCTGATCCAGTATTTGGATTCCACCATGCCCAAACTCACTGATCACAATGCAGACAAAGATTTTTCCATGCCACATCAGGCCAAAAAGCTTCAAAACACAATTTAAGCAGCATTTTTCTCTTTTCCCCACCACTTCAACTGAAATATCCCACCAGCAATCCCTTCCTAGGAGCCACCTTCCTCCATTCCTGCTCTTGGCTGGCATTGGGAGGCTCGGGGCTGTTTTGTTTTCAGTCTCAAGCCACTCATTTCGCAGAACATCCCCTCCAGGCTCCCTGCAGTTGTTGAAAAGTTAATCCAAGATGCTTCCAAACTCACCCTGAACTAACCTTCAGTGAGTCTGGAGCTCATCCTAGTGAGGAATCCAGCACAGAGATTGTGCATAGAGAGGTGAACACCATAAACAAGGGGAGAAGGGATAATGTAGCTGAGAGGGGGAAAAAAAAACCCAAAAGAGGCCTGAGATACCAGGGTTTGCTCAACACATGAACTGGAAGCTGTAATTCCATACACCAGCAACCAGAATGAGGAATTGCACACAAAAGCAACCACAGAACAACCAGAAGATCAGTCACTAACTGGCATCACAACCAATGCCCATCCTTCCTGCAAAGCCAGAAATGCTTCCAAAGGGTGAAATCAGCACCAGACCCTGTTGATGATTAAGCACCAGATTTTAAATGCCCTTTGCATTAGAAGAAAGAACTGCAAGCAGCACGTGGTTCTCAGCTCAACCCTGTACGGGGACATAGACCACGACCTGAAGGTAAATCCTGGAACCCAACTTTGTGCTGCCTGAAACAGCCACAAATTGTGACGCTGAGCGATCACACCGATCAAAAACTCACTCCTTCAAACCAGAGACTCCTTGAAAAGGCAGTGGCCTGCCCAACCTCCCGTTCATCTCCCAAAAGGCTGCTGTTTGCAATTGCTGACCAGGCACCCTTCAAACCCAGAAAGCAGCAGGCAAGGGATGAGCACAAATTAACCAAAGAAACGGTCACAATAAACAAAACTCTTTTTTTTTCCCTGCAGTACAAACTCTCTCCACCAAAGGATAAGCTAACCAGATAAATAAGACAATTAAGTAAGTGAAGGTTACTGGGTTAGGACAAATTATTTGTTCTGCAGGAGGTTTCAGCTGATGGGTTCCTCCGCATTTGCCACGCCTGGCTGGGCTAACGCCTCGTGGCTCCTCTGCTTCACATCAACTCGTGGGCACCGTGGGCTAGAAATGGTCCTGAATTCCACTGTTATCCATCAGCCACGCTGCTTGTGTCATAGCCAGCTGAATTCCTGCATGAGCTGGCAATGAATGCTCCATGTACTTCAGAATGAATCTACCTCACACACACGAGTCACTGCGTGGACAGGTGACTTTGATATAGTAGATTTTCTTATAGGCAGGCATAAACAAAGCATGGGAAATTACTGTGTGCTGCTCCCTGCAGAGCCAGTGGTGCCAGGGAAATAGGGGTTTGCTGGTTTGCTTCAACACGAGCTGAAAAATTGTGGTCAGCAGCACTTTCCCTTCCGATCTTCCCAAAAATTCTACTCATCTTTCCACATTAGAGGCACAGCTGTCAGTGAAGTTAACCTGCCCATGTAATGTCAGCAAAAACAATGCACAAAAAACCCCTACATTACAACTTTCTGTAGCTAAAATCATCCCACTCCCCAACAGTTCTCTTCACACAAAGCGAGAACAGTGACCACCCTGAAAAAGGCAATTTTCATTTTTCCCCTCGAGGTTCAGAGGGAGCCAGGATTACTAATTGCTCCATTCCCTGGAGCAATATGAAATAAGACCCAGCATCCATCTGTGTTACCACTGAAATACCAGCATGACCCTTCAATTCATATTCAGAGTATTAAAACATGACCTTGCGAGGCTACCAGAAGAAAATGCTCCTTGCTGGCCAAAACAGACACCAGATTCACTCTGTACTGGTTCAATTCCCAGCCACCCTCCCTGTTCCCATAAAGCAGTTAAGTATTTCTCCAAAGTTATTCAACAACTGTGAAGGTCAAGTATTGTCCTGACTGGCCAGTCACAAATAAACTCACCTTTCACGACAATCTGTGCTTCAGCCACAGAGTAAAACCCCAACCAGAGAGGGAGAAAAAGGACAGGAAATTAGTAGGAAAGGGCCCAGACCTGTTCTCCAGAGCACAGTTCATTCGTGCAGAGGGTTTAGCTGACCCAGCCACAAACCCGGGGCCAGTGCAGTGGATGGGAAAGAACTATTTTTTTTTTTATGTGTAAAACTCATAGTTTCAGCTAAAATACGAAAAAGTAAAAAAAGAGCTTCAGTGGCACTTCTGAAGAATAAAAAAAAAAAAAAAGCTTTGGAAGCTTTAGATTTGAAGCTTCACAAGCTTCTTATGAAAAATGCAAGCTTTGAAAAACTTCTGAAGAATTAATATTCTTACTTTGGGCTCTTCTACTGCCAACGGACTACGGATGCTGTAACTAATAAAAAATAATTAATGCCAATAAACAGGCCCTTCATAAGGCTTCAGCTTCTCTGCTCCATCAAAGACTCAACTCATTCATTGGGACATTGTACAGGAAACAAAATTCACCCACAGAACTTGTCTTTTCTACGTTTGGTGCCTCTGTGCTGTAGCTCACAATTAAAATCCTCCCAAGTGCAAGGAAAGGATTTTTTTAATAAGGACACAGCTCCAAAAGCAGCTCCAGAGCATGGCAGAGACCTCACCTGGAATGGAAGTGGGGAAGAGCTGGGAGTTTGTGCACCAGCCCTCCCAAGAGCCCAGGTCTCACTCTGGCAGTGCAACAACCATGAAGTTTCTCAGGAGTGCTCTGAGCACCCCACACTCCACCAAGCCACTTCCTGGCACTCCTCAGAGTCTGGCCATGTCCTGCAAGATCCACAGGAGCTGATTTTCCTGATAAACTCCACCTGAATGTCCAAACACCCTCAAAAATGTACCAGCCTCACAGCACCAGTCACCTTCTCACCAGTTCCAGCACGTCAGGAAAAGGACAGTGACAATGCTGGGTTTTAGGAGGTGAGGAGCTCCTTACCCCAGGGAAGAGCAGAGGCAGAAAATGCCTCATCTGTTTGGCTTTATTTTAGAAATCCTGACAGTCCTCTCTCCAAGGGCCTCAGTGAAACAGCTCCAGACACCAGCAGGGAACACCACAAATCAGGAAGGGATCTTCAAACCGTGCACGGCCAAACCCACCACAAGGAGCCCTCCTGCACAACAGAAACCCCCCAGAAGCAAGGGGAGAAAGCTGATGAATTGGAAAAAAAGCCCTCACTGGTGTCAAGGCCAGGCCTAAAACCCCTGCTGCTCCTGCCAGGCTCAGTGACACACTGGACACTGGCACTGCAACACCTCGCAAGGTGACATCAGAAGTCAGACCTCAAGCTCCCTCTTAAGACAGAGGTACTCGTGGTCTGATGCCTGAGGAGAACAACAGCTACTGGCAGAGACAGAGATCACGACAGTGACAATTCAGAAAGGTGGTAAAACTGATGGGGTAAACTAATTAGCTGGGGTCCAAGCAGAAGCAAGGCTGTTGGCCCAGCAGGCTGTGGTTCCACCTTCCCAGGGGCAACATCAGTACATCATTACAAGTGTAATACAGCGTGCAGCTCCTCCAACTGAGATCAGAAACTTCTAGTGACACATCCACCTGGATTCTGAAGGCACAGCACAAAACAAAGAGAAGATCAGTGAAAGGCACCAGCTAGCCAGCAGAATTTTCCATCATGGGAGACTACAGAGACAAGAGCTTGGGTAAATTAAGCAAATCAGGTATCTCATAGTCAAAAGCTTTTTTAAAGACAAACAAGACTGCAAATATGAGCTCAGACTGCTCGGCATAAATCACCTTCTGAATGCTTAAGGGTTAGAAGAAAACTCTGCCCAGGGACAACACCCCCATCACTGCCCACTCTCAGATCTGCGTGCAGCTCCTCCAACTGAGCTGGCACAGACCCTGCCTGTGACTGGAGGGCACTGGGCCACATCCCTGGATTATTCACAGGGCTGACGTAGCAATGCAGACACAGATCCACCTCATCCGTGTCACTGTTTGGAGACTGCATAATCATAGCTCAGCCCATGCCAGAGCAACATGAGGAACAGCTTCTGTACAGAAGAAATTCTCAAGATTTAAAGTTTTAACACAAGCTAACAAACGCCAGGGATGAAAGAAATCCTGGGATGAAAGATCTCCATGACACCTGCTTTGAATAAAAAGACATTGCTACAAAAATATCACAGACCTGCTGGTCTAGAGCCTTTGCTTCATGTCATTCCCCAGACATCAATTTGCAATAGAGGCACACAAAAGCAGCATTACACAGATTACATGCTACTCCCCTGAACTGCAAACAAAATCCACCCAGCACTACCCCCACAGTCCAAAGCACCACTGCACCAAAGCCACTTCCCCTGGCTGTTCCTAAGAGGACTTTGCTAAGGATAAGGGTTCAGCACTCATTTGCAGCACTGACGGCTCCTCCTGCAAACTTCGCTCTGGCTCAGCTTTCCCAAACACTCCCCATTTTTCCTCGTGTCCACAGGCAGGTAAGCAGTGCTGCCATCCCTTTGGCACTGGCAGCAGGACAGGTTTTATCCTCAATTTCTGCATCCTTTCAGGCAAATCCCCACGCCTGGATGCTCAAACCAGTTCATCATCTTCAGCATCTGTAACTTCACTGCTTTCTACACAACACGACACAACACATGGCAATTATTTAATGTTTCATTTTAACGGCACCCAGGAGACCTAAAATCAAAAACCCAAAAGGCTGAGATCCCACCACGCCTCTCCCACCCTGTACAGGTAACAAATCAGGTGGGTCCCTGTGCTGGAGCAGCCCCAGACCCCTGCACAGGTGACACTATGGGTGTGTAGGACCAGCTCAGAGCAAAGGGGGAAGAGCAAGGTACCAACAAAACATGGTTTGCTCAGTTTTATGCCACATGGCTCATTTACTCACTGCTGGCAGCTTCCACAAAATCAGGCTCGTCAAGCACCTGACTGTATACACAGGTAATGATTATAAAGCCAACTCAAGCGGGGCTAAAAGTACACAAAGATCTAGCATAAAAATAAAAAAGTGCAATCCTCTCCCAGGTGGAAAACAGGACTTTGAACGTAACAGGTGGATTATATAACAATTATTTTGCTCCCAATTCTCAAAATATATATTTTTTTAAATACCCTCACAGACCAAAAACTGTCATTACTGAGAAGCAACAGCAATTTTACTCTGTTTAACAGTCAGGCTACCCACCTCTCTCAGGGCCAAACACAAACTCTGCCACAGCAGCATCAAAGAGCCCCCACACGATGAGCAGGGCAAGGCCTGGAGCACCCATGGCTCTCCTCCCTGGATTCTGCCCAAGGAAAAGATCATTTCCTAATGCTGCTTTTTGTTTGCAACGGGGAATAAACTTCAAGGGGAGGGCTCACTGCTGTGCTTGGGGAAAGCAGCACGGTTGGGTTGTTGCTACAACGGAAAAGCCTTAATATCCAAAAAATGCCCCTCGCACCGATGGTTGTGTCCCACACCCAGGGTCCAACCTGAGCCAGACCCCTTTGTCTAGGAACACTTTCTCCCCAAGCTTGGGGCCTTCTTGATCCTGCAAGCACATTTGAGTCTTTTCATGTTTCTTTGCAGAGCCAGGGAAAAGATACACACGTGACCCATCACAAAAACATCCACGAGGCCTTGCCACCTCAAAAGAGAAGGACACCACGGAGGCACTGCCCCACACAGATGTACTCCCTGTCCCAGCTACGGAAGTTAAAACCCACTGGCCACAACCTCTCCTCTTTTTTTCTATCTGAAAGAGACTCCTCAGCATTCAGAACTCAACGTTTAAGTGGGCTGCCGGAGCCTCGCCTCCAAAAGGCAACCGCAAACACAAAAAAAAAGGAAAAACAAACGCACAGAAATCCCCCCTCCCCGCCCCCAAAGCTGAGTGGAGGGCGAGGAGCAGAGAGGGAAAAGGGGGACGAGGCACACGGGGAAGGCGGCCAGGTGCTCCCCTTTTCTGCCTCCCTTTTATTCCTGCTGAGTGTAGTAACACTTGAACTGGCTCTCTTTATTTGCAGCCGGATATGCGCTTTCAAAGATACTGTACTACTGTGTAGGCCAAGCAGGGACTCTCTTTCTTCCCTTGGTTAGGGCTTTTGGGAAAATAATTATTCACCAGAACTGCCATCGTGAACAGAGCAAGCTAAATCAATGTAGCTTTGTATGGGCCATTGCCACTGCAAAGCAAATACTCCATCAAGACATGGATCAGTGAGAATTTTATCACTAGGAATCCTTATGCACATCTTTGTGTATTTTTAATATCCACCTTATTGCTTGGCCTGTCCCCTCCCTCCCCACGCTCCTGCACCCCACCCTCCCCACGGATTTCTCTTGTGTCGCTGGCAGCTATGGGGCTTGGCCATGAGATTCACATCAGTAAAAACATCTTAAATACACAGGTTTATTCTCCTTAAAAAAAAATTATAATAAAGCATTGGTGCAGAGCAGATTTATTCACTGAACAGGTTGATTTATTTAACAGACTTGACATACATCAAAACCTACTATAGGCTTACATAATTGTTATCCATTTAGCAGGTCTGGTTCTTTTGTCAAGTATTTGTTTTTCAAAAGTGATTCACTAAAGACTGCTGCCTTCTGCACAGCTCACATACCTTAACAAATGCAGTCTTGCATGGGGTATTAGCTGGAGTGACTTTAAATTGCATCCTACCTGCTTGAGCGCTGCCGCTATTTTTTTTTTAGCCTCTGTATTATTCCTTTACTAAACCACACGGGCGCACAAACACATACACACACACACACACACAAAAAAAAAAAACAAAAACTAAAAACAGGAAAAGCAAGAGGCTGGAGCGTGTGTAGCGGCACACCGAGCCCCGCCGGCAGCAGCGTGTGCCGTGGGCTCGGTGTTACCGCAGTACCACGCCGCTCCAGAGATGCCAGCAGGTACCTCCGGCGCGGCACAGCCGAGTACCAGGATGTTGATGGCTGCACAGAGGTTTCGGGGCCGGCGCGGGGCAGGGGGGACGAGCAAAGCGCCCGGCGGAAACGGGGGGAAACCTCCGGGAGGATTTAAGGACCACGGAGCCGTTTTGTTTTCCCGCAAGAGGCTCACTGAGGCCTCGGCTCGCACAGGCGCACCGCTCCCTCCGGCCTCACGCATCCACCCACGGCTCCCGGCCGCGAATCCCCCAAATACGCACCCATCCTGCGCGGGTTCCCAGCGGGAGGCGGAACGCGGCGGAGCATCACCCAGAGCAAAGCGATCGCCTCGGCGTTCATCGCCGGTCCCTCACGGCTTGTTTGGGTTCATCTATCACACCGTGCATCGCTCGCTCGTCTCGGAGCCGAGGAAGGATTTCATCCCCCTCCTCGCTCCAGCATCCTCCTCGCACACACACACCGGGCACATCCCGGGGCTCGGGGATGGCAGCGCCCGGGTGCCGACCGCACGGACCCGGCGCTCCGCCGCCCGCCAGACAGATGGTTAATTACATTCACAGCCGCATTTTGCGCTGGGATAGAGTTTCAGACAATGAGCCAGTTTTATTTGATTAGCCAGTTCTCTAGTTTAATGCGCGCGGTGACAGCTACTCCCAAGGCTGGGGCGGTTTTTTTTTTTTTTCCCCTTAAATAAAAATAAAAATCCCATCCCCCCTCCTTCATTATGTTTTTGTTCTGGCCGAGGCTGAAGTAAGCGCGGCGGC
>VZRF01002584.1:794989-851564 GCA_013396875.1 Vireo altiloquus
GCACCGCGCCCGCTCCGGCCATAAAGGGCGCGTGGCCGCTGCCGCCGGGCCCGGGCAGGTGCCGAACCCTCCGCCGGGGCTGCGGCACCGCCGCGGGGAAAGGGAACATGGGCGCCGGGAAGGGTCCGGGGGAAGGAAGGACCGGCCGGGCCGGCGGGGAGGGGACAATGGGGACGGGCCCGGGCGAGTGTCACCCCCCGCGCACGGCTCNCGCTACCAGCGCTGTCCATCCGGCTTAATTCTCCATAGTGCATATGGGAACCGCCTTAGGGCTTGCAGCAGCTTTTCTGATTTATTTTCATTATCATCTTATTAATAAGAGCGTCTAAAACTATGGTTTACCTTCAGATGCCCATTAACGGGAGGAGGCTGCCTCATCTCAGGGTGGCTGAGGACTTGCCGAGATGCCAGGCACGCAAAGGGAAGGCAGGGACGCACCAGACGCTGCCTTTTGCCGAGCAGGAGGGCGACAAACAGGCAAGGCAGGAGCCAACATCTCGAGAGTCTGTGAGCTGCTAATATCCACCCCTTCTCGCAGGACCCCCACCCCAGCTCTTACTCTCGCAGCCCTGTGTCTCTGTGACACCCTCACATGTGCACCGTGGCCGGAGTTACTGCTCTGGGGACTGGAGGAAACTTCTGTGATTTCATCTTCTGAATGAACAGAATGGTTTAGCAAATAGAAGGCAAACCAGACACACCTTTTTTGACTGCGGTTGAAGTAAAGCAAGTTGGGTATTAGCCTTTAGGTTTATTTAAGTTCACTGTGATATTTCAAAGAGGTTTCTAGTCTTAAGTTATCACTTGAGTTTACTGCCTTTTCATCTTACACAACACATACAGTCGAAAAATTTATTAGCTAGTTCCATGACTGAAATATTAAAGTATCAAACACTTTAGTCCTTGTTCCCACAGCATCAGAGACCCCCCTACATGCAGTAACAAAACAGGAACATATGACAACATATGGAATACTCTCTGAATTCACAACACTTCACACCTGAACCTTCAGCACTGCAAAATAAGGAACTAATCTCATTTGTTCTTCATTAACAGCAGTACCCAGGACATGCCATACATCACATGTGAATAAATTATTCATTCCCACTGTGTCAGGGCACACATTTGAAGGGGTGTAGAAACAGAAACCAGCAGTATGTGATTTGAGCAAGGCCACAGAGTGAGGCAGTGTCAAGAGTTACTGGGAAGTAGCACTTCCCAGTCCTATCCCCAGTGATGGTTTTCCTCTCCAGCCTCATCACATTGCTGTGGGAATCACACATTTCACTCCCTGTACCTTTGCATGTTTGTATTGCTGCATTTTATTTTGCTCCCCCGTCATTTTCTTAGCAGAAGGATTCAAGTAATATAAATAAGTAATTAATCAGGGTCAGGTGAGATGGTGACAGCACACCTGGCAGTGCTCACTAAAATAAACACACAGGTGAATGGTGGTCATGAACTGCTTTCAAAATGAGCTGGGGGCAAGTTTTGCCCTCAGCACCCTCACATAGGGGCTGTGCCCTTCAAAAGTGCCTCCAAAGGCACACAAGCAAATTTGGCAGCTCCTCTGCTGACGCAGCTCCCGGGACAGGAATAATGTGCCCAGAAGCACCAGGACACCAACACCTGGTCAGACCCACCCAGCTGCTGCCAGTGCCTTTGGCAAGGTGCCACACTGGAGCTGTGTGCTGGAGGTGATGACAATCACCTGAGCATAATCACCAAGATAAGATTAGAGGTAAACCTGGGGAGGGCCTTGGTGGAGATGAAAAGACATGTTCAATTAAGTGAGCCTTGCACCTGGATCCAGTTTAGAAGAGACAACCCAAGTATTTATTTAAGTGCTGTATTTTAGAGGGAACCCAAACATAAGACTCAAAGATTATCCTCGGGGCTGTGAAACAATATAATGCCTTTAGTTCCACTTATCCACACTACTCATTTAAGGCCCTTCAATTACAGAAGCACCACAATACTGATCGATAGGCAGCATAAAGTTCTGCACAGCATCTCAGGCAATCTGAAAAATTAACAGTCTGTGCACTGTGATCTTCTCTTGTACTGCCACAAACAGCTGTGGAAGGTGCACTGACGTGATGGAAGCGCAGCCACCCACCTTGGCAGGGTATTAATTTTCCAGGCTGTCGAATAGAGGCTCACAGGTGTGAGAACAAGGTGCTAAGAAAGCTCCTTTTGGCAGGAAGGGATAGAGAGCCCTTGAGTGAGGGGTGATTGTGATGCCAGCCCTGCCCTGCCCCACAGCCCTGCTGTTCTCCCGACCCCCCCATGCAGCTCCACTGCTGCAGCCAGAGCCGTGATCATCCACTGCAACCTGTACCACAGAGCAGAGCAGACATTTACATCTGTCCCAGCCTTCCAGCTGTCTTCCCACACAATCCATGTGCCCAGACGTGGATATCTGCCAGGAGCCTCTGCCTGCTGGTCTCTCTAGGAAACAGGAGTCAGTCTAAGAGAGAAGAACCTGGGTTATGACAAGAGGCCAATGCCACGGTGGTTTTCAGATCTCCAAGCATCCATTTTCTGATCATTCCTTCTTTTCCAGATTCATGGGAGCCTCACAGTAGCACACCCAATATGGGTTAAATCCCTTATTTTTTGTGGCCTGACTAATTTCTGCCATACATGGCCCCTCTGCTAAACCATACCAGAGGCAGAGGTTCACCACAGGATTCTGGCTTGCCCATGGCACAAGTAAAACACGAATGGGATTTTCAAAATATCTCAAATCCTACACTCTTGGGTGAGCCTGGAAAAGCATGGATCAAGCAGAAAGCTGCCCAGATATTATGAACCTTAAAATCTCAGAGGGAAAGGCAGCAGGAAATAGCATCCTCCCATTCCACTCTACCATGAAGAGCTGGAGAGGATTTCTTCCCCACTCTCTTAGACTTCCAGGACCAACTTCTGAACAAGAACAGTCTAACATAGAGTACTGGCAGAATGAGAAGGATGGCATCAAAACCCCATCCAGGAGGCAGGATGGGTTTTGACTCAGGTGGGTGAAGGACTCCTCCTCTTTCCTTCCCAGGTCCTGGTGTGTGATTCCAAACCAACTGTGTGCTGTGGGAAATAATGCTGAGCCTGCAAACAGCAAGTCCTTCTTGCTGAGGCTGAAGCCATTCCTGAAGAAAAAACAAAGCTGGAATCATGAACTGCCACACACGGAATTTCTCCTTTCCTCTCTGGCACGCCTGACAAGCCTTACAGCTGTGTCAGAAATCCATCCCACCCCACCCAAAGCAGCAGCCCAGGCTGAGCCCCTGGCTGCAGACAAACTCCCCCAGCGTTCCTGGCTGTTTGCATCCCCTCCCGGAGCGCTGGCTCAGAGCAGCTGCAGGAGCAGAGCTGATGTTTAGCCCACACCTTCTCTTTACCTCGATGGTCCAGACACACCCAGTAGATGCTCAAGGCTGTCACTGACCTCGTGGGATAAGACAAATTTCCAACGTGCCTGGCAGAGCTGTGGAAGGACTGAAGGTGAGGAGGGTCCCAGAGGAGTTTCCAGGCTTCTCCACTCCTTGACAGGCTCCTTGCTCCACCAAACACTCAAAAGACACCCAACCCTGCCTCCCAACTCCTTCACAAGGTGACAGTTCCAGCAGGGCCACAGCCTCTGAGGCTCCCCTGGCCCCATTCAACTCTGCTGCTAATGGGCTCTGAGCCCCCCAAATCAGTCCCTGTCTATTCCTTCCTTTCTCCCCCACCTTCCTCCCGACATTTCAACTTGGAATTGTAAGTCTTCCTTTAAATTGTGCATTTCTCTTACCAGTTGCCATGGTCAAACACCTCATTATTGGTGCCTTCTGAACAGGAGGGAAGAAAAGCTCCCATTTGTGCCTGGGCCAAGGCGAGCGCTCTGTGGACAGAAGGCTCTGTGTGCCCTCGTTCCCTTGGCAGGAATGACAACCTCGGCCACTTCGGGGAGGTGACTGCATTAGCAGGGGAGAAAGGGAAAAAAAAAAGGAAGAAGAAAAGCAAGCAGTAACAACCAAAGAGTCTCAGGCATGGCCTGGTGTATTTGCAGTGAGCCAGAGCACAGGCTGGAACAAAACCTGGAGAAGGCAAAGGGATCAGGACATGACAAACTCAAAAGCTGCTGTGGATTCACTGTAGGTTTGATCCTCTCACAGGCAGTAAATCCGTGATGGGTGAGGATGAACTGCAGAGGGGCAGGAGCAGTTTCTGGGCATCCCAGAGTTCAAAGCCAGTTGCTGCTGGCACCTGGAACTGCTGGGTGAAGATGGCAGAGCCCAAAGGGCTGGCCAGGACTCTTTGGTAACAGCTGGAAACTCAAATTCTGTTCCACATTTCCATCCTTCCCATTGCACAGTGGCTCTTCTGGGGCAGCTGCACAGACCAGCAGAGCCAAGTCCTGTTTATTGTGGATGGAGCTGTTACTTGTAGTGTTCTATAAATTATTTCCTTTCAATAGGAAACATGAAACTCTTTGTGCCCAGAGGCACCTTGTGCTTTACACTCTTGTTTCAAGTGCAGAGGATGCTGCAGTGGTGAGCAGAGGTCCCACAGAGCAGAGCTCATGGAAGTGGTTGATTTTAATGCCAACAGAGCAGCCACAAAACATGGTCACAGAGCTCTTCCCATCCCCAGAGCTGCTTGGCCAGTCTTCAAAAATAAACCCAGTCTTACAGAAATCATAAAGGTAAATTCCTCTGTTCTCTGAAAGGAATGTTCAGGAAATGCCTGCAGCCTTTGAACCCAAACATCCTGGAACTATTTTCCTGAAGCACCAACACCTCAGTAAGTTCCCTGAGTTGGTTTGCAGCTCACCTAGGTATATTCCATCAGCTGATTTGCAATTCACCTGGGTAAATTCCATGAGTTGGTCTGCAATTCACCTCTGCCTCAGCCTGCACAATCACAGAGGTTCAACTCTCTTTAAGCCCCATCTAATTATGCAATTTAACTGCAGCAAGAACAACAGCTTTGCTGAATATGCAACAGTCTCCTCATTGTATTTTGATGGGGGGAGAGAGAAGGAAAAGGCAATTTTGTTTAAAGTTCAGGCATTTCTATGGGGCTTGTCTGATGTGAAAAAGACAGAGGCCCCTCTGTCTCAGGTGAATCTGGAGTCAAAGACATTTTCCTGGTGTGCCTTGGATGCAGCCACAGCTACCTGAACGCAATGGCACAAACCCTGGCGTTTTTCCTGCTCATTTTTCTTCAGGACTGTAGTTCATTAACTCCAGTAATGCAGTTTCATTAATGTGCATTAACCAATGACTTTCCCATTACTGCTGCTGTCTCCAATCAAAGACTCATTTATGGAAAACAAGGGCAGAGGGAACAACATGCTTTGGCAGCTGTAAGATCATACGCCCAGAGCTTTATACCCTCTGTCTTATATTTTTACGTTAAAGTATCATGAGCTATTACCATATTTTTCATTATTATTTGTGGCACTAAATACTGCAGCTCCCAGTGCCAGATGGCGAATATTCAGAATAAAAATAATGCAAGGCCAATCTTAGAAAGACTCAATGTGAGTGTAACAGCATGTATTCATCCTCCTTTCCTAATGCACATGGTTAAAATATTAGCAGACTTAAAATCTGGTTTTCCAATTTAGAGGAGTCGCATATTACAGAATGATATGCATGCATATATACATATATTTAAATATGTACATATAAAGTTTTTAATTTCTTTCCATTTTATTTGCATGTTTCAAGGGTCTTAACATAATTCATGGGCACACCTTCTTTCACTCTTCAGGAGGTTATTTTAACCAGGAAAGAAAACCAACTAGTTTCAAAATGGAACATAAGCAAAAACCTTTTTCTAGAAATTGTTATCGGTGCAAAATACTTTTTTTTTTTTTTAATATATATGCAGCTTGAGTCCTAAACTTAACCAGATGGAAACGTGCCTACAAAGCGTTGGATCTAATTCAGAAGAGACTGACAGCCAACAGATGAGCCAATTTAGCCCATCCCATGCCAAAAATGGTCAATCATGTTATCTTATGTGTGACTCGACTCTGGCAGATGCCAACTCTATCCAAACAACTTCAAGCATCTTTTTGGAAGACTGGATTATTTTACACACACTTTTAAAAAATCATAATAATGCTCGATTTTTCTGGAAACCTTCCACTTAGCTTCAGCATTTTCACAAGAGATTTTTGATTAATTTATTCTAAGGATAAATCCTTTTTATTTTATAGCCTAACAGAATAAATGCTTTCCAACCCAAGAAAGCCTGATAAAAAAAATTACTAACTTGCAGTTCAGTGACAGACCCCCATTTGTTTAAATATTCATACAAGGAAAGCTTTACACCTGTGCAAATCTTCCTTAAGGCAAATGTTTGCTTTCAACAACACAAAGAAACACGACAAGAAGTACAAATTAAAGGTACTTCGTGCATCCCTCACACCCTTCCCCAAAATTTAAGAATGAAGTTAAAACTAAAGGAGTTTTTTATATGCTGACTGATTACAACCAAGGCTTTTTTTAAAAAAATTGTAATTCATAATCTCTCAATGAATTTTTTTGTTATTGCTTTTCAGAAGACCTAGCAAGAGACAGGCTTTTCATCTGCCCACCTGCAACAGGACAGAACTTCCACCTCTGTGTCCTCTGAAACCCACACATTTCAGCAACACAGTGCTGCTATACTGATTTTTTTTTTTTTCCTTCTTGCCCCTGGGTTGAATAAGAATAGTGAAAAGGAAAAATAAACCACTTACTCAGTGATTAGTCCATCCTGACAGCATAGGACCATTCAATCCCTCTGCAATTCATCACACGCCCTGTAGTTAAGCCCTGTATCTGCTGTCAGCTCGGGCTCTGCTTAAACTCAGTCTGAATTTTAGCTTCCCACTAGCACCCCGGGAGGTCTCAGGTGCTGAGATTTCTCTGTTAGACTGAGAGCTGCAGAAATCACTGGAAACACTTAGCAGCTCATCATCTTTCACTGGACACCTTGAAAGGGCACGTTTTAAAAGATGGACGTTTTCAACTCCATTGTTTCCAGGGAGAACAGCGCAGGCTTTCCTGCGCCGCAGAGGGCAGAGGTTCTGCTCGTAGCCAGTACTTTGGGTTGTCTTCTTGACAATCACACACAAAGTTGCAATTTCATTTTCCATTTGTCCAGGAGGTAATTGCACTGCCTGTGTGAAGTGACCTTCCCGCACACGGCACACGGAGCCAGGCAATTATCCACAGGACTTGCAGCAGCCTCTCCACTTCCAACCTTTTTATAGTCTCCTTTGTGATGGCAGTTCCCAAGATTTTGAGATCCACGGACATTCATCTAGGCTGAAGTCTGGACATTTCTAGAGATCCTCCTTATAGGACAAACAGATATTCTCAGTTGGGTGAGTATTTCCTTATGTTGTTCCTGCTCCTCACTAATGGTGTCAAGGTGTGTGTGACCACTGGACTTGGCTGCAGGTGTTCACATTGGACTTGAGGCAACTCTCACAGAAAAGGTCACACACATTGAAAAGATTCACTTCTGCACTTCCCAAGCATAAAACACTGAGTTTTCAGTGAATGAAGACACTGGGGTTTAGGTAACCACACCCTGCTTGCATCAAACTTGTCCCTAATTGTTTCTAGCTAGTTTATAGATTATAAAATCAGGGAATCATGAAATTGTTTAGGTGGGATAAGACCTTCAAAATAAAGGATTTATAGATTATATTGTTCTCATACCTTGTCAGCCCCAAGGCTGGTGAAAAGGTATGGAGTCCTTGGAAAGAATCACAAACTGCTGGAGAAGCCTTTGGAAAAAATGGAAAAGTTACATTTTATCCTCTAGGTGGGTTTGGATTTTTAAAATAACAATTATTTAATTTTCTCTGTTTATGGATATTTAGTCAGTGGGAAACCAAACACTTCAATCAGCCTCAGCCAGGCTGATCCCAGCTTGTCATTGGCCCAGATAAACCTCTGGCTGAACAGCAGCTCAGCACTCAGATAGTGCCAAGACCTTCCCTTCATCCTCATTACCACACTGACAGCCACTGCCCACCTCTGCTGTACAGTTGGTGGTGCAAAAACTGGGTCTGGGATTCAAAAACTCTGTTGGCAGCAGTTGGGTGATTCAGCAAGTACAGTTTGCTCTACAGCCATGTTCTTTTCTACACCTATTTTAAAGAGCAGCACTGGCAGAATTGAGTTGGCTGTGCTGCCATTACCTGGTAAACCAATGTTTCCTTCAGCTCCTGTGCCACCACTCCCACAGGTCTTACTGCAGGTTCAGGAAGAATTTCAGACCAAGTGTGTATTAAAACAAGTAGATGGTCCCTACAAAATATCAAAAACTTTGGTCCACTGCAAGGAACCCTGTATTCAGTCACGGGGCACAACTAACTCATCCAAGGAGTCTTTAATAAGACACAGATCTTCTCCTTGGCTGCTCACACTTTTGCCTCCTGTGTGTTCCAGGCTGCCTAAGCTCAGATAACACCGGTGCACCTGAGAGTTTACAGCTCTCCTGGCACTGCCCATTTCAGTTTAACTCAGGGCTCAGTTGCTCTGAACCATGAAGCCATTAGTGAGTGTTCACTCCCCACGCAGCCAGCGCTGGGCACCCCAAAGCACTCAGCGACCAGGGCTTCACCAGCCTTCTGTTCCTCTCCTGCTCCTGCAGAGTTCACAGGCCACTGTTTTCATTTCATTACCTCCTGCAGTCAGGGAGAAACAATCTGCTGAGAAGCTTCATTTTAATCTGGCTCAAGTATTGGGATGTGGTCACTTTAGAAATTCACCTGGATGGTGGTGCCAGTCCTCGAGGGTGGCTGTTGGCTTTGGAACACCACCGCTCCTTTTCCACAAAATACCGCGCTCCCATCTCGCTGCAGTCAGTGGGAATAAAAACAAGTGTGTTTAACAGATGTCACAAACCGTTCCCAGGCTGTCACAGCTTTCCAACGTTTTCCAGTGGATTGTTATTACCAGATCCCTGCAAGTCAGCAGCAAGCGATGCCTCCTCTGACTCCGCTCATCCCATTCCGACTGATGACGTGAGCTGTCAGACTGTAAACTCAGAGTTGTCAAATAGCTGTAATTTGCAGATTTAGTAAAAGAGCTTAACATTCCTTTGAGTAAAGTACTTAAGAGATGTATTCCGTGGGATTTATGGGCTGTGAAAGTCTGTGTGGTTTTTAGCTAGAGCGGGATCTCCATAGGATGGCTCGAGTGTCAGTAAAGCAGCTTTGGCCTAAATCAGAAACTGCCATTAGATGTGAGCTTATATCCCACTGAAGGAATTTCCACAGAGACTCTGATACCAAGTCTGAAAACAGCCCTTTGGAGGATTTGCTTTCCTAGATACCTATTGGAGTCACACAGACATTTATATGCTGGAACTTGACTGCTTCCCAGCAGGCTAAATAACAGAAAGTTTAGGGCCTTCAATTAAAATAAAACAAATCCCACAAAATAATCAACAAAACCCATATTTTTTCAGCTTCCAGAGCTAATCATCCAGTAAAAAGTCATTTTCTAGGTTTCCCTTTTGTTTCCACAAGTGTTGTTTGCATTTGACTTGCTATCAATGATTCCTGGACCATTTCCATCAGGAAATCATTTCAGCTGCAGCCCAGCTTCTGTTGTTCCCTTTTCAGTGGACATACTTAGTACATTTATACATACCAGGGCTCCATGGTGTGGCATTTCCTGTATGAATTAGGAGTTGAGAGCTTTACTCACCTGTGAATCACATCTCCTAAGAGAAGAGAGTGCTGTAAACACCCCACACCAGCACCTGCTGGACACAGAGCTGTTGTGCCAATAAATTCTTCCCAGCACGATGCCATTGCATCATGGAAATATCCAGCTAAATCTGGCAGAATTAAAGTAATTTATGTAAAAACCTAGGGTGTGAGTTGCACAAAGTCTTAGGAATATTGAAGTAACTTTCGGTGACTTTTTGGTACAACATATTTTGTGATTTGAGAATTCAATACCTGCTGGAAATTCCAGCTACCAGTTTTGCTGGGAGCATAGCTCAGGCAACAGCAACTATTAAAAAACCCACCTAGTGGGCTAAATCTTGCTCATGGTGCTCTTTAGGAGGTAACATTTTAGCCGTGGAGTTTTACATTTGGTGACAGAAGGTTCCTGTAGTCAGCTGGAGATTTCTAACATCAAAAATTCCAGGGACTGCTAAGGAAGCAGAAGACTGAATGCAATTGATCCACATATGGCAGCAGTACAGCACCCAAACACACCTTCAGCAGCCAGGTCTGCTCTCTGCAGCAGCACTAAGCAGGGTTCTGGTAAACTCTGATATTTAGTGGACCTGGCATTCAAATGGATCTTTCCACGCTGTGGGAATCACGTGCACAGGCTGCTGTCTGCAATGCTCCCTGAGCATTTTGGAAGCACAGCTACCTCACCCAGACATGCTGCTGAAAATGAGACACCTGCAAGACCCCAGTAACACCTGAGCCCCAGCAGACAAGAAGCACCTGGAGCAGGCTGTTGGAGCATGCTGCTGTTTCAGGTGAACTGAAGCCCCAACTGGAATATGCAGAGACTGTCACAGAGCTCCCCAAGCAGCATTGAACAAACCTCTCTCTGCAAGATTGTGGCTACAGAGGCCCAAAGGCAGCACAGGAGCCTTCACAGTGTCCCATTCCATCAAGGTCACCTTTGGAGGCAGCAGCTCTCCACAGAACATGTGGGATCAAGCCCAGTCCTAAGATAGAAGCTGCTAAAGCTTCCTCCAGTTTATAGACAGGAATTAGAGAATTACAGCCCCAATAAGAGGAGAGGGAGGAAGAAGAGGCACAAAGTTAGGCCATGCCTAAGGAGCAGAGATCAGCTCACACACAAAGCCCAAGGGGGCCTGCACGTGGCCACTGAAATGCAGGGCCCAGATTAGCACTCGCAGTTTGGAGTGAAGGGATTGAGTGGAGAAAATCTTCCTTCTCCACTAATCCAAGCTCACCACTGAATTTCTCTTACTTTGACATTTAACTACTGTAAAATATTAGTTTCCTTTTTAAAAAGTCTCTGTATTGTACAACATCAGGTCATTAATTTTCACCCTGTAGACTTCGGAAACATTGTGTGTGTTACCAGCACAGTCCTTGTGTGGGCTTTGAAGTAAAGCAATTTCCACAAGGCAGAAGGAACAACTCCAGCCTAAAATACTTGTGCCTTGTGCTCTTCCCCCTCCCTTGGATCCTGCCAAATATCCTACGTTCCTGCAATCACAAGTAGCAGCATCGACACGCGATATCACTCATCACCTTTTACAGATTCTGCAAACACTGTTTTCCCCAGAGAACATTCCCTGGTTTTAATTGTAAATAAGCTGAATCTTTTATCTGCGTTCTTCAAAAGCCAGGAAGATTTTCAATTCGCTGAATAAAGATTTTTACAACTCTGTGTGAAAACATATGAACACGTATTCCCATGTTTTAAAAGCTCAATTTAAAAGCAATTCCTCCATTGCTGTTCTTGAATGGTTCTCTCCCAATCACAGATTGACCTCACGTTCCATTTTCTCTAACGAGTGTAAAATAGAAACTTTTCATCTGTTCAACCCCCACTTTTCTAAATATTTGTTGGTGTGTGCACAAGGCCAGTAAACTCTTCAGCTGACACTTGCAAAGCACTGCACAAGGCACTCAAAGACACCCCACCACCTGATGTTTTCTGCTCCAGGCTCTTTATTCCTCTCCATAATGGAGGGGAAGAACTTGTCTCCTTTTTCCTCTCCAGCAAAAGGCTGAGAGCTTTACAAGTTTACATTGGTGTGACTTAAAATGCTTTACTTGACAATTTTATAAAGGGCATTAGAAACTGGAAATGAATGTGGGGGAGCTGAGATGTCACATGACTCTTTCAGCTTTGGGGGTGCTGTTTTAAATTCTGCCCAAAGACACCACTAATGCATTTTGGCTCTTTTTGTTTTAACTAATATAACCACGCTGCAACTTAGTACAACTGATATTTCTCATCTGCAGGAGATCCCAACCCCTTTTTGGATCCTTCCAAAAAACACATCAGACCTGCCTCTAGAGAAGTCATCTCTCAAGGCTTCTGCTGGTTTTCCAGGCTGGATAAAGCTCATGGCTATTCCCTGAGTTTAGTCCCAACATCATGGTCAGAAGTCGCCTGGGAGGAATTTAAAAGATATTTTTCAAGAGCTAACCATTTAAGGATTTTCTTATAAAGACATCAGATTTATCCACTAAAGTCAAGAAGTAGCTGAATTCTATCTGTTCTATACATTATTACACATTTATCTACAATTTACCTCTTTTGTCCTTCCATCCATGGCATGGCCATTCCATTAATGTCAGTACCATCTGTGCAGCACTCCTGCACCATGACAGGATTTAAAGGCAGACCAAATGAACCTTTAGAAACAGCAGCTGGAAGTTCATCCAGTCAAACTTGAAACACCCTGGGCTGCTCTAGGATCATTCATCCATCCATCCATCCATCCATCCATCCATCCACTGTGCACAGAGCTCAGTGACAGCAGGACAGTTGCTGTTGTGGCCCAGATCAATACAGTGCAGTGCAGTTATTATTAATAATAATAAAATATTTCCTGCATTCTGCTTTGATAATGAGCTGCAGCTGCAAGTAGAAATCCAGTCAGTGATTACAATGTCACATCAAGGGCTCAAGCAGATTCTTAAAACTGCTCTACTTTGATCACACGTTAAGAGTTTACATTTAGAAGTGTTTTAAAGCAAGAAACAGTCAGGCTCCTCACAGTTCATTCCCATCAGGGGGATGCAGCCAGCACGAGCTCCTCACCTGGTTCCACAGCTCCACACACAAATGCAGAGGCTGTGAAAGCTGAGTGGGGGCAGAATCCAGGCGTGATCCATGAACTCACCTGGATTTCAGTCACCTTCTGCCAACCCACACCCTGGGATTGGTTACCTGCTCCACTGGCACCACAAACAATTGCTGAATGAACACTCACATTCCACAGCAGTGACTGCTTCCTCTGGGAATGGCTGCAAAGCTGGAAGAGCCGTTGTGACAGGACAGCCATTTCTATTCACAAAGATAAATCCTTTATTTAGTAAGAATTATCTACACACAGATGAAGGACAGGAGTCGGGGTAAGGAGTCTTCCAGTGGAAGGGTTACACAATCTCATCTCAAGGGAGCTTTCTGTGTTGTTCTGGAACACGTCACCTTCCTGTGAATCTAAGTTTTACAATCTAAGTTTTACATTTCCATTCAGAAAAGAAACTTGAACAAAATCTCAGTGTTGAGAGATGTAGGTAACTATTACTCCATGGAATGGAAGAGCTGAGATAACCTGAGGGATTGTCTGCAAGGAGTAAGTTTTGAACATCCACTTGGAAAAAGCACAACCTCCCTGCCAATCACTCATTAAATTTCCTAACTTGGAGGTTCAAATAGCCCAAATTTTGTGTGTTGTGACTTGATATTCTGTGCCTAAAAAGTTTTTACATGGGAGTAAGAATTGATTTCTGTAAGTTCACAGTTAACAGATTGCTACACACTGCAAGCAGCAGCCCCTTTTTTAATGTCCATTTTCTACAAACACATTTTCTCTAAAAACAGAAAATGAAGAAAAAAAAATTAAATGGCTTTTTCGACTCTAAAATTGCAGGCAAAGATTTTATAATGGGAGTAGATAACTTGAATTTTGAAAAATAACCAACTACGAGTCCAGAATATGAAAAGCTGGGGTTTAGAAAAGGGATGTTTCAGTTTGCAGCAGAGCACAATTACTGAGGCTGGGAGAGAGCCCCCAATTCAATCAGTTTCTGTGAGAATTGTAAGGCTTTTCTGAGAGATGCCAGGCAGACTGTCCTAAGGGTCAGTGTGCTGCACTCAGTCCCTCTAAAGCCATCACTCTCCCAGTCAGTGCTTTAAGCATCTGCTTCAGTGGTGACACTTGGGAGTCACAGTACAGGAATAAAAACTCCAGATAAAATTAAAATTTAAAAAAAAAAAGAGCACAAGTTTGACTTTGCAGCAGCCAGGAGACTCACCCAGTATTGCTGCTGCTTCTCCAAAGCAATTCACTCCAACACAGGCACCACCAAGGCAGGAATGTTTAGCCAGCAATTCCATGACATGGGAAAGTTTCCAGTCATCTCCAGAAATTCACTGCAGTTCTTTAAAACACATATTCTGCTGTATGCTTGGCCTCTTGTTTTGGGAACTGCCTTTGTCCAGAGTTCCCTCCTGTCATTCCATTTAAAGCTGGACAGAGCTGCAGCACATCTACTGGCACCAAAAGGATGGTAGATAGGTAATGGCCTTAGAGCTGCATCAAACCCTACAGATTTAAACAATTATTGATCATTCCTGGCATTTACCACCTAAAAAGCATCCTCATTCCAAACCTGTAACGCCCAAGACTCTCAGTCCTTGCCAAGTCCATCCCCAGTGATAAAATCCATCAGCTTTCATCTGAAATTCTCCCCTCACAAACACAATCAAACCTGGCATTACAGTGGCTTTGATTCCAGACATTTCAGAGACAATTCCCAATTCTGTGCACCATGTAGGGATTTATTGGGATGTCCAAGCCCTATACCATGGAAAACTTTTCATTGAGAAAACCTCTTTCCCTCCACATTTCAGACCAGACATTTCTAATCCTTGTGCCAAAAGGAAAACAATCTTAGGATTGAAACACTACTATTTACAGCCTTTGCCTGTTACCTGCTGCATCAACAGCAGACAGATTAATTCCAAAAATGAGCTCTTGCAGAGTGGGGAGGGAAGAGCCATAGTTTGGGGTTTGTCACCATGCAGGAAAGGGAGATTCCTCATAAATAAGATTTTCAATAAACCTCTTTCTGGCAGTTGGGAGAGAACTGCACCATTACAGTCTCCTCACTGCTGTCAGCAGCTAAATCAGGAGATAATTAGGAGAAATAACGGGAAGGCTGTAAGCTGGAATTCTGCACTGCCACTACATTAACTGGACTTCACTTTGCTTCTGCACTCCGAGGATGAAAATTAAAGTGCTTTTTAAATCATTTTTAACTGGAGATTGATGCCAGGTTGTTTTTTCACCCATCATTTTTAAGAGAGAGAAAATAAGTAACTAGCAAAGGTTTCACTCCTTTTAAGTTATGTTCCTATTTTTAGTTGTAGGGGAGGGTATAACACAAAAAAATAAATGCTATTTGCAATTAAATTTCCAGAAGCACCAAATTCAGCCCTTCCCTAGTGCCCACACTGAGAAATCTTGCATCTGATTTACAAACGTAATTATATCAGTGTAATTATACCGGTGTAATTCCCCAGAAATAACAAAGTTATTTTTCAGCATCCAAGAGAAAGATTTTAATTCTTAAATTCAACATGAAGAATTACACCAGGATAGCTTGTGCTAAAGAGATGGTGAATTTCCCTGGAGAGACAAGGCCTAAAAATACAATCCTGTTGTGTTGGGGTGACCCTGGCTGGATGCTGGGTGCCCACCCAGCCTCTCCATCCCTGCCCTCCTCAGCTGGGCAGGGGACAGAACACAATGAAAGGTTAGTGGGACCAGGCAGGGACATGGAGAGATCACTGAGTAATTACTGTCATGGGTAAAACAGGCTCCATGTGGGGAAATTACCTTCATTTACTGCGAATTAGAAGTGTGAGCTGGGTAATGAGAAAATGAAACAAAATCTTAAAACACCTTCCTCCCATCCCTGCCTTCTTCTCAGGCTCAACTTCACTTCAGAATTCTCCACCTCCTTCCAAGAGGTGCAGGGGGTGGGGAATGGAGGCTGTGGTCAGTTCATCATCTTGCCCCTGCTGCTCCTTCCTCCTCATTCTCTTCCCCTGTCCCAGCATTGTCATTTCCATGTGTCCTCTTTCCACAGTGTGCAGTCCTTCAGGAAAAGGCTGCTCCAGCATGAGTCCCCCACGGGGTCACAGCAAACCTGCTCCAGCCTCTCCAGGGGTCCTGCCAAGAGCCTGATCCAGTGTGGGCCTCCCCTGGGGCCAGAGCATCCTCTGGGAACCTCCTCCTGCTCCACCATGGGCTCCTTCCCAGGCTGCAGTACATCTCTGCTCCATCACAGGCTCCTTCCCAGGCTGCAGGTGCATCTCTGTTCCATCACAGGCTCCTTCCCAGGCTGCAGGTGCATCTCTGTTCCATCACGGGCTCCTTCCCAGGCTGCAGTACATCTCTGCTCCATTCCAGGCTGCAGTACATCTCTGCTCCATCATGAGCTCCTTCCCAGGCTGCAGTACATCTCTGCTCCATTCCAGGCTGCAGTACATCTCTGCTCCATCATGAGCTCCTTCCCAGGCTGCAGTACATCTCTGCTCCATTCCAGGCTGCAGTACATCTCTGCTCCATCATGAGCTCCTTCCCAGGCTGCAGTACATCTCTGCTCCATTCCAGGCTGCAGTACATCTCTGCTCCATCATGAGCTCCTTCCCAGGCTGCAGTACATCTCTGCTCCATTCCAGGCTGCAGTACATCTCTGCTCCATCATGAGCTCCTTCCCAGGCTGCAGTACATCTCTGCTCCATTCCAGGCTGCAGTACATCTCTGCTCCATCATGAGCTCCTTCCCAGGCTGCAGTACATCTCTGCTCCATTCCAGGCTGCAGTACATCTCTGCTCCATCATGAGCTCCTTCCCAGGCTGCAGTACATCTCTGCTCCATTCCAGGCTGCAGTACATCTCTGCTCCATCATGAGCTCCTTCCCAGGCTGCAGTACATCTCTGCTCCATTCCAGGCTGCAGTACATCTCTGCTCCATCATGAGCTCCTTCCCAGGCTGCAGTACATCTCTGCTCCGTTGTGGACCCCCAAGGGCTGCAGGGAATCTCATCTCTGGCACTTGGATCCCTCCCCTCCTTCTTCCCTGACTTTGTGTCTGCAAGGCTGTTGCTCTCCCATGTTCCCACTCCTCTCTCTGCCTGCAGTTGCTCTCACAAGGCTTTTCCTCCCTTCCTAAATCCGTGATCCCAGCAGTGCATTGCCCTGTTGGTGCTGTGCTCAGCCTTGGCTCTGTTAGACACAGGAAGTTTCTGGCACCTTCTCACAGCAGTGACCCCTGCAGCCCCCCTGACCCAAACCTGACACACCCACAGTGTCCTGCAGATCCCAAAGACTGAGGTTTCCTCCCACTGGAGAAGTTCTGGCTGTTGAAATGAGGAGATTATTACAGCAATGCTTTCAGCATTATCCAGGTCATTTTCTCATACATTAATGAGATAATAGAAATTTATGGAAGTCTTTATTGAATCTTAATTGCTCCCTAAGACCATGACTGAACTAGAAAGAGCGACTGCATTCTGCTTTGACTACTACAGCAATCCTGAACTTGGATTTGTTCATTTTTCACTTAAAAACACTGTTAGTTTTTGTTTAGAATAATACCAATCCATTTCCTGATGGAGCAGTATGAAAGGTGCTTCTGAAAGGTGAGAGGGGTAATTCCAATATTTAGTTGGCTACTAGAAGCCTAATATTTTGTTGAGGCTGGTCTTACTCTTTGCAAGGAAGAAGCTTTTAAACCAGAACACCACTGAAGAATTTAAAAGACATCTTGCTCACTAGCAGATGAGTTCAAAATTAGCCCAATTACAATTAAAACATGACGTATTTATCAACCATCAGTGATGAGAAATAATGTAAATCAAGGACAAGTCTGTTTACAATTTAATAATCCACATCAAGCAACTACCAGGAGAATTTATCAATGCCTAAAAATTGCCATAAATTACACTCTTGGTTGGGAAGTTTAAAGTTTTTGAAAAAGCTCAGCTCTTGCAGATGCCACTGAATATCAGAGATTCCTAAAGATGCAAAAATAGAACTCCTTTGGTTGAAATGATGTCCCTCTGTGAAACTGTAAAATCCAAAAACTGCAAAACCCAGAAGTTTTTGAATGCTGACTTAAAAACAAGAGCTGCATTTCACTGTATTCTTGTGCATTTTTAACCTGCTATACAAGCTCCAGGATCGTACTCAGCAAGAACAGTTCCCACAGCCTTTCACACTGTTGATAATTTCTTCTTCTAGCTTCTTCCTTTCCTCCTCTTTGGATGACTGGTTATTTCTCTCCTCCCAGTTTGGGTGGTTGTGATTGTGGAGCACTTTGCTGCTCTGTGTGTGCCACATCTCATAGTAGAGATTGCTGGGATTTGCCAGGAGCTCTGCATGCTTGCCACGTTCTGCAACTTTACCCTGCAAAACAAGGGCACTGAGTCAGGAATCCTTATCACCTTAGCAATATGCCAGTTTATGGACAACAGTGTCACAGTATGGATTTAGAGCAGTTATTTAAGAGAAGTAGCTTGAGACAGCATGGAAAGACTGAATGCACAACGCACTTTGTGTGGGCACTGCCAGCTGACAACAAGGAGCTGTGCCCTTCTCACACTGTAGGAGCCTTTTGTCCACCTGGACAAAAGCTAAAGCTCACCAGCATGGAAAGTTTCACTGTCTAAACTGGAGGAGTTATCTAAAGTAAATGTGGAATTTTACTTGAGGAGGAAGGTGCTCAACTACTCCTGCAAAGGTCACATGAATGTACCAAAACAAACACGTATTTGTCTTTGCTCAGTAACAAACACACATGAAGAAGCTAAAAGAGAAGAGCAAACAGAGAGGGGTTTGGATTAGACAAGCCAAGCACATCTAAGATCAAATCCTGAAAACAATTAGTGTAAACTGTGTTTTTATGGGTGCTCTGTAGCTTGTGTCACTGCAATCACCACCAGGAAAATTGTGTGAGCAGTTCAGTGCTCTGTGCTGTTCTCGGGAGCAGAGATGATTTATTGACTATCAGCATGGAAAAGGGAAGGAAGAGCAGGAGAGGAGAATTCCATGAGAACTCCAACCTACAGACAGAGAAACACCACCACTCTTCAAAAATCCAAACTCATCTTTTTACTTTGAGACACATTCACTGACTTCAAATTAAATATTCATTTTCCAGCTACTCTTCCTTCTGGGAAAGGGCAGCATTATACAGACAACCACATGGCTTTGATATTAGTGCTAAATTGTGATCTACAATTAAATCTACCTCCTTGTGACATCTGCTCATGGACATGCTGGGAAAAAATTTGGGTCTTGGCACTTCTATTCATAGTTGTGCCAGTGGAATCTGAACAAACATACACTTGATCAACAGAACTGCAGCATTTATTTAAATCCTTTAAGTGATTCATTTGCAGTTCATTGTAGTAGACACCAGGCTTTTGAATTATGGCTTTTTTTTTTCATAACTCTCAACCAATACTCAAGAATGGAACTTCTCTGCTCAGCTCCAGGATCTGTATCATTACTCCAACGTTCACTCGCTCAGGAATGATTCTGATTTTACCTCGGCAAAGGTGCTGGAATTGTGATTCTGTGATTACCATTGCTAAGCAAAACCAGCCCAAATCATCTCATCCTTGCTCCTGAGCCTTATTTATCAGGCTGCTACCACATGAACCCTGCTGGGGTGACAGCAGCACACGGCAGCACTGCCAGGGATGTGCTGCCTCCCTCATCCATCCACAGCCCCATCCTGCAGGAAAAGGGAGCACCCTGGCTCCTTCACAGTTCGAGGCTGTGCTTTTATTTTAACAGTTACACTACAACACAAAACACACTCTTAGGAAGCTGTGAAAACTTGCACGGAAAACAAAAAGCTGCCGATTGCCTTGTGACACGTTACAAAAATGCTAGGGAGATGTTTTAACGTGCGCTTGGAGAATGGATATACCTTTGGAGAGGGTTTTTCAGCAAAAGTTGAAAAAACAAAGCAGATCAAAAGCAAATAAAAACTCCATGGAGCACTGCAAGGGATTTATTCCACTGCTTCATCCTGAGATTTGTGCAGCCAATGTCACCATTTCATAAGACACGGTTCTAATTGTCCATGAAATCATTGAGTGTAGTGGAAGAATAATTTATTTGCTTTTAGATGTGTATTTTAAGTGACTAAATATGAGATGTGTATTTTAAGTCACACCTATGAGCACAAGCTTATAAATAGCAACTGATAAAAATGAATGCAGAGATAAATTTAACATCTACTATCTGCAGATTAGAGCACTGTACTTTCAGCATTATCAGTTAAAAGAATAATTATGAAGTTATCATAAGGATATTTGTTTATTTTAAATCTCTTGCCAGATATGGGTAAGAGAGAAAAAACTGGACTTTGGCTGAGTATGAGGTAACAGCTCCACATTGCTTTTAAGAAATCAAATGTTGAAACGTTGGTTTTTTCTTAGAAGAGAAGCTACAGAAAGGGAACAGTCACACTTTTCTACAGGTACAACAGAGAATGGTGCTCAGATTTTTAACATAATTAGGTTGAACAATCCTGCAATAGTTCTATCTGCATGGAAACGGAACATGCTGTCCTCTCTCTTTCCACTGAGAGGAAAAAATGGATGTATGTGAAAAATAGACACTCACTGAGCCATGAGAGTGAAGCATAAATTGGGGGAACACATTAGGAAACTTCATCTGACAGAAGCATGCAAAAATCTAGATTAAAAACATGCAACATTAAGGCATTAAAATGCCAACACACAAGAGACTCACACACGCCAAGCCTGGGCTGGAATTATCAAACATGGTTCATTTCCAAAGAAAAAACTTCCAGCAACTTGGTGGGAGTGTAATAATACACCAAAGTAAACCCTGACATGATGTGAAAGTCCCAGAGCAGCAGGTGAGCCCTCACCTGATCCAGCACGAGGATCTCATCTGCATCCACCACCGTGGACAACCTGTGGGCAATGAAAATCGACGTCCGGTGCTTCACCATGTCCCTCATGGCTTTGAGAATGTTCTGTAAGATTGGAATAGACACAAACTCTTACACTCTCCTGAGTGGGATGAGGAGAAATAAAATGCTGCTGGAAATATGCAAATGATTGTAAATAAGTTTTGAGAAATGTCTCTGGTAATGCTACAGCTTCCCAATAACAAACAGCCATGAGTAGGTACAGGAGAAACAGAAGAGTTCCAACATGAAATATCTGTGGTTTTGCTAAAGCCTCAAACTGAAAAAAAAGCTTGTATTCACAGAAAAACACAGCTATCCCCAGGGAGAAAGGAAGAGAAGTGTCACTTCATTTCAGGAAAAACTTCCCCACGGAGCCATGCTACACAAGCAGCAAAAAGCAGTAAAAGCATCTGAAAATAAAAACTACTCACAGTCGTAATAATAATGCTTTCCAATGAAAGTTAAAGAAATAAATCCCTCTCAGTATTATGCCAATGTGAAACAAAGTCAGAGCCATTCTGGGAATTATCTATTTATCCAGTGTTTCCTTTGTGAGCTCTATGCCACCTTCCAAACCATATCCCTCTGCAAGGAGCACTGACTGGGAATTTATGCCCTCACTACTTTAAGTGAAATGTCCACTTTATTTCCCTGAAAATTTCTGTCAGAAAACATTTCCATTCTCCGGCATGCTCTCATGGAAAAGCCTCATTTTCATTTGCTGTCTTCCAGGTGCATTTCTACTGTGAAACTTTCACCTTTGCTTCTAACTCTTGCATAGACAGAGCAAAACAAGAGAGGAAGAATCCAAGAACTGAGGGTGATAGGGACATTTCTGGCCCATGAGGAAGCTGTGCTACATTTCAGTGCTGTGCTTTATGGATGTACAGTTCATACTCTGGATTCTTTGCATCTGGAAAATGAAAGTAATTTAGTGATTACAGGTCAATAAATTCACTCAATAATCTGCATAAGCGAACAGAGCCATAGCTTAGCTCATTTTGGGTGACATTAGTTTGGGAAATTACTGCTGGTGCTGAGAGTTTTGTGCTTAAGCACAGATGTTGTTATGAAGGCTGATGCAGCTCCTGTCATGGTGTCACCACATCCATGTCCCAGCCCTTCCTGTGGAATGAACACAAATGAATACCCAGCACTGCAGGTCACACCTACCTCATCTGCATCTGCTGCACAACAAACAAGGGGGGATTTGTCCTGCATTGTGTCCCAACTATTTAGAAGGCTTTTTTTGATGGCATCTAAACACCTTCTGAAGTGGATTGGAAAGCTTCACACTTCATGGCCACCTGAGGTATCTGCACCAGTTTCAAGGGATGAAGGTGTCAAGGTGAATGGGACTTCCAGAGTGGAAACAGAAAATATCCCAGAGATAGCTGATATCCCTCACTATCTCCAGGTAGATGGACTGAGCATCTCTGCTCTGCTCTTTAGCACAACAGCCTAGACACAGCATCTCTTAATAATACTGAGAAAACACTTGAAAAAGAACAGAATTCTTTCTGAGAAGAAAAGAACATGGAAAAGCATCAGAATCAGACATCATTGTACCATTTAAATTTTAGAATTTTTTATCCCAATTTACCTCTTCTGTAATTGAATCTAGAGATGATGTGGCTTCATCATAGAGAAAAATATGTGGCTCCTTTAACATTGCTCTAGCAATTGCAACTCTTTGCTTTTCTCCTCCTGAATGAGAGGGGAAAGAGGGAAGAAAAGAAAAAAGATTAAGTTACAATTGTGATAATCTAAATTCAACGGCAGACAAGATTTTTGAGGGTTGGTTCTTGGTTTTTTCCCTTTTTTTTAATAGGCATCATAGTTACTGCTGACAAATGTCTGATGTTACATAGGGTAGCACACAAACTCCTGCTCCCTGGGAAATTCAGTGATTCAAGATTGCTCATCCTTTTGAAAAAGGACAGAGAACTATTTTGCATCTGCTCCAAGGCAAGAGTCTCACACAGGTGAGTAACAATGCTGTACAGTTACTCATTCTCTACACCTGGGAGTAGGAGCTCGTTTACGTGGCCTGAGTTCTGCTCCATCCAGCAATTCTGCACACACAAGTCCTGTTTTTTCTCATCAGGGCTCTGTCCATGCCTGCTGTATTGGATTTCAGGCATTTTGCTCACACATTGTGTCTTTCAGGTCTCTCCTTGATAGTCATCCAACTTCCCACCCCATAATGGCAAATTTCACTCAAGAACAGTTAATATGATACTACAAACCACCTCCAGCCTGCAATCTACAGCCTGGTGATTTCTGATAAAACCCAGTTTCAGACTAGTTTCCTTCCTTAACAATTCCTACAGCCAACATCTACTCAAGAATAACTCAGGGCAACTTTTACAGACAGGAAAACAGGTGCATTTGAGAACTTAAAATCTGCTAAACATTTGGTACTCGACGCAAACACAGCACATTTGTGCACTTGTCCTCCTTTGTTTTACTCAAGACTTCAAAACATTCCATTTAATACCATTATATTCTTGTTAATGTTCCATTCCTATCAGGAGGGAACATGCTTTCATAAGCCATTTAAAAGGCTGCTGGTAATGCTTGCAGTTCACATTTTAAACTGTCTTTGGCAGAACTCAGGAGCAATTAGAAGTGTACAATTTACTCAGTCTATTTTAGTGTGCTCTCCTTCCCTCCCCTACACAGCATCTTCAAAACTCTCAGCTTGACAATATCCATGTTTGAAAGACATATTTCAGTAACCAAATCCCTTATATGTGCAACTTGTTTCATGTTGTTCCCCATTCACACTCAGGGCAGCAGCACAGTAACTGTTCCATTCACAAAGTCAGGGATTTGGGGCTCTTGCATCTCTGCCTATTACACATCTATTAGACAACACTGATGTGGGTTCTACTTGGAACAACCCAAACAACTTGGTTTTCATTCTTTATTCTTGATGAATCAATCCTTGAGAACAGTAAGAATTGCACAAAATGCTACATCACCATTTAAATTGGTAAAGCTGTCATTGCAGCTAAAATCTTGGTTTTCCTTCATGCACATAAACCCCTGGATTTTAAAGAGAACCACTTCAATTCACACAGCTTTTACTCCCCCTATTCTTGCCACAAAATTACAGAACAAATCAGGACTTTGTGTTCTCCTTAGACTTGAAGAAGCCTCACCCAACTTAAAAAAAACCAACAAACTGATTCTGAAATTAATCCAATACATATCTTTGTAAGAATTTAGGGAGCTGATCTACTATTGAGGAAAGTATAGATTCCAATTAGCAGTAACTTTTTTTCCAGAGCCACTGAAGGAACTCAGAGCTTTCCATTTGATAGCTTCAGTTCTTTGAACAATGACGGCAGAACTGAGAGCCTGAGACTCCTCTACCCTGGCTCCACACACTCCTGAAGCTTGTTTACTACTGGAACTTGTCAGTACTCATCTAATTGTTGAAAATAGGAAACTGAAGTTTTTATTTCAGTGGTAGATGCCCACTCAGAGCTCAAAAGAATTCCATTATCTTTCTCCTGAGTATTTTACATACTCTTTCTTCTTTAAATACAAACAAAGCAGGAAAAGAACACAACTCCCTTCCCTTTCTGAACACCACCTTTGTGGAAGCACTGGCAGGTGGGTGCTTCTGACCATCCCAGGGGCAGCACAAACTGAAGGATGGAGGAAAGGCAGAAACCATTCTCAGAAAGGCTCAGTTACAGGAGTCTCGAGGTCAGAAGGAAGCTCCAACATACCCACACACAATAGAAAGGGACATGGAATCAGATTGGAAAAGCCCCATGGAGTCCAACCATTCCCCCAGAGCTGCCGAGGCCACCACTGACCCAAACCCCAAGTGCCACATCCCCATGGCTGTTAAATCCTTGCAGGCATGAGGACTCCACCCCTGCCCTCAGCAGCCTGATCAAACCTTTGGGTGAAGAAATCTTTCCTAAAATCCAGTCTAAACCTCAACATAAGGTTAAGACTTTGAGCAATCTGATCTAGTGAAAGATGCCCCTGCTCACAGCAGGTGGGTTGGTCTAGATGATTTTTAGAAGGTTCCCTCCAACTGAAACCATTCTATTCTTCTATAAACACCAAGACATTTCAAACCTATTGTCAGTCAAATCCTCTTTGTAGCAATTACGAGTGTGGGGAGACAGGCAGCACAAGACAAATCTTTCATTGTTAGCACGATTCTCTTCAGTTCTGCCAGTACCTATTTAGCACCTTCTATTCCCTCACCCAGATCTGTGCTTCACATATTTTATTTCCCCTCTGGGTTTCTCCATAATCCCCTTGTGCACCGTGCACACTTTCTCCTGCACACACATTCTGGGTACAGGCTGTACCCTCTGATCCTGTTTCAAAGGGACCAGGACTCCTGACTGCAGCAGCTGCACAGAATGAAACAGTTTCTGTTTCCTTCAAAGCTGTCTCTGCAACAGGCAGCACCTGTCTGCACCCACTGCATCCCTCTGTTCCTGCCTTTCAGCATCAGCAGGGCCCAAAGCACACATAAAGTTCCCAATTCTAGGCCACTACCCAAAGAGATCATGAGAAAAATCATTTTCACTTAGATGCACCTCCAGCCTTACATATAATCTCATTTACCACTATCCCCTGAAAATACATTCCTCTGAATATCTTGCAGACTGCAGCTGCCTTAAACTGCAGACCTTCACATTAATATCTACCCTTTACAGGTAGGTATTTTGGGCTCCTCTCTACAAGGACATTGAGGTGCTGGAGGGTGTCCAGAAAAGGGAACAGAGCTGGGGAAGGGTCTGGAATTTAAGCCCTACAAGGAGCAGCTGAGGGAGCTGGGAAAGGGCTCAGGCTGGAGAAAAGGAGGCTCAGGGGAGACCTTCTGGCTTTGCACAACTCCCTGGGAACAGGAGGAGAGGGAACAGCTTCAATCTGTTCCAGGGGAGGTTCAGGTTGGATGATAGGAAGGATTTCTTCACTGAAAGGTCATGCATTGGAACAGGCTGCCCAAAGCAATGGTGGAATCAGCATCCCTGGAAGTGCTCCAAAAAGGAGTGGATGTGGCACTTGGTGATGTGGCTTAGTGGTGATGTCTTAAATGGCTACCTAGAAACAGAGACTAGACAGGAATAAAGGAAGGATTTATTTGAAAGGCCTTCAGAGGTCACACTCTGGGCTCCAGAGGCTCCTGCCTCAGTGCATCCCAAAATGGACAATGACAGCTCCCGAGTTCTTCACACTTTGATATCAGCATCAATTGCCCAAGCAGAAGCCAGGCAAGGATGGAATTTCCCCAAGCTTGCCCCCCTGTCCTCAAGAGGAAGGTTTCCAGTTCTTGGTCTGGGTGTCCTTGGAGAGCAAACTAGATTTTGTTATGTCTATCTTAGCATAGAGAACAGCACTTAATGAGCTACAGGAAACTTCAGACTTACACTGGGTACTGCAGGATTGGAAAAATATAAAAGTTAAAACCTAAAGCATCAGTTTAGGATTGAGACTAAGGTTAGACCTTAGAGATCTTCTCCAACCTTAATTCTGTCTTATAAGCTAAATAAGTGAAAAGCAAGCCTGAGGAACAACCTCTGCATGGAACTTTGAGGCAGCAAAAGGGAGATACAAAGAAGCTGTGAGCCAACCTGAGAGCTTGAGTCCTCGCTCCCCGACCTGGGTGTTGTAGCCGTTGGGCATCCTCAGGATGGCATCGTGGATCCCTGCCAGCCTGGCCACTGCATACACCTCCTCTGCTGTGGCCTCTGTATTGCCATAGAGCAGGTTGTAGTAGATGGTGTTATGGAAGAGAACAGCATCCTGCAGTCGTGGGAAGCACATTTTAAATAAGAAACCATCAACAACAGCTTCAAAACTGTCCCCAGCCCGTGAAAGAATCAATACAGAACAGCTTATATTTTTCTTTACAAAGCCTGGAGGTAAAAGTGTTTGGGGAAATTTCTTTCCCCAAGAAAGGGATTAATATATTTTGTGTCCTAAATATGTATGTCATGCATACTTTCACCATTTTGCTAACTCATTACGGGTGGTAATCAACTATAAAGCTAAATCACTTAAAGCTGCAGGCAGTTTCTCACGGGGAGGCTTAAACACATTTCAGAAATTGGATCTATATGATGATGCATATAAAAACATCATATTTCCTGGGGAAAAAAAAGTCTAGCTTCTTTGAAAGCCACCATGCAACACCACTGCATTAGGAGTGGCCTTCACTGAACCACAGTGCCAGATACTGAGGATTCCTGTTAAATGGACCAGAATTCCTGTTACAATGGACCATCTGAGAAGAAGGAAATATGGAATACCTGAGGCACAACTCCTATTGCCTTTCTCAGACTTTCCAAGCTGACATCTTGGATGTTCTGTCCAGCAACATAAATATTTCCTTTCTGAGGTTCATAGAAACGAAATAATAACCTCACAATGGTGCTTTTCCTGGAATTGAAAAGAACTGAAGTTAATGTTACATCCTGGTTTGCTGTTTGCAATCTCCAGTCAGAATTGATGTACAAACAAAAATAACAAAAAGCAAACACAAGCAGCGCCACATTTAAGAAATTAAATTCTGCATTGATTGGCATATTTAGTCCATTTACCCACCCTGACCCACTACCTCCTACAATGGCCACTTTCTTTCCTGCAGGGACTTCAAAGGACACTCCAGAAAGGACTTTCTGCCCCTCCAGGTATTCAAAATGCACATTGTCAAAGGCAATGGAAGCAGTCTGAGGGGTGATCTGCAGGGGTGGAGCCAGCTCTTTGTCCTATGAAAAGAAGAGTTCCACTTTATCTGCTGCCCAGAAATTATCTCCAACACTTCAACAAGCTGAGGAGTTCCTTTCCCACCTCAGAAAAAGGCAAACAGAAACACTCCAGCTCAGATATGTGGAAAATAATCATAATTTGCTGCACAAGTGACATCAGTTTGCTCCTCCTTTTCCCCAAAGGAGGAAAAAATTCCTGCTGTAAACACTCTGCCTCATAACTTCTTTTGCAATATATTCTGCATCATTAATTACCAATAAAAATTCAAGCACAAGGCATGAATACTTAAATAAAAAAATCTCAACACAAACACAGCTTCCATGAAGCAATTTTTGCTTCTCTGCAAGGAAAAAAAATCAACTGCTATTGCAGTAAATGCACTTAGAGAGGAGGTGGAAGAGCAACCTTACACACATGAACAGAAATTAAACCTGGAAGATCAGGACAGGGTGAAATGCTGGCATTGTGACAAACAGCTCCATTAAATACCCAGATACTTTAGGAAAATAAGTTACTACTTACTTTAATTTTGGTATCTACACTGAGAAGTGTGAATAAGGTATTCATATCTATAAGAGCTTGTCTCGTCTCTCTGTACACTGTTCCCAGGAAGTTTAGGGGCAGAGAAAGCTGGAACAGCAATCCATTCACCATTACCAGATCTCCAACAGAAAGGCTGCCTTAAGACAAAAGGGGTGTGAGAGAATAAGGAGACTTGAAGGGTTGTCTAGTTAGGATGCACCAAAAGATTTAAAAGAAATAATCAAGTCAATCAAATCTGGTTTCTTTTATCCCATTTCTAAACCCAGATGTTTAAATAGCAAACAAAACCCCAGAATCCATTCCCAGAACATCAGATTTCACATAGGGGTGCCTGAAAGGAATGGCAATATTTGTGTGGATTTCACTTTTAAAAGATGTACTAGCACTGGCAAATAAGGCAAGCAGCACATGCAACATCAGATTGCACAGCTGTAAAATCCAGAGAGGCTTAAGGAAGTTAAAAGGGGAGGAAATAATATATGGAAGCACAAATCAGGAAAGACAATCTTAAGTACAATTACAGACAAATCCAAATGATAGAATTTGTCATGATCAAGAGAGAGCTTTCATGCTGAATATACCACAGAGCTGCTAAAACACGCTGAGAACCTCTGGGCAGCTCAGTATCAAACAGGCTGATCAAGGGAAAACTCAGGATGACACACCAGCTAAAGGTAAGTGCCAGGTCAGTTCAGCTGGAACAGGCCCAGAAAGATGATTTAAAGCCATATTTCTACCATCCTGCTTAAAGCTATTCTAAATCGTCCTAAAACCAGTCATAAACTGCACCTACTGAGTGATGTGTTCAGTGTAACCCTTCCCTGCCCTGGCATCTTTAAAAAGGGCAGAGCAGATGCAAGAAAGAGCACATGGTATAAAGGTCTGCCCTTCAAACACTTCAGGATGTTAACAGTCTTTAAAGCATCATTATTTTTACTCTCAAACCACCTTGCTTTAGCAGAGCTTTATCCCAATTCCCTGTTTGAAGCTTGTACTGTGTCTTCCTAATCAAGCAGGTTTTACTTTATGTAGTAAATCAGACAAGTATAGAACATATGGAAGCAATTCTTTTAATAGTGTGTCCTTATTAACTTAAGGAAAGTGAATTATTGGTAAAAAACTAGTGGAGATAAAGCACAGGGGTATATATACATTGAATCCTGCCAACATGGGTAGGAAGAAGGGCAAAAGGAAGGATCTTTGTAGAAGGTCCACAGAAATATTTTTATCTATAAAAGTGCCTTTCAGAAACCCTCAAGAAAAACTTCCTGAAGTGACATTTTCTTGGGATCTTTCTTTAACTGCTAAACTTTTAAAATGTTTTTGATAAAATCATAGTATGATTGAGAGAGTCATTGAGAGAGGGAGATATAATGGAATTAATAATACTCCAAGAAGCAAAAATAGACAAAACCTAGGCAAAAAACTCTCAAGTAAAACCTCTCAAAATGAACTACCACATGAACCCTCAGTTAATTAAAACTAACATCTCTGTTATGGTAAAGGAGACTCATTTTAGGCTTGCAGACAGATGAGTTACCTGCAACAATGCCCTGGCTGGCGAGCACCATGATGGCTGTTAAACCCACACTAAATATAGCACTCTGGCCAAAGTTGAGGAGAGCTAAAGTAGAGGTAGTCTTCAGGGAGGCATTTTCATAGGTCTTCAGGAACTCATCATACCGTTGGGCTTCGTATTTTTCATTATTGAAATACTACAATAGAAACACAAATGGGAAATGTGAGAGTGTCAAACATGTTAGGCTGTGAAAGTGGTTATAAAATCCAGTATGAACAGACTAGGTGCACTGACACACACACAGCTCCTCTCCAACAGCTCTAGGGACTAAAGGAATGAATCACAGGATATCCTGACTTGGAAGGGACCCACAAGGATCATCCAGTCCAGCTCCTGTCCAGGACACCCCAACAATCCCACCCTGGGCACCCCTGGCAGCACTGCCCAAACACTCCTGGAGCTCTGGCAGCCTCGGGGCTGTGCCCATTCCCTGGGGAGCCTGGGCAGTGCCCAGCACCCTCTGGGGGAAAAACCTTTCCCTGATATCCAACCTAAACCTCCTCTCAAGACTAAGTTTACTCTTTGCAGAAACTGATGGTCAAGGTGATTCAGCCATGAAAGAAACTTCTCACTCTCTATTAGCAAAGAGATTTTTCCAGCCCCCCTAACAACCCTCCTGCTACTCTGTCAATGCCACGCAGTACTCTTCAAATGAATAATGCTTAAAAATATGCTATTGCTCCAAATATGCAGCCCTATAAAAGATGAATCTTATGACTCACTTCCCTAAGGCTGACAGAAGCAAGACAAAGAGCCTGGTAGTAAAGACTGGCCTTACCTTCACAGTCTCATAATTCAGGAGTGAGTCGATGGCAGCGTTACCGGCATCGTTATCAGCTTTGTTCATCTCTATCCGAAACTTAGTCCTGGCAAAGGAAGGTTTGATCCAGTCACAAAGATGAGGCTGAGGCACCAGAGCACCCTGATGAATGTGAGGGCAGGGCCTGCCTTACCTCCACTGGGTGATTCCTATCGTGAAAGCTGCATAGGCTCCCAGAGTCCCCAGAGTGACCAAAGCAAACTCAGCACCGCATTTGTAATACTGGAAGATTTAAAATCAAGTGGAACAAAAAAAAAAAAAATCATCATCATCATTTTCAAAACCTTGCTGTTGTCTCCAGCTAAGCTATCTTAATTTTAAGACAAGAAATGATGGTTCCTCCTGACACAATCCCTGCTCTGAACAGCTTAAGGCTAAATAAAGGCTTAAACTCAAAAAGAAAGCAGCGAGAAGGATTTAGATAAAAAGATTGGCGGCAATAACCAAGAGCTGGAGTATACAATACTGCAAAGTTATTTTTCACATTATAAAACATAAATGCTACTGATGCTTGTGCTGTTTTCACAAATAAGCATTTGTTTCCGTGCTTTTTGAGCAGATTTTGAAAGAAAGCTGAAGACTGTGGGAGAAGAAAGAAATGGCCTTGGAAAACAACTTAGGAAGTGTTTTCTGTACTTCAGGGCACATCAGGAGAGAAAAGCCCCAAGGAAGCTTTTCTGACAGCCAGCCTGGTCTGCAGCTTCCACTGGTTAGAGAATGTAACCCAACATCAACAGGCATTCCACTGTTCCATTCAAACTTAAGTCCTTCTAAAAAGACCAATAAACAAAACAAGGTTCTTGTTTTTAATTTAGCCTAAGATACATAATCAAGATTTAGATTTTTGCACCCAAATAATACCCAAAGATCCTGACTTCAAAGACAGGAAGTCTGATTTATTTTATAGAAGTTTAAATTTCAGGGTATTAAGCTTCAAACCTGTCAGGAGAAGCCTATTTTCCAAAAGCTAATTTTCACTTTTAAGTTCTGGTTAAGTTCAGATCAGTATTCAGGAAACAGCCAATAATCACTCCCTTCTCTGCCCTGAACACACTAAACCACAACATTCCTGGGCATTTATATTCTCTTTCCTTACTATATTTGACATTTGTGTGCACAGTATACTTTCCTAATTTCATTTTTTCAACAATTCTGAAGAAAAACATTAAAAACTGTCCACATGAATACAACTGGCTGAAGAGAGGTTTTAAACGTGCAAATAATTTCAAATAAGCTGATATTTGAAAATTACTGATTGCTCTCTTTTACATTAGTTGCTTTCACCTTGTAAATTCAATTATTATTATTAATAACAGTCAGTAGACTTTGGTAAGAACATTATTCCTAAATGAGACAATTCCAATGATGACTAAACCACACTTACCAGAATTCCACTGACCAGAGCCACTTCAAACATTGTAGGTCCCAGATTAAACACTAAAGCACTAAGAACAAAACTGATGCCCCTTGTGCCTCTGTCGATGGTTTTTGACAGTGCTCCTGTTTGCCTGCTTAGATGGAAGGCCAGATCCAGGTTGTGAAGGTGCAGGAAAACATTCTTGGCTATCCTCCTGATTGAATTTTGAGCTACTTTCCCAAATACTGCATTTCTCGCTTCGTTAAACAACGCTGCCCCAGCTCTTGAGATACCATCTAACAAGGGATGAAAAAGTTTACAAAATGAAAATAATTATATTTTCAACTTCCCTTCATGCATGAAATTACACTAGACTCATTCTTTATATATTTTCAACAATTTTAGTTCAAAGGTAATTTATACTTAATTGGCCCAAGCTTTATGCAATTTTTCATTTATAAATCATTGTGCACACATTTAAATCAGTTTCTTTTGCAGCTGGTTATAAGAAAGGGCAAGATTTATAATCAAGAATAATTTCTATAAGCATTATTTCATTTTTTAATTGGAATACCAGAAGCAAGGTCAGAGAATATTGGGAACAGACATCAACACAGAGTAACTATGAAATGGTTACAACACTCAGAGGGGAGCCCCTCTGCTCTGGAGCCAGGCTGGGAGAGCTGGGAGTGTTCACCTGGAGAGGAGAAGGCTCCAGGGAGACTTTAGAGCCCTTGCAAGGCCTAAAGAGGCTCCAAGAGAGCTGGAGAGGGACTTGGGACAAGGCATGGAGGGACAGGACACAGGGAATGGCTTCCCAGTGCCAGAGGGCAGGGATGGGTGGGATATTGGGAAGGAATTGTTCCCTGGGAGGGTGGGCAGGCCCTGGCACAGAGAAGCTGGGGCTGCCCCTGGCAGTGCCCAAGGCCAGGCTGGACATTGGGGCTTGGAGCAGCCTGGGACAATAGGAGGTGTCCTTGCCCATGGATGACCTTTAAGATCCCTTGCAACCCAAACCACTCCACGGTTCTGCAATTCCCAACCAGTTGTGATGCTCAGCAGTGCAATGGGCAGGAGCTCTGCTGAGCCCCTCCCTCCCTTGGACCCTAAACTCCCATCCCCAGTTTGGGAGCACACTCACAGCCCACGAGAACAGCAGTTGCCAGGGTAGCCGCAGTGCTTGGGGCATCGCCGAGGTTGAGGACATTCCCAGATATCTGGTTGAGGCTGTCCACTGCATATTTAAACATGAAGGGAACCAGGATGTTCATGGCCTGAAAGCAGGAGAACACCAATTAGACCAATATTTGCTTTAAAACGTGTATGGAGCATGACTATTTTTTCTGAGATTGCTCTACTGTTATATTTAGTGCTTAAGCACTCAGCACAGGTGAGTTGGCTCTTTATTTCAAGCACAATGTTCTCCACTATTAAATCTTTGCTGCTGGGACTGTAGGATACTTTGTCTCCCTCACTGTCTCCTTTTAAATATGGATTTCTATCCTCGACAAACTGCACACTGCAAAGGCCCTGGAAGGGAGGCTGAGCTCTCAGAACAGCCTGAGAGCCCAGGAAATGAATCAAGCAGCAGCCACTGCATCACACACACACACTGCTACTAAATCACTTCATCATTTGGAGCTCTTTGCTCTTTGTGATGCTGACAATATCCAGTGTGAAGCAGCTCTGTTACACAGGAAACCACTCACCCACACATGGCTAACATGGGGTCACTGGGATGGATTAAACCAAAGCTCCAGGGAAGTCAAAGAAAATAAAGTGACCCCTCCTTTGTCTCTGTTAACACTCCCCTAAATTTAAATAGTGCTTCCCATTAGCAACATGACTCTAAACACATTAACTTGGTATCTGCATTAACCCTGAGGTTTGGCACAGCAACACAAAAGACTTTCTGTACAGTCTACAAGACACTACAAATGACTTTAAAAATAGGAGTTTTCAAACAAAAAAGTCACATCCACCACCTGTCACCCAGCGTGTCACTGCACACCTCTGTGAGAGCAGCAAACCCCAAATCCATGTCCTCTAACAGCATTGGCCCCTTGAGATGTGAAACCCCAAAAAAATGGGTATATAAACACACCAACTTCTGCAGTTTTTTATTTGCACAACTGCAGCACAAGAAAATACCAAAAATCTTACAGAAAACATAAAAGTCCTAAGTCTTGTTAATGTACCTTTGTTACATTGCTCACTTATACCAACAAGAAAGGCAATTTACAGACAAACTTCATGTAATAAAGAGAATTTCTTAATTCAAACGGTTCCTATCTGTTAAGATTTGAAAATATGGACACAAATTTTTGGCACTTGAACAAATATGTGATGACCTACAATTTTACCATGACAGCAGATGTTAAAGTACTTTACAGCAAGTTGACTTTCCTTAAAGTTGGGCTGCTTTTTTTTGTTTAGTATTTGGAACAAACTTGTGGGTAGATGACAAATTATTGTACATGAGAAGAAACAAAAGAAACCAGATTGATACAGATATTTCAGATCTCTCCACCAAATGTTTTGGATATCCACTTAGATCTCAATTGTATTTAGGGACATCTGCCAGAGCTGAAAGCCCAGGGAAAAAACTGTAAATTAGCTGGATAAAAGTAGATTTTGAGAGAAAAGAGTGATAAAGTCATTCTTAAGTTCAGTCCAAATTCAAGGGGGAACAAAGACTTCCAGTTCTAGTGACTGTTCCAGTATCCAGTTTTCCCAGTTTTACAAATTATGGCAAATAGTGGAAGATACAAACTTCACCAAGCAGAGTAATTGGAGTTTTGAAAATATGTTTGCAAACCACAGATTTAAAGAAAAAAAATAAAATTAATTTTTTGAATCTCTGCTGTTAATTTTTTAGACAGTTTTAGGCTAAAGATTTCAATGCAAACGAGGAAGGAATTTGTTTTCTCCTTGTCCCCCATGTCTCCCCTATGAAATACATTATAAAAAACACCTCAAAACTCTCAATGCAGCATAATTTAGGTAACTCCTGAGAGGAGATAGGTGAGATCTGAGGGCACCTGGGTGAGGTTCGTGCTGGTTTGTTAGGGACTGAGAAAACAGCTGACAGATCAGCTCCTACTTCAAACACATTCCTCTGGAACTTGCCCAGTGCAGCCTGAGAGTCCTTCAGCCACAGCTCCCCTTTTAGCAGATGGGAATTGTGGGAATCTCAAATCCCTCTCCCTTCTCCAGTATAACCAAACCCCACTTTGCCTTCAGAGATCCTGAAACTCGATTTTGGGGTGGCATTTTGTTCTTAATAAAGATGAATCTACTGCCGTGTGTGTTCCAGTGACAACCAACATGACAAAGTGCAGCTTTTCCTGGGAGAGATCTCTCCAGAGAAAATAAGAACATTGTAATGCAGATGGTCTTGATTTCCTGCAGATTCTCACAAATCTCTCTGCAGGGATTTTATTCCTCACTAGACTGTGCTACACTACAGGTAGATTTGAAATAGAACTACAGATATATTTAAAGTCCATTTAAAGAAAAGAGATGTATTCTTTAAACTGCTGCTCTCCACTCACAATTAATTTAACTGGTAACAGCCTACAATTTTGCAGAAATGTCTTCTTTTACATCAATATAATTCTTCCCAATAGAGTTTTAAATGAAATTTAAAGCCTGGTCTCAGGTTATAGTTGTTCTGACTCCTGGAGGGTAAGGCTTGAATAAGAACAAAGCAGCATGGTATTGCATTTCATTAGCAATCAAGACAGTCTGCTTTCCAGTAATTTAAAAAGAAAAAAGTCAATCTTACAAAGTTTATAGCAAGAGATGAGAGGCCATTATTAGAAACAGGCCTTTCCTACTCAATTTGTTAAGTCAATGAGATCACGTTCATAGTAATGGAAACAAAATTTCATCCTTCTGCATAAATTCACAGTTCTCTCCTTGTATTTGCTGGCACAGAACAAAAAGCTTTAAGCACACCTTGGTAGACCATGAAAATCTACCATGAAAAACAATTGTCTTACACAATATATCTATACAGGCTTCCCTCCTCTGCCTAATGCTTGAAAGCTTGATAACAATTCCCATTAAAAAGACTCTTTTAATATGAATTTGTACATTTTCGATTTCTAGGTTTGAATTAATAGCTTATCCTTGCCTGAATTTATTGGAAAGCAAATACAGCACCCATGAAGTCATCCCAACTCAATTGCCCACATTTAACAGCAGGTTACCCTAGAATGAATCATGAGTAAATGAGTTTAAACATTTTTTTTTAAATGACTGCACTGTTTTAAGCTGACAGTGCAACATCATCTTTATTCCCCCATGGGACTACATCACTTTTAAAGCAAACAGCCTCATCTTTCATTTTGCTCTTCCCAGCATTTTTTGTTTAATAAAGATGATGAATTAATGACAGGCTGAGCCCCAACAAGATAAAACTAGTCCACAGTGAACTGTTCTTTTGCCAATAATTCAATGAGAAACGTTGGCATGAAGATGACTGAATTTATCTCTGGGCCAATATCAACATACACATCCAACAGCTCCGTTTGTGGAGATACACACAGGAATCTCCATCCATTGTGGAGCCAAGACTGCTGAAGAAGCTCCAAAATGTGGTCCAGAGGAGGGAAGAAGCACCTGGCTTCATGGTTTCTTCAAATTTAATGATGACCTGAACCACACTTTTTCCAGTAAGAAAAAACCCAAACCAATTTTAAATACGTTTCACCTGAAACTCCTCGAAAAGCTAACAATTTCTAAAGGTTTTATTGCAATTATCTAACTCCATCTGAGCCCCCAGAAAGAGCTCAAACCCCCAGATCACAGATACATGCTTCAGTGATCAGACAGATACTGCTACCTTCGCATGCAGGCAGAATTTGCAATTCAACCTTTGTGTCCTGCCTCCTTAGCCAAACCATTCCTGTTCTGAAACTTAGAGAATTAGCAGTCAGTAGAAATGCAGAGAGTCTGAAAGAATTCTTTGGCTCATGAATAACACATGTCTGCTCTGTGACCAGGAGGCCAAAACCCATTCCAGGCTGACAGAGGTGACAAGTGATTTTGTCATATTCATGTGTTTAATCCAGCTCCTCAGAAGCCTGAGCACTTTTTTAAACTTGTGCCACAGAAGAAAAAAGGAAGAAACAGAAAAGTAAGGAAGCATTTGCCATACATACACCAGTAGAGAAGAGAAAAAATGGGAGGAGAACATGGAAAAAGCAGATGTGCAGAACCTGAGCAGGCTGATCTATGTGTCTGAAAACACAGATAATGCCCTGTGTACTCCTCTCACCTGCCTTCCTGTTGCATCTTTCAGATGGTGTACACACGTCTAGATAGGCTATAAATATTTAAGGTAAAAATTTAAAGTGTGTCATAATAATACAACAAATCTTGTGAGGAAGAAAAGACCTTCCTAGCCCTGGAGCAGACTCCATCCTGTCATAAAAAGCCACACTAACAGCTCGCTTTGAAGGCTCACAATACCACTGGCGGTTATGTGGAGACAAAAAGGAACCAAAAATCACAATAATTTGTTCAATGACAGGCAACTGGGCCCCACAAAAGGAGTCAAGACAGATTGTAACTGCAGGCTCTTCAGTAGCTGCACACAAACCAGCTTTTGTTTTGAAAGTGAGTTTTACTGAACTGAGAGATTTAAAGAGACAAATTATTTCTCAAGCAGCAGGACAAGGAGAAATGATCTCCAGCTGTTTTGTGGGTAAGTAACCAAATCAAACTGGGTGTGGATTCCTTTTATTTTTTTCCCCTTGTGGATGAGAATTTCATAACCTACCTGTCCTCTGTGATTCCTTGGAGTTTTCACAGATTAAAACTGAAGCCACCCTACAGCCTCTGTATTTTAACTGGAAACCTAACTTTGTAAATTCAGAGGTATAAAACCTGAAAATCTTTTGTCAAACTCAGAAGGAATTGGCCAAAAGGCTTAAAGAAGTGGTTTTTTGGGGGGAAGGTGACTTGTAGCAGCCATCCTGACCATACAGTGCCCTGCAAACCCCCTCAGAACAAGAGGCCTTTAGACAAAATCCACAAGAAGGATGTAAATCCTTCAAACACAGAATTCACTTTGTTCCACAGTGAACAAAAATATCAGGCCAGGACTGCAGTGAGGAGAAAAACATGCTGATGTTCCTGTGCTGACACAATTATATAGCAGAAAAACTTGAACAAATAGCTTGTGTGGTCTGTGGAGTACATTGTAATTAACCTCAAAAGCAGGCAGAACAAAGGGCTCCCAAATGGGATAATGAGGAAACCACACAGAATTACACATGGTCCAGGAAAGATACAGGTAAACTACTTTGTACCTCATTTTCTCCAGGACAAAGTGACCTTTTGTTTGCTCTGGAAGAGAAGCACATGTTCATGGTTCAAAGATTTGACAGGCTTACTACAGCTCTGGAATAAACTGTTGCTCATCACTCGTGTCACAATGACACACACTCAGTATGGGGAAAGTATGAAGCAATTCAAGAAAAGTTCTTCCCACAGAAGAAGAGTGAGCATGGTTCTTGAGGTGAGGGGTAATTCCTTAATTTGCAGTTATCCAACACAGCTTTGTAATGACAGAACAAAACAAAGAACAGTAGCAAAGGATAGCTAGAAGACATCCATGAAATTTTTCGCCCCTGCCAGTTATAAAATCTATTTTCCATAGAGAGCTTGCTGTGTGTTTTCCCAATGAAATCCTTCTTTGCCAAAGCAAACATTTTCACAAAACACTTTAACAAGCATCTCCTGAAACTTGGGCAAAACTCAACAGGTTTTCTGCTTTTCTTCTGGGAGTCTGCTCTGGACATCAGCACTTCTGGGCTGCCTTCTACACATCTGAAGTGGGAAACTTAAGAGAACACTTAAGGGATATAAACACCCAAAGAACAGTTAAATGATTTTCTGATGGGGAAAACATCTCTCTCTCCCAGTAGGAATACAGAAGCTCATTTTTACACCAAATACAGAGCTATTTGCAAGAGTCAGGCAACCTGGTCATCTATTTTGTTTTCTTAACACCCCAGAAAGCTGCTTGAAATGTTAATAAGACTTCTTAAAGGTAAGGTACAGTGCTGCCACATGCAGGATTAGAGGCTGGATTCACATTCTCCATCATATTCATATAACACTCCAAATTAGAGAACAGGGAAGTGGGGAGAAGAAAAGAAAAAAATACTTCAAACATTTAAAAATTGCCTTCAGATTATTATTATTAACATTACTAATAAGAATCTTTAAAAAGGAAGTGAGTTAGACTAATTTTCATATCCACCTGGTAGATCTACATCACCAAACCTCAAGGCATCTGCATTTTGAGCAGAATTTTCCCCCAGAGTTTTCCAATGTAGTGGAAAGCATTGCTGTGTATTCTGCCCAGGCACACAGAAAGGAGGGGAAGCTCACTCACACAGTCCAGCCATACTCTGCATGTCATCACCTGCATTATCAGCAACATCCTCAACTGCAGCACAACCCAAATATCTCCTGCAGACAGTACCCACGAGTACCTGAGAGATAAAAAGCTCTTGAGAAGGCACTGTAGACCAGCAATTCCTCTTCAGCTCACATAAATGAGCACATTTCTCTCCCAAGCACTCCTCTTTTAACACCTACATAGCTGAAATTTGTCTCTTCTCTCTTTTCATACCATGGCAATGGTGCTGAGTGCTAATATTAGCTTTATGTTTGGTAAAAATTGCTGTACTTAAAAGCAACCCAGTTGAGCTGTATGTCTCAATGGAATTCACAAAACTTCCTCCCAGTATTTTGCAATCAAATATTTCTTTTTTTTTCTTTTTTAAAGCAAAAGGAAGTTAACATTTGCTCTTCTGACCTATTTCTAAAAGGTTTACACAGAATTTGAATTATATCCCCCGTTAATCTGAAGAATGCTTTTGCATGCTAAATTCTTTGAAAGAACAAATAAACACTCATTTTGTTGCAGGTAAGAATATAGAAGATCCTTTCACACAATGAAGTAAAGGTAAGAGCAATCCTCCATTTCATAATCAAAGACTACAAGAAATTATATCATTTAAATGAAGGCAAGGTTCTTAAATACAAAAAGTTATACAGCTTCTCTCATATTAGGACATCAGAGGAATCCCTGAAACAATGAATTCCTCTATCATCTCATAGAGAAATTATCAACAGACTGGAGCTTAAACTCCTCTTTCCACAGCACAGCAAGAGCTGGGATTAGGCACCACCACATTGCTCAAGTTCAGGGCAGAGAATGGGCACAGAGCCTTGAAGAAATCCTGTCTGACAGCACCACTAAAAGAGAACAACCTTTAACTCCCATTTCCTCTAATTTCTGAGGTAAATAATTAACCAGCAATGAAAAATCCTGGTCTAAATCAAAGAGAGCAAGGGAAATAAAAATTCTGGTTGTCATCATCATCTCCCTAAACATGCACACGTGTATTACCTGCAGACAAACCCTGTTCCAAAATCCAACCTGTTATTTCTCATACATGCTCCTGGTACAAAACCCAGACAACTTAAGAGTGTAAAAGCCATTTAAAACACTAGAGAAGAAAATGATTCCTTGTGCAGATGAACAGTGAGAGCACAAGGAGGGGTCTGTGCTTACCTTGGCACTCGCCAGGAAGCCCAGGGAGATGGCAACCCTGGCACGCAGGTCTGGCCTGTCCTTGGGCCACACGTAGGACAGCATTGCCCTGATGATCTTCTTGGCATCGATCTCCTTCAGCTGTTGGAAAGGACAGACAAAGGCACTGCTTTATAAAGACACCTTGGGAAGTAAAATAATGTATAAAATAAGAATGAATTTTATACTTTTGGATCGCTTCTGGATTTTCTTTGTCAGGAAACAGACACTTGACAAAGGCAGTCCTAGTCTCAGCCAATTAACATTTCAAGCTGTAACTTTTTAGGTTTCTACCCATGACATGCTGTTAAAGATGTTTCCATGTTGAAATACTTCACAGAACAAATAAACTGACCCTTCTTTTTTATCTCAAGATTGCTGTACAAAATTCAAGTGCTTGGTACTTCTATTTTGGAAGATGTTTTAAAATAGCTTAGAAACAACAGGAGAGAAAAGAAGAAAAAAAAAAAAAAAAAAAAAAAAAAAAAAACCAAGGCAAGAAGGAAGTCTGAAAAGTCCACAATAAACCTAAACAGTTTGGAGAACATTCCATGATGCTGGATAATCAGGCTTCACAAGGCAGAAGATGCACATGGCCACGTGCTGGCTTAACTGATTATATCAATTTTAACTGAATTCTTAAAATAGGTTCTCCTCCAAAGCTCAAGTTTTGTTCTCAGTAAGAGCACAATCCACTTAATGAAACATCTTGAAAAACATTACTTTTTCTGTTTGGGTTTATTTTAAGTTTTGCTTTGGGATTATTTTTTCTGTTGTTATATGTTTGGTTGCTGTATTTTTTTTACAGCAATGTAGATTATTTTCCAGATGGATAAATGTCTATCACTGTCACTTCTGACACAACCCACTGAACTCCCAACTAAATTAACTGCAGCCTAAAGCACATTTCCTAATTGAGAAGGAGAGGATGCGCAGTAAAAGAGAGCAGAAGTATCAACAACTCATTTCTCTGTGTTGGCTACACTGGGGTTAACTTGAAAGACCACGAGGGTTATCTGAGACAGAAAGGAGGGCAGCAGGGACAGCTAATCTCTCCATTTCAGGCAAGATTTTGGAGTGGGGAGGAGGGAGGGAAAAAAAAAGTTAGTGCATACCTTTCAAAGATGACTCTTACGACAGAAGTGAGTAAAAAGGGGGAGTATTATAATAAATCTTACTGTTTGAGGATAAACCAAATTAGAAAAGAAATTTTCTGTTAAGGTCCAGGGTGAATAAGTAAGAAAGGAGAGGTCTGTTAAAAGGCAAAATTGCTGAGGCAACCAGGGAAGCCAATCCTATCAAGCTAAGCTTTTAAAAGCACTGGGAAATTCATCTCAGTTTTTCTAGTCACAGCTTCAAGCAAAACCAAGACATTTTGTCATCAACTGCAAATGTATTGGAACATTACACAGGATAAGCACATTTCAAACTACTTTTAAAAAATGGATATAGAGAAGATTTGTGAGTGGAGAGAGGATGCAAAAGTGCCTCTCTTGCGTCCTACCCACTTGGGAGATGGAGATATCTGCTGCAGCATACATGTGAATCTTTCCATTTGAGCCAAGGATATGCATAAAAAGCACTTCAAACACTTGGAAAAATATCTTTGATCACCACTTACAGGTTAAAAGGAAGTTAAAAAAAATTGGTACCACATTAACACAAAAGATACAAAAGTGCAATCAGAGCAGTTCTAATTATATGTTGCTATTGGCTAGGCAGACTTTGCACAGAAAAGCTATTAAAAGGAACAAAATATATTGGCTGCAAACAAGGAATCTATCTCCTTTTTTCATGGCTCTGAATGGTGACAGAAGTAAATCCATTTAGAAAAAAGTCAAGAGGCAGCCACTCATTTGCCAAGGGCCTTGCAAAGGAACAAGAAGAAATATCAAAGGATGCAAAATGCACACATATTACATCAAAGTTTACCATGAAATAAATGTTACTGTTGTACAGAAACATGAGTTAAAAATTGTTTAAATATGCAAGTGGCAACATTAAGAATTAAAATGAGCAATCTGTTCAATGGACTCAGGCCCTTTTTTGATTCTCTGAGGTACATAAAAAGGTTAAGAGATGAATTTATTTTACCTCCTTTTAAATGGCAGTAATGTTTTACATTTTCTTTCAAGGTCTATTTCTACAGAAATGCAAGGAATGGAAGGAAAAATAGAAATCTAATACAGCAGGGAGCAAAGAAGGAAAGCCTTTTTCTCTTTTTGAATGCAGCATGTTTTTAAAACACACTGTGCAATATTGAAGATTATTTGCAAAAGAATGACCAACAACCAACTTCCTGTCCCCTCAAACCATCCCATCCAGGTTCTGGACCTTTTAAAATACCTAAAGAGGTGGGAAAAAAAAAGAAATCCATCATTCCTCTTCACAATCCCCATGGTTATTGAGCACTGCAAAGCATTCACCAGGCTGACCCTGTCACTTGGGGGATAAAGGCTGTGCCAGGAGGATGAGCTGCCAGAGGTGTGATGCAACAAAGTGGTCATTTCACTTGCATTTAAGCTGTCACTGCTGATGAAGAAAGCAAGCCCAGTTTTGGCTCCCTGTGTGCTCCCTCAGGGAGTTCTATCATCCCCTTTATTGTACCAGCACAAGCTTTTTACCCTTACACGAGGCTCTTCTCCCAATCACCACCAAAAAAACCCCAAAGGTAATAAAGACCAGCACTGATTTCAGTACTCAGCACAGCAGCCATTGCTTTAAGCTAAAGTTATTTTGGATTTTTTAAAAAAAAGTGTAAGTTTCTCTAGCAGTTACATGTGAGATGAAGGTAATGTGCCCTTCATTCTGTGTTCATCCTTAGTATTCAGTTCTGTACCTGCTGAAGCTGCTATAAAAGGGGCAATTTAAAATGTCACTCCCAAAATCAGAATGAACAGGCTGGTTTGTCAAAAAAAAAGTCTGGAACAGAGAGAGGTGTAATAGAGCTGACAGGTATCTCACCTGCAGTTCTCCTAAAAGTATAATCCTACAGGGAAAAAACATCCTAAATGGGGAGCCAGTATTTTTATTTTTACACACTGAATACAAGTGCATGTTACATGAGATACAGGAACTGCACTCAGAACAGCAGAGTATTTCCTTCCCTTCAGTTTTGCTGAGAAATTCCTGGCAAACCCAATGTTTTTTTCCACTCTTCACACATTTCACCTCTTCCACAGCTGGTTCTTGCTGCTTTCTCCTGGACAGCTGGTATTTGTTTAGTTAGACAACAGACTTAACTGACCATGTCCTGTATTAACCACATTATAGCTGCATTTATTGGAATAAAGAAGTTAAGGGATTGATTTATACAGGAATAGCTGCAAGTAGTGGCTGAAGGGAGAATGCCAATGGAATTTTACAGTGCCAGCAAACTGAAAAAATATCATCTGGCATCAAAATTTTTGGATAACATATTGCTAGTGAGTTTTAGCACTAGGGAACATCCAACACCCTTTAAGGCTACTTGTGTTTTGGTAAGCAGAACCTTCCATTTCCTTTCTGACCAGAGAAAACCCTGGAATTTAAATATGTGAAACAGAGAAGGAGAGTAAGCTAGGTTTGAAGCCTGTTTTGCCTAGGAAATCTCTGAAAAGAGCTCACACCTCTTGCAAGGAGGGTCTTAAAATGAGCCTGAAGTTAATGTTACATGCAGAGCCAGTGGTACCACTGACTGGAGATGGCCAATTATTTTGTTTCCCCCTGTGCCTCATGCAGAAAAGATCACAGATGTTTGCTAAAACAAGCTGGCTACACCTCAGGTTATGAAATTCCCCCTTACTATAAAACATACACCTCTCCTGACTTCTGCCTGTGGCACAAACATGTTTGGATTCAATGAAGGGACAACTCTCGGATGAAAACTTGAAAGAAAATCCTAAGTTTAACTCCTTAATTTCTTTACAACTGAGGCTGTAGTAGAGAACATCCTCAGAACAGTTAAACCAGCAGAGCAGCTCTGAAAGACCTGGATTCTCAAAGTTCAGTTTGTCATCAACCAGGTCTTCACTCATTTTAGGGAAGATCCCACCCAAGTTTGAACAAGTTAAAACCATTCACACAGAATCATTCTGCAAATACACAAAGCATCAGAAATAAATGTGCCCAGGAAATGAGAAGATGGAAGTTCTATAAACTCAAGAGCTTTGATTTGGCAATTTTAATCACACAGTTGATACTGTCCTGTTTTAACCAAAAATTTGCCTCATTTTCTGATTGTAATCATTTGGTCTAATAAAAGATACTGCTTCTCCTTATACACCATCATTACTTTAATGTGCTTCCTGAATAGAAATAACAATCAGAATATACCAGATGCATTACCATTAATTCCAATTAATGGTTTAATTGCTTCTCTCCCCTCCCATTTCAAGTGTGATTTTACCAACTGATGCAATAACTCATGAGCTGATTTCTACTATCCTGTCTGTCAAGTCACAGGGAAATATCAGTCACAAGATCAACAAATCAGTGAATTACAAGAGAATTTTCCAACAAAAGAATCTAACACAGGCCAATTTCAAAGGAGTGAGTAACAGTAAAATGGTACTTTTAATAAAATAAAGCTCTCCAACACCATTATTACAAATATTTGGTGAATTAAGAGCTAGCAAGTCTATAATGACAATTCAACACTATCTATTCTACTACAATATTTATCTATCTACCAAGAGAATTTTTGACAAATCATTGCTTGAGGTCTTCAGTTTTTAAGTTTAGTTTTTTGGGGAAGCTGACAACATTTTTTATTTAAAATGCAATAGGAACTGAGCAAGTTTTTACCCCTTCCTTGGGATCCGTGTGAAGCCCTCCACCAGCATGGCCATGCCAACACATCCTCTTCTCTATCAGCTGCCACCTCGGCAGGATCTGTGTGAAAATGAAAAGTCAATTTGCAAGAACCTCAGGAAACAGGCACACAAAAGCCAGCAGAAAGAAGAACCACTGGCCTGTTGTGCCTCCCTCATCTTCCACAGTTTAAACTTGTTTAATAAAAGATCTTACCTCCTTCTAAAAACCTTGCCTTGCTTAAGAAAACAGTAATAAAAAAGGGACTATAATCCTAGCAGCAAAGAGCATGTTCCAAGCAGGCAGGAGGGAAAGATAACAGATCCTTAAATATTGAAATGTGTGAAGAACACTGAAAAAATCTTGAAGTTTTGGAGGATAATCATAGTTGGGTACATTAATATGTAAAGTGGAACAAATTTAAGTAATAATATTCTCTCCAAGTATGTAAGAGTGACTTCACTTGAGGGCAAAATAAACAGATAAATCTGTTTCACACTTGTCTTTGCTATCAGGATGGGAATGGCCACAAGTTCATCCCATTCCAGAGGCCCTGCTGCACTCCATGCACTGGAGCACACTTTGGAAAAGAAATTGCTTACTAAAAACAAACGCTCACTTCTCTTAGCATGTGGCCAAGATTCCCTGGAGAAGATTTCTGAATTTATTTATGCATGTAGATATATTAAAAAATAGCAGCTCACTACCACCAGGCCTCTTTCCAAGTTCCAAGTGCCTGCCACAAACAATGGACCTGTAATAGCTTTTAAAAAAACTATCTGCTTTTTGTTTAAAAGATTTGCTACATGTTGACAATTTCCAGGCTCAAGTTATGTAAAAGCTCTTTAACAACCTTATTTTATGTATGTTGGTTGATAGCAGACTCCAGGGTTTCCCAAATCAAAATGTCATTATTCACTTTTTAAAGAAAAACATTCTAAAAAAACTGATCTAAGTAGATTTCATGCTTTGAAGACACAATGACCCTCAAAAGATTTTAGCTACTTAAATCAGTTATGAGTGGTTATTACTTTATAATTAAAACCAAAAAAGATAAGCAAGACAAATAAATTTCTTAGCTTCATTCCAACAAGTGTGTTACTCAGAAAGGTGTCATAATTATTCCATGAACAGGAAAAAATGCATGTTCCCTATGTTTGCACTGGTTTTAAGGCAAACACACCTCATAGAAGTAAGAGCTTGACATCTTGGCACTCAATTATGAGAATATTCTACAACCTAAGCAGAATTTTGAAGGAGTAAATATTGAGGGAAAACCCACAATTGCCTACCTGGTTATTCCTTAGCTGGGTGTTTTCTGTGCTTAACAAATGAATCTAAATATCACCACACAAAACCTACACTTTTAAGAACTCTTTTTTGAAGTTCTTGTATTATCATTAGTTTACAGAGATTCAAAAAGACTTCTAGGGGCAGAAACATAAGTTGCCATTTAACTTCAGAGCTGTGACTAATGAAATTAAAAAGAGAAAAAGTAACAGCAGTCTGAACTGAAAGATGCTCCACGGGCCTAAGTTTCTTCTGACCTGCAAGTTGGAAGAACAATAATTTATACTCACCTCTGAATGCTCCAGTAATGGCCTTGAATAATTCCCTCCCAGACTGTGCCATGATCTTTGCCTGCAGATTGATGGAATCTACAGAATAAAACAGGAGGGGAAAATAAGAAAAAAATGAAAACAGAGTCAGGCAGAACATGCACTTCACATTCAAAGAATATTCATCTAGTTTATGTAAACAAGCATAACACAAAAAGAAGGCAGATGGCTTTGTTTTTTAACAACTGACCACAGAAAAAGAAAATTGGTGGGGAGCAGCTGTAAAATAAATTACATTCCCACATCAGAAATGCTCAGTGACAATGAACCTTTCCCTTCCCTGAATCCCCACTCTCATCAGACGTTGTTTCTTCTCTACAACAAAAGCCCAGTTTTCCCTTTCCTCTCATTTTAATTTCCTCCTAGGTTGTCTTCTGAATTCTTTCAAATAGTCTTTTGTCCTGTTTTTCACTATGAAATGTTATTTTTATGCTTATAGGTTCTGCCATTCCCAATTCCTCTTAGCTCAGCTCACGCTGTGCTTGTCTCCAGAAGGCAAATGAAAGCTACAGCTTTTGCCTGGGAAGCAGTGGGACTTGGAGAAAGCAGAGCAGGGCTGGCAACAAGTTTTAGGTTACAAGGACACAATATATTAAATATTCACAGATCCTTCAGTGCACCTTAACCTGTAATACACAGCTGGCACCAAGTGTACCATGCTCTACACGTTACCTTGCAAAGAAATTATATTCCCAAAGTTTTAAAGGACCATTTGTTCTCCTCAGATGGAGTGGCTGGCAGTGCTTCCCTATGGCAAAACACAGGGACCTCTCCTGGTCAGCAGTGATGGTGCCACATCAGCTCTCACACATGCAATATTCAATCTTTCACTGCTCTGTTACAATATTAACCACACTCCTCACACTATAAAATTACCACCACCAAGAGCAAAAGAGCCAAAGAGCTGCTCACCAGCCCATGGCAAAAGACAAACAGCAAAAAAAACCAAAATGTGATCATAAAAAACTCTAACCTTGATAAACAACCGTGCCATCATATATTTTATGCCTTGCCTTAAACATCTTTTTGCTCCTAAGACACATATCCCAAGTAATAATTTCATGAGTCATCTCAAAGAAAATTAAAACCATTTCTCCACAAGTCATTACGTGGACTTGCTATTCCAAACATTTCTCTTATATGACATTATATACAGAGAAAGAGTGAACATTGTAATTATGCATTTTGCATTTAGTTGAGCTAACTGGCCTGGGTGAAGCATCCCGATACTTCCAAAACCTGGGTTAAACAAAGGAGTTGCATTTCTAAAGCACTTCCTTGTAGATACACTCATAACTCAACAGCTTTGTGTCAGCACAAAGGATTCCATCTAAAGCAAGACACTCTCCACAGGGATGAGGACAGTGTCATAAACACAAAATACAATGGAAAAATTTTGATGCTTCAACAGTTATTGGAAAGTAGCTAATTACTGTTTTCTAGAGTGTACCCACAGGACACCATAAAAACATTTTACTAAAAATTCATCTCTTTTGACCTCAAAGTTCTCAGAGTTCACTTCTGACTGGAATATGAAGCAGACAACATCACAGAAACAACTACTGAAACACCAGCAGATTTGGTCTCAATTACTGCATCAGATAGACAGCCTGATTTCTTAACTAAAGCTATGAACTGTCATGGGGTTAAGACAGCAAAAAGATTTACAGGTTTTGCACAAGATACACAGAAAAACTTGTTCTTATTTTCGGTCTTGAGCCTGGTAGATTCAATTCTCTCTCAAGTTCCTGCTAAAACCAAATCTGAGCAACAAAGAGTTCAACCAGGTGAACAATACACTTCACTGATAATTCCTCTGACCATCATGGTGTTGACAGCAAAACTGCCCAAATGAGAGGGGCTGAAGCTTTCCCTGCCACTCTCCACACATCCTGCAGGAAGACTTTGGACTCCACTTCCCCTCACTAGTGCTCCCAAGAGCTTTAAGACTACAAAGAAAAGCCATACTTGAATCTAATCACAACACATAAAAGAAGCAGGTTATTGCTTTAAAGAACCAGGAGCAAGTCCTGCTTATTTCAGAATTTAAGAAATAATGCAGGGAACTCAAATTTCTGGCATTTCCTACCTCCTGAATGCCTGACTCTGCACCATTATGTTCTTTTAATGTATTCTTGGATATGATTCTATAAACTCTAAAGGATGAAACAGATGTCTAGTACTGATTGCACATAAAAGTCATGTTGCTAAAGTGTCATGACTGTGGGTAGTAGTTTAAATACTACAAATGCAAACAAACAACAGGGATTAAACACATATGTACAAGGTCAAACCCAAACTTAGAAGCTTCTCTCTGGAATATGATACGTAGTGTTCCAGATATGCTGCACTCATCTCATGGGGATTTTCTTTTAAACTAACTGTAACAGAAAAGACAACTGAAGGTGGGATTCAAGTACCTGTGCAGCATTTAAGTCCCACAGTTAAATCCTGCTGAGTTTACAAGGCAAGAAAATAAATGATGAATAGGAAAGAGTGGAGGAATGAGAGATAAAAGTGAAAATATTCTGGTATAAAGACAGGCTAAACTGTCACCAGTATGAACAATATGAACTTATTTGGAGTTACATTTAACAGTGGCCAATGTGCAATTGCTCTGGACACTTGGATGGATGCATACAGAGCAAAGGAAGGGACCTTAAAGCCCATCCAGTGCCACCCCATGCCATGGGCAGGGACACCTTCCACTATACCAGGCTGCTCCAAGCCCCATCCAACCTGGCCTTGAACACTACAAAGAAATGGAGCATCCTTCCTCACAGCAATTTTAGATGTCCATTTTCATGGGCAGAGATATGGGATTGCTGCTCTGCTGAGCAGCAATACCTCCTCTCTAAAGGGATTTTGAAAATTCAAGGAATTTTAAATACAAAAGCAGATATTTGCCAGTGAGGATTGCTGACTGCTGATTAACAGCTCCGGAGCATCAAGGTGTCCAACTGCACCTTCAGAGTCTAGAGGAGAGAATTTAGCAATGCACACAAACACATGAAATGTCTGGACAATAAACATCAGTGCAATTTTACAGAACAGACCAAGCTTCAGGTGAAAATAAATAAATAAAAATAAACCAAGGCAAAATATAAATAAATTTAACAAAAATACCTGAAACTTGTCTCGCAAGCCCTTCCAGAGCAAGGGATATTATTAAGTTATGCAGAAGGACAAGCTCTTTATCACTGGCAGCTGGAAGGGCATGATAATGGAAGGAAAATGTCTCTATTTTGTACCGTTACAGTTACAACAACTTACACTGCCCTGCTTTCTACAACTGCCAAAGTTCTCCCTGAAAGAAATTCCTCTTTTCCAGTGTATTTCTTTGCTTATAAAGATTCCTAGCAAAATAATTATCCTTAGTTAAGGGCTGTTCGATCCTTCCAGCCAAGTGCTATTTTCTTTCCATTTAGCTCATTTAAATTAACTAATTTTTACATTCATTTAATTTTCATATTTAGATTGAATAGAATTTCCCATTGCTTTTATTTTGGATACAGGCAAACTTCTACAAAAAAAACCAACAAACCCAAACCCACAAGCTTCCTAGAAAAAAAAAGCCAGTAGCAACTGTTCAGTTACTCATGAAAGTTTATTAAGCTGATGTTCTCTACTCAGCAGAGATCCTAAATTCCAAACACAAGTTTTGACATGAAGAACCCCTGCCTACTCCAACCACAGGAGGGTGAACTGAAGGAGCTGTAGTTATGGAAATACAAACTGATCTCAATATCAAAAAATATAAGCCTGATCACAGTGCCACAATATTTATGACATCTGTTTTTCCCCTCCATAAATCTAGCTATTTTCCTCTCCAGGATACAAATGTTACATGCCTTAGTATTCAGAAAAGCAGGACTCTAATCAAAACTACTTAAAATTTAAGTGTGAGGGGAAAAAAAGATTTGAATCTGTAATGCAATAGAACCCAAATAACTTTACTGCATTTGACTCTCATGGTACTAAGTGTCAGAGAAAATACAAATATGGTATTATAATACAATTAAGTGTACAATTAATTGGAAGCTTAAAAAAAACTTACAATGGACATGAAACTATGAGGACAAGAGACCAAGTACCACATGGATGCAAAGCAGAGTAGGATGACATGCAAGTCTTTGAAATTAACTTTTTCAAAAAGAATGGTTGGTAACTTTGCTCATACGGTCATTTCATCAGAGCTTCTTCCTTCCTTTAATCCTATTTTTTCTCAGGAGTTCAGCTATGGCTGTACTGTTCACCACCTTGAGCTGAAACAGGCACAACTCTTGACTGACTCAGTTATGCTGTCACAAACCTCTGCTATGTGTGGAGTTACATCAATTAAAGCAGAACTGAAAGGCATTATAACCAAAAAGTCCAGAACACTTAAGTTGGAGCTTCCTGTTTGCGTTTTTGTTTAATAAAATAAATGCTCATGCATTTAATGAATTTTAATTTTCAGTCAAATAGACCTTGATGCAAAAGAGAAAATTCATTGCCAGACCATAAAAAATGCATTCATTGACCACTTTCTACCACAAAAATGCCTAGAAACTAAAAAGCCAAAGAGATGAACACACACACGTATATATATATTCCACAGACACAGTATTAACTTTCTAGTTCAGAAAATCTAGTGCAACTACACATTTAGTGACACGTGGCAATTAAAACTGATCAGCAGGGACTGGCATTTGTCACCTGAAAATAAAATAATTCAAAAGGAAAACAGGAATATAATTAATACTTCTATTCATCACCATGCTAACATTGCTGTTTGTTCCCTAACAGCTGAAATATGGCTCCAGGAACACCAGACAATACTGAGTATTCAGGTATATTTTAATGTAAGCAAATACATGGGTGAAATACGTGATTTGCATCAACTTTAGCTCTCAGCCTTTTGCACAAATTTCAAAATTAAAACCACCCCAAAATTTACCCTTTTAGTTCTGCTCATCTCATCTAGCCACTAACAAAGTTGACTGTAGTCCCTGACAGAGTTCTGCCTGTTCTTTGCTGTCAGGAAAACCTAATCAAGGTGGGTGACAAAGAAAAGTTACTTAGCAACAGCAGTAATCTGGGAGGATAAAGAAGTTTATTATCAAACAAAATTACAAACCGAGAGTTTATGAAAGTTCATTCCCTCAGTCTTTGGGATACACTTCCTTCAACCACTTTGAAAAATGCACACGAATCACTGAAAGCTGGACTTAGTTTGAGAAAATGTACTCAATACTTTAACGGAGTAAAAAATAATTCACTGGAATATATTATAGCCTTCCACAGCTGACAGAAAGCATTCAAACTCCAACTCCCTTTCGGCACGTAGCGGCAGAATTAGCTGTGAGCAGAAGTTATTCACTATACACACATTCAGCATCCACTCAAAGACACTGAGGGGTTTCATGCTTGCCCCCAGAGAGACCCCACGACACCCCGGGCCCCTCGGCACGGGTGTCCCCGCGGGGCTGAGCGGCCTCCGGGAGCCCCCGTGACCCCCCCCGGTCATCCCCGCGGGGCGGCGGGTGCCGATACCGGCAAGGCAAGGACGAACCGGGCGGTGCTCGCAGAGCCGGCGGAACAGCGCTGCGGGTACCGGTGCCCTTTCAGCCCCTCACCGCCCAACGCTCAGCCCTCTCAGCCCCCGGCGCCCCCTCAGCCCCTCACCTNGGGAAGGTGAGTTGAGTTGTGCTCACGCCACCTTGGCGGGACCCCGAGAGGGGCTGCCCTCAGACCCATCGTGGCGGACAGACAGGGCCTGCTCTGAGCCTCCCCCTGGCATTCTGTGAGAGAGGCTGCCCTCCAACATGGTGCCCCGAGATGGGCAGCCGTGAGTACCACGCTCACACGGGCTACCCTCAGATCCCCCATGGCACCCTGCGAAGAGCAGCCCTCAGCCCCACCATGGTACCCTGATAGAAGCTGCTCCCATTCCCTATGGTGCCACGAAAGTGTGTGTCCTCAACCATGGTGCCCTGAGGGGGCAGCCCGCAGTGCCACCACCACGGCACCCCAAGAGGGGCAGCCCTCAGCCCCACCATGGCACCCAGAAAGGGGCAGCCCTGAGCCTCACTATGGTGCCCAGAGAAGGGCAGCCCTGAGCCTGACTATGGTGCTCAGAGAAGGGCAGCCTTCAACCCTACTNCTCCACGCACCTGTGCGCCCCCCGGGGCGGCGCGGGGCCGTCGCCGCTCGGTCCCCACGGAGAAGCACGCGACGGCGGCGGCGGGCGGCGGGCGCAGCACGGCCAGGGCGAGCAGCAGCCGCCGCTTGCGGGAAGCNGCTCTGAGCCTCCCCCTGGCATTCTGTGAGAGAGGCTTCCCTCCATCATGGTGCCCCGAGATGGGCAGTAAGTGAGTACCACGCTCACACGGGCTACCCTCAGATCCCCCATGGCACCCTGAGAAGGGCAGCCCTCAGCCCCACCATGGTACCCTGATAGAAGCTGCTCCCATTCCCTATGGTGCCACGAAAGAGTGTGTCCTCAACCATGGTGCCCTGAGGGGGCAGCCCGCAGTGCCACCACCACGGCACCCCAAGAGGGGCAGCCCTCAGCCCCACCATGGCACCCAGAAAGGGGCAGCCCTGAGCCTCACTATGGTGCCCAGAGAAGGGCAGCCCTGAGCCTGACTATGGTGCTCAGAGAAGGGCAGCCTTCAACCCTACTATGGTGCCAAGAGAGAGGCTGCCCTCAGCCCGAGCATGGCAGTCGTACAGGGGCAGCCCACAACCTGCCACAGTGCCCTGTGAGGGGCTGCCCTCAGCACGCAGCTGCCCCCCACCATTGAGCCCAGAGAGGGGCTGCCCTCAGACCCACCATGGCATTCTGAGCACTCCCATGCTTTGTCCACACGCAGCTGGACCCTGACACCGCCGCAGACAGAAAGAGGTGCTCAAGCTGGCACACAGTCCCTCTGGATTTCAGTTAGGTCCCACACAGAGCAGCTGCAGTTTCCTTGCCTGGGGTGAAGACAAGCCCTGGCCTGCAGCACCATGAGGGAGCACGGGCTGGAGGGGAAGGTGTGGATGGCACACAGGATGGCACATCTCCGCACAGACCTAATCCTGTATTTCCCCACCCTTCCCAGGGTTCAGTTCTGAGCTACCTCAGAGACCTCCTCCAGCCCACAAAGCTCAGCCGTAGTTCCTTTGAGCCAGAATAATGCAGCAGTAGTGTGGTTCCTAATTAAACACCCACTTAGGAAGATAGAGCTATGGCATGGATTACATTTTCGATGCCCTATATACTCCCATGTGATCGGCGTGCAGAGCTGTCAGAAGGCTGTAACTCTGTGTGGCATTTCTAATCACACAAAGATTTCTTCAAAGCTACCAGAGCTTGACTGCTGATGCTCTTGCCTCGAGGGAGAGTTGTAAGCTCATTTGCAGGGGAGAAAGACAGACAGACAGACAGAAAGGAAGAAGACAATTGGCTTAAAGTCGATTTTTAATGAGGCAGGATTTCTCTACTCTGTGCTTTGATACACAACTTTGCTCCTGACCAGGATCCACTTCAAACGACACAGGCGACATTTCTCTGGCACTAATCTAATTCTTCATCATAATTGCATTTGGCAGAGCTGGGTCTGAACAGTGCCGCCCCGTGGCATCCTTCAGAGGGATAATCAGGAATTCTGAGCTTCTGGCTTCCATACATCCACTTCCTTCCCTGTGCTCTGCTCAACGTGGAAGTTTGACCTGGCAAAACAGGATAATCACGACTCTGGGATAGCCTGGACAGACAGGCTGGCCAACGTGGCAGCATCTTTTGAGTGATTTCAAATGTTTCTGCAATTTTTCCACATGCACTTCACGCACAGTGTTTATGTGCACACACGGTGCTTTACAGGTCAATCCAACATGCAGCACAGGCTCTCAGCCCTGTGAAATGTATCCAATGTTCTGACCATGTCAGGCTCCTTGGACACGTGCTACCTGGAACATCCTGCATGTGGATATCAGAACCCTGTGCTGTGGTATCACAGGATCTCACAGCTCTAATGCGTCTAACGGAGACTTACAAATCACTTGGCAAATGGTTACTGTCAAACCTCACAACCCCTGCATCACCTCAGCCTTGTCATTGTTAGATAATACTCCATTTTATTTTTCCTACACTTTTCAGGCTAATAAGGTACATAATATATTTGATATGAGTATTCTCCCTGCAAATTTTACTTTAGCTGCTCTTCCTTCTTTAATAACTCTCCCATGCTACTGGCTTTATTTCCTACTGCTAATGTTTCAGTCTTGTTTCCAGTTCTGATCGTCTCTTTCCCCTTTTGATACCAATTTATTTATGTGATACCAGATTACTGATACCTGTACAAGGCACTGCACAAACCCTGGGAGACACCCAGGGTGAAAAGAGCCCATACTCCTGCAGTAGTTACAACCTCTATCCCAGAGTGACTGAACCAGGAGAAAAGAGCTCATGATAGAGACACAGAAAGCCAACAGAGGAGTTTTATGAACTTACACTGTTTAAAGTAGCTTGCCACAAAATAAATATCTGTTTCTCTGCAGATTTAGCTGTGGAAGCAAAGATCTCCTTGGAGACCGACAAATCAATGCCGGCTCCAGAGCTGGCACTCTGAAAGATGACAGAAGCAGCTCAGCTGAAGAAATAGAAGCTCTGGGAATGGAAATAACTCACCACAGAGGAGATTTGTGAATAGAATCCTAAAAGATACCTAATCTGGCCTTTTTCAAGGAGCTGTGTAGACAACAAACCAGGGCTTGAGAACAAGGTCGGTGTACTGAATGAGAACATGTTAATTTTTCAGTCAGAAAAGTTTACAGAAGCAGCTCAGCAACACCCATTTTGTGGAGGTGAAATAACACCTTATTTAGAGTTGCTTAAAGTTCTTAACTTCTTTCTCATTAAAGGTGCTTAATATGATTCTAGCACTGTAATGAATTTCACTTCTACCAACACGTACTTATTATTATTAGGTGTATAAAAACAGAGTAGAATTTCATAAAGACTATTTATAGAAGTAAGATTTATAATTAATAACATTCCTATAAAATAGGAAGAATCAGCACTGAATTCCAGATAATCAGTGTGCCAAAGGGAGACTGAAAGCTCTGTTCTATATGGTAACATTGACAGTTCCAGCTATGGTAGGCATCAGCCTAAAAGAAAGTCCCCCCAGGGCTGTGAGAATCAAAATCAATTTAGGAGTCAGGCTAGTGGAAAAAGAAAAGTGCCAATATTCAAACATAATTTAGAATCGATGCTATTAGAAGAGCACGAACACAAGGAAGGGAATGCTTCAAGAAAGTATATGAAGCAAAAGGGAAAATTAGTGAGAAGAAATTAATGCAAAGAAAATGGGGAAACAGGACAAGGTTGGAGGCAGATAGAACCCCTCTCTCAGAGGTGTAAAATAATTTTGGCAAGTAGAATGTATGCTGAAAGGCTCTTTTGGACATAGCAACTGTTGCACTTATTTCTAGAAAAATATGAACTATTAATCCTCACATCCTGCATTTAAGAGCTGAGCAGCTGCACATGCTTTGGAAGTGCAGCGTGAATTATATCTCACAGTTAATTAAATAAATAGCATGCAAGACCTGTATTTTAAAGTGTATTTAATTGTGTTACAAAAATGACATGTCCAGTTTTCACTGAAAAGGTGGTCAGGCATTGCAAGGGCTCGGCCAGGGCAGAGGTGGAGTTACCATCCCTGGAAGTGTTCAAGAAACACCAGGATGAGGCACATCAGCCCAGCACAGAGCAGAGGCATCCAGCCTTGCCCAGGTCATGGATTTACTGCCTGTGAGA
>VZRF01002585.1:707-117478 GCA_013396875.1 Vireo altiloquus
AATCCCTCCTTTATTCCTTTATTCCTGTCTGTTCTCTGTTTCTAGGTAGCCATTTAAGGTATCACATGGAATGAGAATTTGAAATTGCCTCTTGTCTCTAAAAAAGTCACCATTTGGTGCAAAGTAACCTTCACAACCAAAGTCCTACCAGCAAAATTAAAGACAAGAGAAATGTGGCTCATTTTTTACATATTGTGCCAAGCGAAACAATAACTAGGACAGATTTTTATCTCAGTCATTATGGAAGGATTCAGCTCTAATTTCATTGTCTTCCATAGCGTTAGTTTCATTCATTAGTTTCCTGTGGATGTATTCCAGCATAAACAAGGTTGGAATCAGGGTCATCCGAACAGATTATAACACATCTTGCACGGGGCTGGGGCAGGAACCATGCTGATTCACTGGGAGTGACTTGAAACTCTGCATTTCGACTTGGATATATGTACACTCAATACAGTACTGCTTGCATTTGTAGGATATGGAAATTAAATTCTTTTTCAAAGACATTCCTTCTGAGTAGAAGTAATGTTTTAGCTTTCACTAATCTTAAGGTTTCAGTTGTGATTAAGGAGATCAGCATCAAAACCAAATGAAAAATTGAGCAATTTTACTTCCTTGAGTTTAATAACTTCTTAATTTAAGATAGGATATTTATTTTCACATAAAGTATTGGCAATTTTTTGGCTTTGAATACTTTTTCTTTTAAAAATGAGGGAAAAAGCACTCCACTTGTGATTGCTTTGGCGTTATATTACCCCATCACATAGAATAACTCAAGCTCAACAGACCCAAGCTGACATTCAGAAAGCCAAATGATTAAGCCATGTCAGTAACTTAGCTCTGTTTCTAAATATTTGGGTACTCTGCTTTCTTCTGTTTTTAGTTGGACAAAAAGACAATGAAACCTGTCCTCATTCTTTTTATGCTTTACCATTTCAAAGAAAACTTTTTCATATTTCTAATTACGATTGTCCAAAATGTTAAATGATGTCCAGGAATTATACAATAATCAAAACATCGATTCAAGTAAAACTAGCAATGAAAGCAAGTAATTCTTGTGCTATGGGATGAAAGAAAATTCAAAAATATGATCCTAAAGGATCATATTTTTTTTAACCAGCCTCCCTGGCCCATCATACTCAGTACCGGTGAGGCTGCAGTGAGTCCTGTGTTCAATTTTGGGCCCCTCACTACAAGAAAAGACATTGTGGTGCTGGAGCAAGTCCAGAGAAGGGCAGCGAAGCAGGGGAAGGGTTTGGAGCACGAGTCTGATGAGAAGCAGCTGAGGGAGCTGGGGATGTTTATTCTGGAAAAAGGAGGCTCAGGCTAGACCCCATCAATCTCTAGAACTGCCTGAAAGGAGGGTGCAGCCCAGTGAGGGTTGGCCTCTGCTCCCAAATAACAGGTATCCTTTTAACTAACCAATATCAAATAATAGTTATCCTTTTAACTAACCAATATCAAAGCCGTGCCTTCATTTGTTGCTGCAGATGCTTTATTTAAAGAAATTTCTCATCGTCTTATTACTGTGGCTAGGAAAATGAGAAGCAACCCTTCTGAGAGCCTTTGTCAGGTTTCATGCTCATCACAAGCCAGCCGGTGCTTAAAATTAATTACAATTGGTTACCTTAGTAACACTAAATCATGCTTGAAAGTTTCAATATTGTTTGTCCTTATAGGTTTCCACAGCAATTTCAGTTGAAATGGTAAAAGATTAAGGACCAAAGTTCTACAGAGAAAGCAATCTAAACTGACCCCACCACTGAACCAGCACCCCTCTCTCCACCTTTCAAAAATGCACTTATAGTTTGTTGCATTCTGTTTTAAAACACCTGATCTTTGAGTGTCTACCCTTAAAAGGCTGTTCATAAAATGCCTACTGTTCACATCAGATACCTACTGCTCAAGTCATAGATTCTTAGATCTCTGCTAAATTGATATTGATTTATGTTCAATTAAAAGCATACGGTAACTTGGCTGAAAGCAGAGACTGAGGAGCTTGTTTTGCTGTTTTTAAATAGAGAAGAATAAAGCTACTTTTATATATATCAGACCACTCTCAGCAGTCCAAACTGCCCCTATACTTAGGATCAAAGTGTCAGAAGAACATTAAGTCTTACTCAGTTGCCTAGGCTTGAAAATGAAATTTCATTTTACTGGTAAGATGGGCTTTGCACTGTACAGATTTTGCTGCAGGGTGAGGGGTGGAGGGTTGTAAATTTGGTGCCTAAATGCTTGGGGATATTTTGATAACCCATTCTTCTCTTCCTTAGGTTTAAAAGATTTTAAAGGTAAAGATCTTACTTTTAATTAAATTGCCAAATTTGTAGCTTAATTTTCTACTTGCTACAGAAGCAGTTGGAGACTTTCCTCTTAATTCTGCACAGTATAAAACACTACCAGCTGACAGTTCTGAACAAAGCTTCTTCAAATTTCTACAACCTGATGACTTTATTGTCCCTGCAAAACATGAGCTGATACAGTCATACCCCTTACCCAAAGTTTATCATCTCCATCACCACATTTTCCTCCTTCTCTGAAATACAAGGAAAAAGGAGTCCTTTTGGGGTGAAGAATTACTTTTTCCCCTTCTACAGCCAAGGCAATTCCAACACCCTTACACTAAAAATGGTTTTCCACAGTTGCTTCTTGTTCTACAGCTTTTGTCACAAGACCTCAGGGCTGAGAAATCCCACTGGATTAACAAAACCTCCCTCCTTACAGGTCTGCAGGACCAAACTGGCAAACAAAGCTCAGGGTTTGAGCAAGTCATGAGTCTTGAGAGCTCAGCTAAGTGGCAGGAGAGCACATAGCTAAGGCTCAAGGTTAGAAGGAAATCAATGGCTAAACTTGACAATAACAAAGCTTTCAGTTCTCACTTCTTGTCAGTACCTCTCTCACACTGCTACCAGGCAGAACATTCATAGTGAGATGTCTCCTGTCTTCTCCTCCTGATCCATGTTGCAATCACCCATGCTGGACACCTGGAGTGGGGGCCACCAGGTTTGTGTGCTGTAGGGAGAGCACCTAGCAGGGCTCATGCACTCAGAACTGCAGAGCTTCTCCTCCAGCTCCTCTGGATGGCCTAACTCGGATGCACACACCCACCTCGTGCACCATAAAGCAAATACCCAAATCAGACATTCCCCTCCTAATGGGATCCAACACAAGCAGGCGCAGGCATTGCCCCTTCAGAAAATTGTGAGAGAATTTCACTGAGCTCCCTGGTTCTTGTAGAGCCTGGAGTGAGGCTATAAATTCACAAGTGCTGGGCTGAAGAATAGTGACCTCCCTTGGTAAAAATACCAGTATATCAATGGATGCAAAATAATATCTATTCAGAGGGTGAAGAAAGAGGTGCAATTAACCCTGTTTTGCAATCAAGGCGTGTGTAAAGGCAGAGCTCTGGCACCCGTGATCAAAGCAAGTCAAAGGCATTTCTTGAAAAGCAGTATTTAAAACATATCCCCTCTTTCACAGTAACAAATAAAAATGTGCTCTTTTCAGTTTTCCAGTTGCACAGAGAACTAGCACCACAGAGATACAGGGGTCCATGTTGGTCTAGAACAGCACATGAAGCACATTAAAATTCCTCTTTCTTTTCACATATTATATAGAAGTTGTCAGGTATTTCTTTTGCAAGTAATATAACAGGTGAACCAGAATGCTTGACTATAAGAAACTCTGCATTGAAATGAAAGTGTGGAGTAGCTGAGCACTGACCTCTCCCTCCTCTTAGTGCTGCTCCCACTGGCACAGCCATAGAGAAAGAAGTAAGTAGGCTGAGCAGCACAGAGTTGTAAGAACAAACCTGAGATGTACAGGGATAGAAACTCCTCTATTGTCCAGCAGGAGAAAGAGGGGAAGAAAAGCATGCAATTAAAATAATACATTCCTCCTGAACAGAGACAAAACCACAGGAGTACCCAGTGGGTGAATTTAAGTGCACCTTTCCTTGAAGTGGTCTATTCATAGAGCAGCCTATTACTGCTTCATTAACTCTGCAGATCTGGGGTTGAGATGTACAGCCCTGCTTTGCCCCTTGGATGCTACTCCATTCCAATGTAATCCTTTGTCACATTTAATATTAGTTAAGAACTAATCAACAAGAATAAAGATTGAAGAACTGAGTCACTGGAATTCGTGTAATATGATACTGGAAGTTTCAAAGGTTGACACAGTCTGTAGGATCCTGTGGAGTTTATTAGTCAAGTTCAAATCCAAGCCTTTACCTAAATTTTTTCTAAAGCCAACCTTTCCTCATCTCATATTGTCCCCACACATCTTTTCTTGGCTAAACACAGCTGTCAAGAGGAATGCATAGTCTTACCCCTACAATACCTGTGCCTCTGCTTACAAATAAAAGTAAATAAACAACGTTTAAAAGCTGGTCAATTTTTCATACAGCTCTTATGCAATCATAGAATCCATCAGCTACATTGCCATTTCAGCCAGAGACCTTTTTATAGGAGAAATCACCAATCACATTGAAATTTCTACTAAGGGGGATGACATCTCAAATTTCTCCCTGCTAATGAACTTCAAAAATGCAGCTTGGGCTCAGATCTTCTGTGTGACAGGCTAATATAGCACCTCACTGGTCCACCTGGCTCTCTCTTTTTTGTTCTTAATCTTATGCTGCATGTATGGGTATCTGCCCTCTGTGTGCACTGCTCATCAGATAACACTAGGTTGCTATAGTGATTGCTTAAAAAAAGAGAAAAAAGTGAAAGCTGAATTGTGGAGAACCCTGAGGCTAAAATATGGATAAATTACCAATCTTGAAACTGAAAATGGAACTTAAGTATCATTTTTCCTGAGTTCTGCTGGAATTCTTTGTAAGGGAGTATATTCTCCTTTATGAAATAAAGGCAATTTGTTTTTTCTATTAGACCTTTCTGATTGGTACCTGTGTTGAAGTGATATCACAAAAACAGAGGTAAAGTGAAGTGGTGAAAAAAATTCTGTATATTAATTTTGTTCTTTCCCAAGATCTTTGTTTCGGGATCAAATGGGGTTAAAATTATCTTTATGTAACACAAAATTATATGAATCACAGGGAAGTTAAATAAGATGTCTAAGGCCAAAAAGGGTCATTACTTACTGAAACCTGAACTCAATCACTCTACTGGTACTGTTTCAGGTTTATATATTAAAGTCCTCAACAAAAATGTGGATGTATACATGCACTTCCTTAGGTAATGAACATTTATACACTCATACAGTTTATAGAGAGAACTCGAAATTAGAACCAAATATCTAATCAAAGGAAGCATTTCAGGCCTTACAATCCTTTAGTTTAAAGCCTAAATTGTCACACTTTCCCTCAGTGAAGCTGAAGAGCCCAACCTGCACTGAGTCTGGATTTCTGCACCACCTGCACAGCACTTCATCCTCTGCCAAGCCCTTTGCCCCACCACAGCCCAGGAGAAAGGCAATAGCCTTTCTCTGGCAGACCCTTGGGAAGAACTGAGAGTCCCACAGCCTTCAAAATAAATCAGTGAAACCTCAGAACAGAAAGTCTCTACTCAAAAGAAGGGATAGAAGCACATGTTGGGACCCAAAGTCACTGACATAAAAGGCAGCATCAGCATCCCCTCAGGGAACCCTGTGGCTTTAAAGAGTTTCTCCAAGAGCTGAAACAACCACTTGAAAGCTGTGACTCAAACTAGCTGGCTTGCTGCAAGTGCAATGATTGAGGCTCTAGTAAAATCAACCACAGAGATAGGTATCAGGAGTAGCACCTATTTATAATATTCTATTATTGTTTTAGTCAGACATTCACTACTGCTCTGAACTTTCAGAGGCAGAGATGTCTCTAGATTTATATGACATCAGGTTGGTGAATTATTTCAGGAATACAGGCGTATTTGAAGGCAGTTTCATGGACAAATATGGGAAACTAATGCCAAACTAAACCTTCATTACTGACCTCATTCCTTCTCAGTTCCATATACCAGAGGATTTAGCTGCATATCACTAGCACCTTCCTCAGTGATCTTCATAGCTCTAGTTTTAGTGGATTTAATCATCACACTAAGATTCTTTTTGCTTTAGCATTTCATCCACTGGGATATGTCAATGCTGGAAGCAAGTGATAAACTCTCCTGCATCTGAAATTTGTACTAAAAGATCAAAACACTTAAATTGCGTGCTTGGAAACTGCTGGATTTTTTTGGTACTATTTCAGTTCTTATTGACAAGAAATTTAGGGGAGAGTTCCTGCTTTTTGGGAGATGGGAAATTTGCAGTAGCTTTCATTTCATCCTTCTGTTTTCTTAATTAATGGTGGGTACTCTGTCTCTCAAGATACACAGCCTTTGTCCTCATCCTTGACTGAAAGAACAAGCTTTAAGATAATGCATAAATTACCTGATAAATAGCCATCATCTCCCTTCCTGTAAGGCTAAAACAGCACTGATTTAACCAGGGCATTCATACAAAATTGAGCTTTTAGGGGGAACATTCATATACAAGTGCTTTCTCAGATACTGAGAAAAGCCATTGAAATATCTCCTTTAGATCACACAGGAAGCCTGCCAGCCACTGGGGAATAAAAACTTTAATGAAATTAAGGAATCTGATCTGACAAATATTTAGGTAAAGTTTCTGGTAAATGGCACAATTTATTTTCACTCTCTCATTAGCTAATTTCAAAGCTTTAAAAAAAGACACCCTTTAAGTTTATTGCTTTATCTGAGGGGAAAAAAAAAAATCAGTCTCTTCATTCTATGAAGGTCTTACATCAGGAACAGGGCAGGTGGGAAGGCAAAAGGAAGAAAAGAAACTATTTGGTAACAAGCAGGAGACAGTGAAGTAGGTGCCTTAAGGTACCTTGTTATTTATGGACAGATGCAGGTTTGGAAGCATGTATGACAGCCACAGAATTCCCTTCTTATAATAAAGTTAACTAAGTATTTAAAATGTAATTTCTTAATCTAAAACGGAATAAAAGAAATAATTTCTCTTATGGGTATTTACACATTTGAGATAATGTGATTACACAATGGAAATTCTAAAAGTAATTACTTCCTGTACATTTATATTCCACCCCAGAGATCGAGTACCTGTTGGTTGCCTTTCTTACAGAGAATTACTTGAAAGTTTTTGCATTCTCTCCTAGGGCTGAAATACAATAGGAATCCACAGAGAACATCAATTTTCTTTGCTTTTCTAATGTTTATGACTTCCCTGTAGTATTTATCAAGAAATATACAACTCCCCATAGTTAGAGCTGTGCGAGCTAACAGTAGGAATTCTTGGTCTTGATGGAGCTATTGATCATACAAACATTAAAATTATGTCTCCTGTAGTAAATGCCAATAAAACAGAGGTACATTAATCAGGAAATCAATAGGCTTGTCAATAGAAAGGCTAACTTTGACAATGTAATGCAGCAGGCAGACTGACTGGGTGGTGGACCAAAACACAAGTAACCCAGGCAGTGACCTTTTTGTTTGACTTCTGGCTGTGCTGATGTACTGTAGGAGTAACTGGAATGCACAGAATGAAAGGAGAGAGGCAAGGAGCTAGCTGTTTAAATTGTTCCATAGGAACAAAGTTTATTGCTACAGTGACCTTTAGTTGTTCACTAAGAAAAAGAGAAAGGGGGAAAAAAAGGAAAAAACTGCAACGCCACAAACTGAAAGAAAATACTACCATTAGCACCCAAAAGAGAAACACAAACTTGACACCCAAACTCCAAACTTCTAGGTCATGTTTTCAATATCACTGTGTTAACACCTTCTTCCTATGGGTAAACCAAAATTACATATTTTAATCCCTGACCCTAGGAGATAGTACAGCTTAACTGAGCCCTGCACTCTGAATAAATATTTCCAATGCTCTCAGCCTGAGCACTGTGCTGCAAAATACTTTGGGAGAACTTAACTTGTTTTGCCATTTGTTGAAGGACACGAATTTACCGAACACAAGTTTGAAAATTTATATGTGAAAAAGAGAATTATATATGAGTTAGTGGGGAAAGTTATTCTTCTGAGTTACACTTAAATATTTTAATTATTTCATCAAGTATTTTATGAAAAAGCATGCATTAGCCAATAGAATATCAGGTAGCAAACAGCAGCTTATTATTTAAAATAATATTGCAAAAACTTCTGTTATTTGAGCTATCTACATGCAGATGCAACTCTGTAAAAAAAATAAATTGATTTCACAAAGGGGGCAGTCATAGATTCCTGACATTCTGTAACTCTCTTCTCACTTGCATGTTTGGACCAATATATTACAAAGCAATACACTTTTCAAATATGCATTACTGCTCCTGATGTCAAAAATTAAAAATCATTGTTGGATCCAGGCGGGATATTTTTAGTCATAGGAAATTGACTGCAAAAACAAAGATTACAAAAATAACCCTCCCCATCACCATCTTGAGTGTTCTCTAAAGTCAAAAGCTGTCCTTGCTGTTTTCCTTTCCCACTACAATCTGGGAAGAAAACCTGGTCTGAATCTGGGTAAGAGTATCTAAATCAGAATTTTCCACAGTGTAGATCAAGCTTTTAATTAATTTATTTTAAACATTTCACAGAGGGGACAAAATCAATTCTCAATTTTATAAATTCCATATATGGAATTGTTGTAGACTGGCCATTGCAGACCTGACCACTTCATCTTGTATTACTGCTGAATATATTGATTAAACAAAGACCAGAAGCTGACAGGAGCTAAAGAGCCAGTGTTTGGGTATGGATGATTCTGTCCATCCAATTTCAGATCAATTACTAAGCTTCTGTCAGTGGAGTATTTGTTTTGAGGAGGAATAAAGAAAAAAAGGAGATCTGCTCACTGACTTGCTAAACAGTATTGAATATATCAATCAGGCAAATTTATAAAACAGGAAAATGAGCTATATGTGCTACCTAGTGTATTAGATGTATCTGAAAACAAAGGGAAAATAAATTTTATGAAAAGGTTTGGAGCTATCCATTACAAAAGCAAAATCTGCTGTAAAAGTAGCCCACATGTATATCCACATAGGTATTAAATAGGCCACTGATGTGGTGTCCAATACAATGCAGCAGAATTCATAACAATGTCAATATCATATGAGTCAGCCACAAATGTAACCTCTCCCCTTTAAGGGAACAAAAGGAAAGAAAAAACCCCAAAGAAAGAGAAAAAAAACAACTCTCATAAAGAAGCATCTTTCATCTTGGACCTATTATTTACTACTCACTACATTGAAAAAAATAGCTAAAAAAAAACCCACTGTGGATTCACTTAAAGATACTTTTTGCATGCATGTTGAAATAAAATCTGGTGATGTGATACTATCTGAATTACATAGGAATAGGGCAACATGAAGTTAATCCTGCATCTTGCCAATAAATTATATATGGTGGCAAAGTTTAGATTCTTAACATGATAGTGCAACACATTCCCAAATTTTACTCCTAAACTAAGTTCTGAAAGTGATTTTATTTTCTCCTTTTCTCAACTAGAAAAATATCTTTTTGTCTCTCACAGGTCTCATTGTCTCTCTTTTCCTGTCTGTGTTCCTCTTCTCTATCTGTGCTAAACATTAACAAAGTCATAACTAGTAAAAGCCCAGGCAACTACTTTTAGGACAATTATGTTTGATTGTTTATAAAAACATCCTCAAGTATCAGAAATACATTGTTTGCATCTTACGTTGTTCTACATTCTTCTGAGGGAAATCTGGAGAGAATTCAGACAAACCCCACTCAAATAATAACTCCAAAGTCAAATGCTTGATTCAGCAATAAAGTATGACTTTGTTTAAAAAAAAAAAAAGTTTGGAACATTTGCTTCTTTAGGTGCAAACAGATTTCATCACAATGGAGATTGACCCTGTAGCCTGATCTGATTTATCAAGAATGCTGATGATTGCTCAAGCGCTGCTGGAATACAAAACCATTCCATGCCACTAGAAATGGGTCTTTTAACAAAGATTAATGTTGACCATTGTGATAACTTCTCTCTAGTTTTATTTACTTTTCTAACCATGCTGTGATGTGAGACTGTGAAGCCATGCAGTTTTTAGTCTCTCCAGTATTTTCCTGTTAGATATTTTCTTATTAGACAGGATCTTCCACTTTACTTTTGGTCACCTCCCTTCCTTTTTAGGTATATTTCCACTTACACCTGGAATATGTTAATTTTTGTTGAAGATATTTATGGAGCAGCAGTCACTACACAAACTAGGTGCTATAAATTTATTTTTATTCATACCACATTATTTCCTTCTCACACGCATGTATGACCCAGTTATAGTGCAGAATATGTATTTCATAGCTGAAAATAGCCCTGGTTTTGAAAACCGAGTTAGATAGACTCACATTGGGAACTAAGGTCATAAAGTTTTTTCCCATAACAGGTAATTATAAGCATACTTATCACTCACACTTCACCACAGAAACATTCCTAAATCACAATCTACTTCAGCAAGCCAACAACAGGAACAGAGCCTGTTGACCCCTCTACTCAGCACAGGCCAGGCTTTATCAGCCTGGACTTCTTTGTCCTTTTCTGCTCCCTCCAATTAAACAAGACTGGACAGGGTCCAAAGGAGGGTCACAAAGCTTCCCAAAGGGCTGAAGAACCTGTGCTTTGAGGAAAGACTGAGGAGTTCGATATTTTCACCCCAAAGAATAGAATGCTTAAGTGGGAACAAAATCACAGTTTTCCAGTGCTTAAAGGGCAGCTACAACATGAAAGGCAGGTCTCTCCTCAAAGGGAGCCACATGGGGAGAACAAGGGACTATCTGCACAAGTTGCACCAGGAGAGATTTCACCTTGCTATAAGAAAGAATTTTTTTTTACAGAGAGAGCAAACAGTGATTGGAAAAATGTTCCCAGGTGCATGGCAGAATCCCCATCACTGGAAGTTTTCAAGATAGAACTTGACTGACATTAGGTAACGTCACAAAATGCTGCACCAGGTGATCCTTCAGGGTGTTCTCAAACCTGGGCTGTTCTATGATTCTCTGATCAGAGCTTCAGCAGGTTTGGGGGATGAGTTCAGGAGACTTTAAGACCTTTTGGCTCAAAAGAAAAGCTTAGAAGCAGCTTGTCATTTTTTCAAAGTCTGTCATTGTGTCTCCACAGGTTCCTACCTGCACTTTAAAGTCATCCCTGGAGCTGCTCACAGGAGAGCCCATATAGAATGTGTACAGTACCCATAAAGGCAGAACCATCATGTGAGCTTAACCAAGCCTCACTTCTTCAACCTGCCTGTCCAAGCTGTGTCCCTCTGCACAGGAGCAGTACGGAACAGAGTGGAGGACCTCAAGCTGAACACACAACAATCATGTTTAATTCCTGAAGGAAACACTTCAGTTAACTGATAAGTTACCGCAGTTGATTGCCTATTAGAAGCTACATATAAAACTGCAGGTTTTATATGCAGGTTTTATATGCAACAAAAATAATGTAGAATAATAATAATAATAATGTATAATAAATAATATATGCATCATAACAAAACCAGACTGTTCAGAATTTCAATAAATTTGAGGTTAAAGATAAAAAAAGTAAAAAAAAGGAACAATTACATACTCCCAGTGTAATTGCAAGGTCAAGGAAGCTTGCTAAGAATACTGATCAAACAGTATGGAAACATTTGCATCAGACAGTAGAAAATGAATCTGAGAAAATGGGTAAGGAGCTAAGTTTTGTGGATCCAAAAAAATTAAATACTTTTGGAAGTAAGGGACAGAGACAACAGTCTTACAAGGTGTCAAGATGACCTAAGGAAACTTTAGGTGATAGGTTCTGGAAAGAATATATAACCAAGAAAGAATCTAAGTAATTTGAAGTTCAATTTGACTTTTCATTCCGTGCTACTCAAGCAAGCTCACAGAGTAAGAGGATGAAAAGAATTTCATAACAGGGTAGGAAAATAAAAATTTCCTTCTTGTCCCAGTTATTACAGATTTCCTTCTTTCATTCCATAGATTTGACTAAAATGAAAAAAATTTAGGAAATTAATTTAATGGCCATGTGTATTAGTTAACATATAGTACTGAAATTGGATTGTGATGTACCAATAAAAATGTGTTTCATATAATAATAATAATTTAATGGATAATAAAATATTTTATCATTTTGATGTTTTATCCTTTGAGCATTTGCTAAGAATAGGAGACAATAAACATTGCCATTTGTAGTTATGCTTTCTTCACAGGAATGCCACGTGTACTTGCTCAAAAACCAGAGTCTTTGAAAATCAAAATTGTAAGTAAGTAAGATTTTTCCACATTCAAATTTTAAGGTACTTAAAAATCTTGTTCAGGTTTTTTTGTTTGTTTTTTTTTTGGTTTTTGGGGGTTTTTGTTTGGGTTGTGTTTTTTTGTTTATTTGTTTGTTTTAATCAACGCTATCCTGTGTAACTAGAAAGCCCATGGAAATGAACTTCCAGCTGTCTAGGGTCTCTCATTCAGAAATGCACCTATTTCAGTCATCATATCAGCTGCAAAGCAGTGGTGATCTCTACAAACTGGCCTACAAACCATCCAAAGAGAAATAGGAAAGAAGATTCAATGTCCATTTTAGTGCAAAGACAGCTTTTTCTTCCTGCGCCTTCATTCTTGAAAGCTTCTGAAGGAATTCAGAAGAATTCAGAAACAAACCCCTTCTGTAAATTGTTTCATCTCATCACACCCTTGCTGACAGGTAGGTGTAGTAATTACCTGCAGAGCATTCAAAGTCTGCAGAATGAAATCTTGACTGCTAAAACTGTTAATTCTTATTTACTTCATCAAACTACCTTAATGACTGTGCATCTGTCAGCTGTAGTTACTGCTGTTTATCATGGAAAGATTCAGGGCAGTAGATTACAAATTCTGGGTGGTTTTTTGTGGTGACAGACTGAATTATCTTATGAAAGAGGGTTTTTTGAGTGTAATTTAGGAATTAGTCAGAAATGTGTAAGATTAGAGTGTCTCACAGTACTTACATGAAAACGTGCATCCTGAAGTGGAAATATATTATGAAAATGTATCAACATACTATCCTTATTTTTAACTGCATTAGAGTACAGATGTTTTTCTAGGAAGTAATTCATTTAGAGGTTGATTTAAAACTTACAGATGACATTAACACACACAGACCTTAACTGAGATAGGAGTTCTGCTGCACTTGACGCTGTAGAAATGCATGGAAAAGACCAGTAGATTGGGAAAAATTATCTTCAACCTTCATTTTATACATATAAAAAAGTAAAGGAAACATCAGGGGGCAGCAAAGGCCTCTAGGCAGGTAGAGGAGTAGGCATGGTATTTTCCCTACAGTAAAGTAAGATTCAGGAGGGTCTGAGAAATGAAGGGGAAAAAAGTGGTTTATTTGTTTCTTCTGATTCCCCCTTAACCTCTCCAGCTGCTTAGAAGTACTCGATCCCTACTTGCTGTATAGTAGCTGTAAGCCTGAGAAGAAGAATGATGCTATTTGGTCCAGCCCTAATGTATTTTCGTAGCCTAAAGAATTGAATTCTCAGATTAGCTCAGCTGAGTTCCTAACAAGTTATCTCACTGTGAGATCAGTCAGGTCAGTATTGAGTCAGGCTGCATTTTCAACTATTAGAATGCTGTAATCCAAAAGGAAGGGAATCCATTATTAGCAGGAAAATGAATGGTACCAATCCTGCCCTGTCTGCAGCCAGAGCACATCTTGGGAACTGTGACAGAGCTTGTGCTTTCCAATTACAGTGTCCCAGCAGGAGCCACACTCCCTTTTAGCAGAGATTATATTTCAGAAGCCTTTTTTTTATGATTTTTTTTTTTTAATCTGGTTTGGTATCTTATGACCAAGAGGTACTTTAAAAATATAAGGCTGTCCCCATTAGAAAGTCTAATGGTAAGTACAATATCCTGATCTGCTATTTGTGTACAGCAAAACCAACACATCACACAGGACACGCAACCAGTGTGCACTTGTACAACAAGGCAAACTTAGACCCACCCAGCCAAATGGATTACACACGAGGGCTAACAGTGATAAAAGCCCATCTTGACATTAAAGATCATGAAATTCTTCATGATGGCCTCGTGAAAATAACTGAGTGGGTTTTCTTACTTCTTGCAGCACACATGGCTACTAATGGATTTTTAATGCGCTTCTGGTCAAATCCTGTTCAAGTGTTTGCCAGCTATTCCTCATAAAGCTATCAAAAATAGTATTTCAGAAGGGAAATTGATTTAAAGGTGAGGTGAAGTGATTAATCCACTGTCATACAGCATTAGAGGCTCTGCAGCACAGAAGTAAGATTTGTTTCAGAAAATAACTGGCATTTATAATACATCTGATGAGATTATTTAGACTCAGAATCTCATCAACATCAAAAATGGTTTCTGGAGTTTTCTTGATGCAAGCACTTTGTGCTACAACCAAACTTTTCCAAACTGGCTTGTGGTACACAGCAGACAAGCGCAGAGATCCCCATCTTAATACCTCTTCATAATCTGAACAATTTTGTCTTTGTGAAATATTGTTTGAAGGCAAGTGCAAGGCACATGCGTGATCCTTGCAGTTGTAGCAGCTGCCATGAATCCCTAAAATTTCATAAACTTAAATATCTTAAACAGAAAAGAGAGAAAGCTAGAAACAAGAGGTGCTATACTCTTGTAACAAAGGACAATGTAACACCAAGATGTGCTTTTGGAAAAGAAAAAAAAAGAGGGATAGAACAGATAGAGGCTCATATGGAAACTACAGAGGATGGAATAGAGTCAATTTTGTCTCCTGAAAATAGGAACATTTTGGCTGATTAGAGACCAAAGCAGTTTTCTGCAGATGACTGTGTGGATTTATGCTGAATTTTGCCTCATCGCTATTCTTCACTTTTTCTGTAGCCTGAGAGGAAAACAAAAACAAAAGTGGGGGATAGAAAATAAATAGAGATCAAAAAGAAAGAGAAAAGATGTCTTTTCTTTGCAACAGAGATGTATTCCCACCAACCTTTTCTTCGCAACAGAGATGTATTCCCACCAACCTTTTCTTCAAAACTATGGAGTTTATTTTGCAGGAGAATTATCTGAAATAAAGCTGCTGAAAAATAACAGTCTAAAGAGGGGTTATTTAGTTAAAAATTTGAAAATAACCAGCTGACTTTATACCTTGTGTACATTTTCATTCATGCAAATAGTAAATCTGATATCAATCATATTCCTCTTACAACACCTATATTTGGTTCTGCAATGTTTAAATGCAAGTATTTTCTTTTAAAACTAAATGGCCCAAGCATTTCCTCTCGCATCATATTTTGTTGACAGTTGAATACATTAAAAAACCAAAACTTATCTAAATATAACAGGCTAAATCAATACATTTTATTACCTGGTCATTTCTACAATAAATTGTTTGCAACAAATCCAGTTATGCAGTTATCAATGGAAAACCTTCTCATCTGAGCATCTGATGGTGATCCAAGTATCAAAGTAGCAACATTGTCACAGATTTGGGTAACTGTTATTGTTGCCAACAATTTCATAACTTCATTTTAAAAGGGCAATTACTCCACAGCTGTTGATTGACACTAAACTAACAAAATCTTTGTGCAGTTTAAATACTGTTGCACCTGTTTCCAGTTGAATTATTAATGGGAATTGTCTATTGCAGTTATCTTTTCATTTGTCTCAGTACAACTGAAGAAGACAACTGCATACAATGTCTGTCTCTTTTTAATTTTTATGCCTCATCTTTTAAATTCTATTCTTCTAAATCATTTTACTCCAGATATGGAGACTTCAGAGATTTAAAGAAAAATATCTTCTTGCTTGCCTCTACTCCTTCTTATTGTTCTCTCTCCAGCAAGTATTTTCTCCATACCTGACAGGTTCTTCATATTCATAAACTGGTTTTTAGTAGCAGATGCCCCTGCAGGAAACAGATCCTATCAAGTCCATCAAAATTCTGCTCCAACACATGCCATTGAGCTACCCACCAGGACAGAGTGGACAGAACACAGCTGGGTTTATTTAAACTACTAACACTCCCTTTCATGTCAGAGAATTTGTTCAGATTAGAACAGACTCAGAGAATAACAGGGGAGGGACCAAATGCTCCCTTTGTTCTGCTCTGTGTACCGCTTTTATAATTATATAAAATTATAATTATCCGGTAAAAGGTATTTTGCATTTTCCTTCTGGGTCTGGATTCCCCACTGTCAGCAAAGGTGGGCAGGCAGTGATCTGAGCTGCAAGGATTGCTGCACTGGATCGCCACAACCATGCCTTACTCACTTGTTCACTTGTTTTCAGATGCCAATAATCATTACCTTTAAGATCCAGAAAACATGGCATAATTGGTGACATTTTCATTAAGTTGCAATAAGATATCATATCGACCCCCAGGAATATTGATAAAAAAGCCCAAACTTTAGTAGAAAAACAGTTTGAATGGATTGAGAGATTTTTGCCACAGAAAATGGAGTGCCTCAAGTAACAGCAGACACTGAAGTAGAAACCCTTTCGTAGTTCCTTTTGGTTTAAAATTTACAGAAATATATATTAAATAGCTATGACATTTGTGATGAATTTCATTGAGATCACTATTTTGGTACAAAATTATTTTGCTTGTGTTCTATAGTCTTAAATATTATGGGTGTTTCAACACTGTCAAAGCCATAATCTCTGTACTGCTTATTAACTTAATGAATTTAATTATTTTAATTTGCTCTGTAACTTTGACTGAATAACGGTAAAACAAATAATTATGTATATTTCAGGTGACTCAACTTATTCCTTAAGTTTTAGGTTGTGTTCCAGCAAGTTACCTAATGAAGCCTGTAGGTGCTACTGATTTGTTGAACCAAATACCACTGTACATAGCCCTCATTTAACTAAATAAGTTAATTAGGATGTTCATGTTATCTTAATCTTCAACAATGAAAACGGATTTGTCAATCTCTGTTAGCTGAGTAAAATCCCTATAATCTTGTGACTTTGTCTCTTAATGGCTAGGTATATTTTAAACCTCTAGAGTAGCCAAGTTAATTCCACTGGATAATAGTCACTGTTGTAAAATTTGACTTTTACGGCATTCCAATTCTCAGAACCAATTAGCACATTTTATTACCCCATTTGGAACAGTTCCAAGTTTACAACCATATCACTATACTTCATTATTACTTTATTTAAACAGTCTGACTTAGACCCTTGCTGCTGTAAGGTGGTCTGCTATCAAATTCTGGAAGTATTGCATATATTAAACAGATGTCAACGCTACAGATTTTTTATTAGCAGCTCTTACTTTGTAACATTTACTCAGGCTCCCGAATACTGGCACAATTTGTTGCCAGACAGATATGACGTCCTTCAAATTGGACAAGAGGGGAAAAGAGGTCACGGGAAAGAAAATAATAAAAGGTCAAAGTCAAGTTTAAATGGGGAACAGCTACAAGACACTTCAGGTAATAGCTTGACAGTGTAAATTTGGCACACAATAGAGAGGTTTGTAGTCCATGGAAATCATGCAGGTTTGTCCTTGGCTTTCAAGCACACAGAAACTCAGAGATTTTGATAAGTACCTTGATCTTGTAACTTGCAATCTGTGCTATGACAAAGGCAAATAATTAATAAAACCCCTTTTTTAGCAAGGTTCAAGGAAGTAGTCAGAAGAGCAGATTAAACATGCAGAGGAGGAGTAGTGCATCTCACCTACCCTTTTGCTCAAGCCAGCAGTGATTTCTGTGTTGTTTCCTCCTATGAAGGCTAAAAAGATGAGCAAACTAGGTCATTCAGCAGCTCTGAATTGTTGCCATTTATTTAGACAATAGCTCACCATAAATCCATTCGGAGCTGTGGATTAGCTAAGAGTCAGAAGCCCAGTGTCATGGATATCCACCGTGATAACCCTTTCTGAACAGATACCATCTCCATGCCACTGGAAAAACAACCTGGAGACTCAGTAAGACATTTCTGGCAAACTAACTCACTATTGCACTGTCTGTGTTTGGGCTTTGTCAGTCCAAAAGATCTCTTCACCATAATTTTTGTTGCAACATTTCAGACCAGTTTACAATAATTTCTAGAAAAACACTCTTAAGTTTACCAATTGGAAAAGAAATAAAGAATTTTGCTGAGCTAAGCCAACATAAAAGATATGAAATATTGCTTCAAGAAGTAGAAATGAAGCATTTCTATTTTCCTCATTTTTTTTTTACCAATTGTACTTCTCTTTGCATTTTGAGGGAAAAACATTCTGATATACACAAAGGATATCAACATACAGCAATTGCACTCTCCTAACAGCAAAACTTACAGGAGCCTAAGGGAAATTAGGCTAGTTATTATTGTGTGGCAAGATAAAAGTCTGGATAATGAATGAGAAAGATAATAGAAGCATGATTCCTGACCCATTGCTAAGGCAGCCAACCTGAAAACTTTTTTTTTAATTTGTATTTCTGACGTTTTTAATGTCAGAAATATAAATAAATTCATGGGGTACTATTTTCTGTGGGCTGCAAGAAATGGCTGTTAGAAGGAGCATGTGTTTTTATTGCTTTCACATGGAAGGAGTCTATTCCAGACACTATGATGTGCTTCTATGGAAAAAAATAAACATATCTACTAATGCCACATATCTACTAATGCCATATTTTAATTCAAAATTTCTTTTTTGGTTAGTGAGGAGCCAGTTCTGACTTTTCTCATGCAACATCCTGAGAGACAGTAAAAAGAAGGATTGGCAGGACCAGGCCATCGCACCCACATTAAGATCACTCTTCCTCCTTCAGACACAGACTGGCAAGCAGCTGCAATGGAAAGGTCCCTACTATGCAATATTTCATCTCTGAAAGTGAGAAAGTGCTGCAGACATCATGCAAACTTAATGAATTTCCTAAACCCCTATAAGGGCCTTATGCTCTCTAACCAAATATTCAGTCCCAGAGTTAGAAGAACTAGCACAGAAGCACCTGAATATACACTAAGGATCTGCACACCCTGAACACTCAAGGAGAGCTGGAAGAAAGCCCAGCACTGAAGAGAGAGTGGGAAATTGCATCACTGAAAGGAGCTCCGTCCTTGTGGCCTCTTAAAGGCAAATGCCAGCATGAAAACAGCAGCCTCTTCTGAGGTGACAAAGCATTATCTTCTTTCCTGCAGAGGAAAGAAATTTTAGCTGAGGAGGAGATAAATGAACTCCAAATTCACCAGCAAAAAGGTCTGTGAAGTTTGTAACTCCCATGTGGATTTTTGAATTACCTTTGCAGGTTTTTATCTTCATACTAAAATTCAAGAGCATGTAAACTTTGCTTCAAGTAACATTTTGAAAGACCTGCACGGTGTTACTGAATATGTTTCAAAGAACTAGCACAATTCAGCTAAGCTTTTAAACACATCAGGATCCGCAAAAGCTAAAACTTTACTCTTTATTTTAATCTATTTCCAGAAGTCAATAAATCTCACATGACTGCACTAGGTTTACACATGCTTCTTCCTCTGCATTTCACTTCCATTTAAAAAAATCGTTTATTAACTTGGCAACACATTTGTATCAAAGCCGAGGATCACTCAGGTTTGCAAGAGAATCAAATATCTACTGCTGTTGTGAAAAACAGGTAGCCTGAAAGACTAGTGACAAGACCTAAGCACCCTGCTAGAGGAAAAACCTTGATGTGTGAGCTCCCATTCTGTCAGACCAGATAAACATCATGGCAAGTATTTAATAAAATCATATTAAGCTGGAGGAAAATTTGAAAACTGAGAACAATTTATCATGAGATACAGATACACTGGAATGTGTGTAACTTTTAATGCTGGTAGAACTGTTTTTCCCCATCTAAACTGCTTTTTTTTCCCCCACACTAAAGACCTGATATTGACCATCCAATATGGATGCCCTTTTCACGTTTTCTCTCGGTTTATGTTGGTTTACCTTACTAGTGACAGTTATTTAAAAAATCAGAACACTGGAGTGGCACTCAATAGTTTCAGAGACAGTGAAATTACAGAACATAAGTATTTCCCAGAGTTATAGCCATTAAAATCTATGGTGATAGGGTTGTTTTTTTTTTAAATTTTCTCAGTTATTTTGAATATTTTCTCACTTTCTTAAGGAAATTAATGTATGCCACAAAAATGTCAGATTCTGACAACTGCAAAGATTTCAGAAAGTACTATGGCATCATATCAGCTTGACTGCTAACTTTGTGGAATATGAAGAAAACATACATAAAATTACTATTTTAAAACAAGCATCCCTAAAGAAATTCAGGTACTATGTTTGTAATCTGGTAACAAAACAAAACTTTCAATGAATGTAGGGTAAGCCTTGACATGGGAAATATTTCTGACTAATTTGATCATGTTTTTCTTGATTATAAGATAACTTAGCAATAAAATCTGAGATGTCTTTATTTAGCTTTGAGGGTATCTTCCTCCCCCATCCCTCACACTTCAGCTTTATTGTTTAAAAAGACATAGAAATTATTTTTATGCAGAAAACTCTCCAAATCTAACACATCAGCAGTCCAATTTCATAAGGCTATATATATATATATATGTATATTCAAAATTTTTTCTTTATAATATATCACGTGCCCATCCTATCTATCTCAGTTCCTAGAAATACAATAACAGCACGCTGCACCTTTTCTGCCAGGAAAATTGGATAGCACAAGAAGGAAAAATCCAGGTCAACTGCAATTTTTTGGTTGAGAAATATGTAATGTAAAATTGGCAAGGCAGCAGTGAGGAAAACTACGGGGAGATTCAGGAAGTAGGGCAGCAAAGAAAAGTATGTGTACCTTCCATGGCTGGTAAAAGGGTCAGGTAGAATATAAAGTGGGCAGAAAAAGATCAAACGGTAAAAAGCAATTAACCCCTTGGCACTGGGAATTGGGATTTCCTGACACCAACTGCTAATACTGGCCTTAGGGGGTTATAGGATCAAATAATAAGCCAAGTCCTGAAATAAAAGCTATCATTTCAGACAGTAAGGGAAGGCATTTCAAGTACATTCTGGGCTGGCAGACTAGCGTGGTACAAGGGGAAAGGCATGGAGGAGAAACACATTGAAAGATAAATGGTAAAAATAGTTTTCCAGGTTTGGACTCAAACAGATTTCAACAAAACCTTTTTTTTTTACTTTCAGAATTAAACACAGCTCTGTCCTATATATCTGTGATCTGTGACCTCACCCAGCTCTTTTCTGATACACAGGGAGATTTAACCTCCATTTTTTGAGCAAGTTCTCTCTCATTTTGTGACTAACTTCTGAGCATTGTCTATACTGGCTGTAGGTGGTTTACTTAATTGTCTCAAACATGGTTCTTTTACTTTCTTTCTTCATAGCAAGGAAAAAAAAAAAAGCAGAGGAAAAGAAGAAGGCAAGTTATAAAAGAGAAGTTCCATAACAAAAACACTGATAATTGATAGTCAACCAGTCTGAGAAACTACACAATTCTAATAGCAGAAACTACTGTTATGGTACAGGGGTTGTTTGGGTTGGTTTTTTTTTTTTTTGTTTCAGGACATCTCAGGACCTACACTTATTAACTGTTTATGAAGTTACTAATTTATAGCTTCAAATTACTCTTTTGTATAAAAAAAATTATTGGATTTTCAAACCAGTTGATGATTTATACGATCTTATCACAAAACTTCAGTGGGTTAAAATATTCTTAGCCCATTTGAAATCAGTGATAATTCGTTGATTCCCACTAACTAAAAATCCAACATGGCTGCATTCTGAAATTTGCAACATTTTTCACTGACATCAACCTTTGACATCCACTTGTGCTTTTTGTTTGAAATTTTGTTGGTAGGTACAGGATTCTTTGTCATCTACCCATCTTCATGGAGGTGTAACAGAGATTAAGTACCAGGAGCCTGAGGTCAATTTAAAAGGCTCTCAGAATCTGTTGCTCCCTCACAGTTGCTTGTGTTTGGCCAAACCATCGAGTGGAACTATGAACAGCTGCCTACAAACCAGTACCTCACGAGGGGTGGATTTCAGGCAGGAGATGCCATGAGCTGGGTATCAGCAAGACCCAAAGGTTTTGCCCCACGATATGTCCCTTCGTACAGCCACAGCTTCAGATCTGGATTGTTCTCACTGAATTCCATGAGGACATCTCTGTCATCCTCTGAGAGAGCACAGGAAACAAAGGCTGCTGAATTCTACAAGGATTAAGAGCAGTAGGAAAGAGAATAAATGACAGAAAATATATAGAAAGACATAACACAAGAGTGAAAGAGAAATGCGGAGGGAAGAAGACCAAGCTATAGAGAATCCCATTGTGTTACAGTACCATACAAAAGACAGTGAAAGATCTGTTACAAGCTGCTCTTCCAAAAAATAAAATAAATAAACCAATTAATTAATTAAAAAATGCAGTCAGTTGGCAAGACCAACACACCTTGCAGTTCAAAAATCAAATGCAATACATGACATGGCTCCTTGCTTGGTGGCCTGAAAATACACAGAGAGTGGCACTTTATGTAAAGGTATGACGTGAGTCTCTAGGACACCAATCACAAAATGGATCCCTGAGGAAAAGTACTCCTCAACAGCTTCCTCTCCCAAAGGAGTTCTCAGCAAGCACATTATGTTCCCTTTAGGTGCTCTGCACACACATTCTCTCAATGAAACGTCATATCCAATTCTTTGCTTCCACAAACTTCTCCAATGAAGTCTAAAATAAATTATTTCCTGCTAGGCCAAAACAGAGATGAAAAGTATGAATTTGATAAAATATTACTATCAAAGATTACTATCAAGATCCTAACATTCCTCACAATATTTGTTCTGCATACCATATTTGAGAAGTTAAGACAGGAAATTCTGACCTCTTACAGCCTGAGAACACAGTGTGACTCCTTTCAAACCAAATATAGTTGAATTATTAAAATACAAACTCTATTAACCAATTAACACTTTTGTTCTGAATTCAACATCTTCCTAGAAAGCAGGGGAAGAAGATAAAAAATGGAAAAGATCACATAGTAGATAGTCAAATAAAGTTTAAAATACATAAAGACACCTATTTTACAAATATGTTTATTTGAAATTCCTCCAAATAAGTCAGAGCCATACTATTTTATAAAAGCCCATATGGAACTAAGACTATTTTTTTAAAATTTGTATTATGTAAGCACTTTGATATTCTTATAGTGCAAAACATCTTTTCAGCTCATATTTTCGTTTCAGACTACACTGTTGTAGGAAATTGCATCAACATCCTTGCACCGTTATTTAAAATCAGCTATCTGTTCTTCCACTGCAACCTTAGGGAGGGAAAGTAGCCAGCAGCCAGCATGATATAAATTTAAATTCTGTGGACCAAATGAACATAGGTGTAAACTGACCATAAAGCTGCATCTTGATGTGAAGCATTTTGGAGGTGAGTCTGAAAGAAAGTAAGCAGGAAACTCACTTTTGATCTGTTTTCAGTTGTTTTGTGAGCCAATGGATCTGTATGTGAAAACTGTAGCTTTGGTGGTGACTTTACCCACAAGCATGAATAAAAAAGACAGGTTGAGATGAACTGTATTCTCAAAGCATTGTTCTCTGTATGTACATTATCTTTTCTCTTATCTGTTTATCCTAAGGGCATTAGTGATTATAACAGCACTGCATTCACAGTTCACCGTTCCCTCCTCTTCCCTCAGAGATATTTCAGATATATTCAGTTGTCCACACCCATCATACCAAACAAACAAGTTTTCTTCTCTTCAGAAGCTGCTGCCATGAAGACAGAGCTGCCTGGCATCTGCAACAGACTAAGACATGGTAAAACTCGTCATGATTCAGCTAAAGGATAAAAATTTCCACCTGCATTCTGGTGATTGCTTAAAAGGGCTCACCCAAATTCCTGGGACAGCATGAACACGCACTTGCAGAAAAGAATTAAGAAACTTGAAGGGGAACTGACACAATTCTCTCTCCATATTTAGTCTTATATTGACTTTCTTACTTTTTAAAAAAATTTTATGGAAATATGAGATGCTGACATTCATTTTATGGAAATATGAGATGCTGCTGAAGCTGACATTCTTATACCCACTCTACCCATGATCCCTATCCATGATTTTTGGCTTCACTCCCCACAACACCTCAAAATCATGCCCAATCATTCTCTCTGGAGACAACTCCAGGTAATTTCATATATGCACTGTATTCCAAAAATAAGTAAACTGGTGCTCATTGCATGCAATAAAGCACATATATCACTAGTGACATGAAGATGAATTGAAAAAAATCCAAATTCAAACGCAGTTTTGTCACAAAGACTGAGATGTTCCTCTCAAGTACTCTGCAAGCCCAACTTCTGCCCAATAACTTCTCTCCCACCCAAACTTTATCTGTTTTTGAAATAATTTCTGCAAGCTATAAGAAGGTACTGATGCAGCTTGATTAGAAGACCAGTAGCCCTAGTTAATGATGTCAAAGATCATCTCTCCAAGATATATCTAAAATAGAAATATTCAAACCAACTTTTGAAGGAAGGCCTTCCTTCCCCACTGCCCACGATGATACATCTTCTGACAGGTACTCACACCAGATCCGAATGCCATTCACTGCCACTACTGAAAGCCATTTCCTACACAATATTTTTACAACTACAAGTGGGGTGAGGCCTCATGACAAGACTGATCAAGTGCAGTCCACAGATTATTAAGAAATCTTAGCTGATCAGAAAAAAAAAGCTTTGAATTGATGATCATAGAAAAGCAATACAAGCTAAATCAAAGCTTACTTTCTCATATCCTGGGGCAGAGGGTGGGGGAAGTGGGAATTCCTTTTTGATGTCACAGCTGCTAGTTAACAAACAAGGTGGTTAAAGACAGATAGAAAGCTCCCACCTTTAGACCTAAGTCAGTTCTTGAACTGGTAAAAGTATTTACCACAATAAATCACTCTCAACTTCTAGATGAAATGCACAGAATCTTTTTTCATCACTGACAAATTTTATATTCAGAAAAACATCTCTTTCCCTGCCAGAAGCTCCTCATTCCATGGTTTTTAACAGTCTCCGACTCCTTCATCTGTTCAGGGTTGTGAATAATTGGAAGTCAGGCTGTCCTTGCAAAATATTTGTCATATATAATCATAAAATAAACAAAATATATTACCAGTTTCTAATGGAGACTGGCAGATTAGCAATTCTAAAGTTTTATTCTAGAATGAATAAACCTGTAATTGCACAGTATAATTTGGCAGGGATCCCTTAGGAAACACTGTATGAATACACATCATACTATGCTAATTTCATGTAATATTTTCCAAATTATATTGGTATTTCTTCAGAAAGTTCAGAGAAAAAAAAAATAGCAGCTACACATATCTGTTTCAATATACATTTCCTTTTATATGTATTCTGTAAAAAGATTTCCCCCCCATAGTTATCCTTGGATTGCTGCAACATGACAGCTATAATTATACAGGAGAACCTTCTACCTTCCCTGAAGGGCAAAAATTACAGCAGGAAACAGTCTGAAAACCAGCCAAATGCTTGTTTAAAACTGCTTGAATGCTTTGCGAGTGAGGTATTTTTCAGCTGGGGCTCTTCTTTCAACCACACAGAACAATGGCTCATATAAATGCAAAACAGGTATGAGGAACAGGCAGCATGGTTTCCCCAATCCGAGGCTATTAACCATCTGACCCAGCACTGGCAGGATGCATCTCAAGCACGTCACTGCTCCCTCTGACAGAGCCCAAGGACCAGGGAACATATTGTGACAGATAAAGGGGCAAAACAAAAAGTATAAAGTCCTCCATCCTCCCAGGCAGAGAAATATATTGCAGTAAAACTTTTAAAGCATTTTTCCCTGTTTTACACAGCCTGCTTTTTACATAAAGGAAACAGGAGGACAAAGTCCTCTCTCACACACACAAAACCTTTAAAGAGCTGTTTGAAAAGCTTTACAATTTCAACAGAGGCTTCCTGCAGCCCTTTGAGAAGGCAAACAGTGCTTTTAAGTGCGATATTCTTACTCTTTTCAACTTGTAGATAAAATCCAAGTCTGATGGAGAGCATCCCCCTCATGCACTAGTTTTCCAAGGGAAGTTAAATTTATCTCACTGATAGCGTCATAAGCATGCGGTGGACAAGGAGACCTATCTGAGAACATCACCACAGCAAAATGAATACCACCAAGTCTGCAGATGTGAGCACAGCACCAGATACATTTCAGGCAAGGTTATTAACACCAACTAGTTCAGTAATAGAACAGTGCAGTAATCATGCAAGCTCTTCACATCTGGATAAAGACGGGCAGATGATTATAAAGGTGGGATTAAAAACCTAATTAACAGCCCAAATAAGGATGTTTTCTGCAGTTAGTATCTAAGGTATCAGGATTTAATCTCTGATCTCAGAAAACCCAAGGAGTTTCCTTGCCAAGGGTACAACTTCTCCTTGTGACATTAGTTTCCCTGAAGTTTCCATTCATGCAGTGGAAACTTGGATGTGAAGATACAGCAAGAGACATCTGCCAGCTAAAAACACGCCAGCATTCCAACAAGTACTTGCAGCTCAGCATGTTGAGCACTGCATTCCATGTGCCAAACTGCAAAATACTGATTATGTTTTTGGACAATATGGCATTACAAGAGGAGCTGAAAACTCTTACTCGTTTTTCTTCCTTCTGGCCAGGCAGTGTGGGTCTCAGGCTGAATTCAGGGGAACACCCAACTGTTGAGAAAAGCATGGGGGTATCACATCCTGTACCAAAAACCAGGTAAAACTCCTTTCTGTAGGAGTTTCTCTACTGCAGATCTGAGCTGGAACGAAGGCAAAAGTTTAACAAAAGACATCAAATCAATCAGCCTTTATTGGTGTGAATTTAAACCATAGCTTAAACCATAGCCAAACCTAGGCTCTTCATTTCAACTGGGAGTTAGGCTGTGCTTAAACTAGCTCACAGGGTGAGGATTATGGTTCTTAACCTTTAATTAATTAATGACAGAATTAAACTCGCCAACACCTGTGTCTTCTGTGCATTCATATCGTGTATTTAATATGGGCTCATGCTTTCAAGCCTGTTGATTTTGCTGAAGTTACATACATTCAATGTTCAAAATTTTAACTTCCATTCAGTTCCATGTCTCCATTCTGTAGTGCCTTTCACTGAACAAAACAGGTCTTTTACTGCTTCCCATAAGAATAATGGAATAGGCTGAGAGGATACCATTTTGGTTACATATCCATATTTGCAACTAGTGAAAATTAAAAAAAAAGAAAACCTAAAGCAATGAAAAATTATTGTATAAAGTATTTGAGTAAAATCAGTCACCTGATCTGTGCCACTGGCATTCATGTTATTTAACACAACTGCAGGCCAGATCAGGAAATCATAAAACGTGACAGATTAAGAGTTTTTTAATTGGCTTTAAAATCAATATTTTCTGAAGAAACCAAAAATAGACATCATGTTCTGGTCCCAGTGGCAATTAACCAAGTTAGAAAAAAAAATTATATGAAAATACATCATATAAAGGAAAAACTATTCTGTTTTAAACATGATTATTTCTAGCCTGTATTTCCAACTTATGTAATGCAAGTAACCCACTGATTAATCTTTAAGACCCAATTCCAGTTTTAGCTCTAAGGGAGACATCTCTGAAGACATTTTCTTAACTTATTAAGGTAAATATGATGTATGGCATTAATCTAACAAGACACGGAATTATTTTAGGCATGCAGGAAATGAAAGTCAATTTCCACATGTATCAAAAATGCATGCAGGTTAAAACTTGCACAAAACTTACCTTGGAGAAGGCTGAAAATGAGTTACTCAGCTGATCTGGGAATATGAAATTAGACTTTGGTGAAATATTAGAAAATGTTTTGAAAAATCTACAGTTATAATCAAAGACTAAACATTATTAAAGCACAGCTACCACTCTTATTGAAGGAATTTTTATGCAAGGAATTTATTTTGATCTGTGATAAGCATATGCCACATAGGCTTGGGATGGTGACAGGAATTATTCTGCATACATATACCACATTTTTAATTATTTTGACCTCTGAGATGATCTCAGTTGGTTGGAGCATGGTGCTGATAACACCAAGGTTGTGGGTTTGATCCCCATATGGATCATTCACTTAAGAGTTGGACTCGGTCCTTGTAAATCCCTTCTGACTCAGAATATTCTGTGATTTATTTTATTTTAATTTTTAATATATATTCTGCCTGGACCAGCTTTGGAAATTCTAAAATCCAGAATATAGCAATTTTCTTTAATTTACCCATATCCCCTACAGTTGCACAGTACTTCTCAGATCAAGATTATATTTAAGTTTTCTGACAAATGCAACAAAATTTAACTGAACATTTTCTAATACTTCATGGCCAAATAAGTGAAAATCTGCTTTTTCACTGCTTTCAGACCAAGGACTGAAAAAATCTGCACCCATAAATACGATAAAAATCTGACTAAATACGAGATAAATACTGAAAAAAAAAAAACCAGCACACTGAGTCAAATGGAGGAAACAGTATAGACTTCTGACAAGAGATGGATATTAAGACTACATTTTGTTTATTACACGTTTGCAATGTGCATCTGTTTTTTATATTTACCAATCCATTGTTTGCACACTGACTGCTTCCTACATTCTCCTATTCCACCGGGCCAGGAGAACAAATCCTTGCACTCTTACCCTTTGAAACAGTGCTCACATTTACAGAGAATCTAAACCAGCTGCCTTCCCTGAAACCACAACAAGCATTTACGATTGGCATGGCAGGGCAGCGTGCCATTATCTATTCCACTGGGCACAGTGGCTCTCACCACAAGAAATCCATTATCCTCTACTCTGCTAGGCATGAAAGGGTCATGACTTTCTGTCATGAATCTGTGCCCTCATTGAATTCCTACTCCCGTTTCTGTCCTGTGCCTGACTGACCTTTATATACAGGCATATATCAGGCAGTTCTTAAGATCCATAATTATATTTTTCAGTCAAAATCCTGCCAGTTTTGGTTTTTCTCCAAAGAAATATCTATCCATATTTTAGGAGTACATGAAATCATTAAAGATATGCTTAAAAATCTGGGCTCCTCCTTTTGTTTCTCTCTTTCTACCACAGTCATTTTTGGGCTACTGAAAACAGCTCCTTACATTTCCTAATCCATATTCATCTTTCTGCAGAGAAGAATTGCATAAAGAGTGATGTACTTCACTCACAAGACAGAAGCACTAGTATATTTGATTGATTTAGGACCGTGAGTTAACAGCCTTCAATGGTAAAGGCAGTGCTGGTTTCACAAGATTTGATGGCAAAGCACAAAAGTATTTACTGCGTAAAGGACAGGATCAGACAAAACTGTCAGGAAGACCCTGCCTTTGAGCCATGAGGTTCAGAAAGGACCCCCTTGTGTTCTAAACATCTCAGAGAGGAGCCCACAAGTAGATGGATGCAAACAGTCCCGAAGCTGGCCAATGGTTTATGTCTAAAGGTTCATACAGGCACACCAATCCTTTCTGTTGGTTTTCAGAGTCTCAGTACTCCCCAGTTTGTTTACTGAGTAACTGATAAGGATGCTCTTGAACCTGAGGAGTAGAAAGCTTGAGAGGCACACCATCCCTGCTCCAGGGGAGATCCTGCTGCGCAGCCCACTGCTGGGCAGGAGAGATCAATGGGCTGTGGGCTCTCCAGTCTTTATGGAGTATGTATGGATATTTATAATATCTCATACCTGTGAGGTGCAAGACAGCCCTGGGCTACTGTGTTGCCTCAATGGGATGAGGTGGGACTTGCAATATATCAGATTGATACATCCCCACACTAAAACCCAGCCAGAACCCCCTCCAAATCCCTACGCTGGATCTCAATGGGGCATTTTTCATGTACAAATTAATGAAGCTATTCATTATGTTACCATTAAAGAAGACAAAAGCAATTTTGATGGAACTACTAACAGAATAAATGATTAAATACAGGAATGTGGTGGTAGACTTCTGGTAAATCCAAAGACAGCTTCAAAGATAATCTTCAAAACAAAACCAGATAAAATGCCTGCACCAATGCAGATTCAAAAAGTGACCTTATTTACATACTTCCTCATGCATTTCCTGCTACAACTTATTTACACACAAAACTGCTTTTAGTTCAGAAAAATGTCTTTTTACTGATTAAGATAATGAACTTTCAAAGTAACTTAAATTTAACATAATATGATGACTGTTAATAAAGAAGTGGGATACTTTATATGTTCATCCTTCCAAATTTCCTACCAATTTTAACGTTTAAAGGAGCTCCTATACAGTCGAAACTCAACTGATCTCCAAGGAGGAGGAAGCACCTAAAGGATGAATCTGTGTGTGGGATTACTGCTTTGCAATGAGACCACAGGTGGATACCCAATGGACCCAAATCCATGGGCCAGGCTGGAAGGGGCCCTGAACAGCCTGGTCTAGTTGGTGATCCCCACCCACGGCACAGGAGGTGGAGGCTTCCTACCTGAAAATACAATATATTCAACACTCATTGGAAGGAAAGCAATGTCTTAATGAATACTTTGTTTAATCTCTATTTGTTATAAAGGTTATTCAGCACATCTTTCTAAGAAGCTGCAGCTAAACCCTGCATATCCAAGTCAGTGGCATTCGCGTTGGTTTCTCGAGGTGTTTATGAGGGCACATGTCCACACGTGCAGAATTCAGTGCAGGGTGGCGACCTTCAAGTATAATCATGTTGTGAATTAAGAGTTGTAAATTCCCAGTTCCCTATTTTGTGCTTAAATAAACTGTTCTGTTTAATGGGAAACCACTTTCAAATTTAATATAGGATCTCTGCAAAGTGCTCATTTTCGTTCAGCTTCTCAAATCTTCTATTTCTATGGCAAGTGAGCCACTCAGAAAGAATTTTCAGTAAGTGGTATCAAGTGGGCCCAAAATACCCATTGACCTTGAAAGCAGAAAATGGAAACAGTCATCTTCAAACGATGTAATTTGTATTCTCCAGTAGTGTTAGAGTGAATATCATCCAGCTAATCTGTAGAACTCTCAAACCATTATAATTTACCCTATGAAACACATCATTGTCAGAAGAAGAACTGGCAATATTGGAGAAGTACTCTTTACTCAGCTTTTATACAACAGTCAAGAGATTTCTGATGTTCTCAGGGATGTAGCCACCACAAATATTCTAGGGGTAAAGACAAATCTTATACTGTTTCCACAGATCACAACAATACAAAAACAGCTCCAGACAGTGAGTGATAGCAATTTAAGAACAGTGAGGGGTTTTTTTAAAAAATCTTTGGAATTTCAAAATATGAGTGCATTCAAGACTTAATTAGGACAGAAAATCAAGGACAGGTCAGTAACTTACATTTTACATCACCAAAATGCAACAAAAATTTTTTTGGGTCAAAGCAAGCAAACCGAAAAACCTTCCCTAAGCACTGATCAGCAGCCCTGGAAACACATTATACACAAACAGAAGGAGCAATCTTATTTCTTGAAGACAGCAGGGGTATCAAAAAGAAAAATCCACCAAGACCACAACCCACCCCATCCCTTTAAAAAAAAGTTCATATTTTACAAGTCTATGTTAGAGGCCATGAGCACTTACTAGCAGTGACAGTCTTGCAATGTTATCCTTCCTCTACCTCTGAGAGGATTATTGAACGTACCTCTGTGTTAGCATGGTAACAAATATATGCTTCTTGTAGTTTCCAACCTAGATATGAATATTTTAAAATAAATTTCTTCATCCTTATGATGCAAACTAGACTCTCACCTTTCACACAAAGCCCCCTTTTCTTCTCCCTGTCTCCTAATACAAATCCATTTATAGAAAGCAATCATATAAGCATTAGCACTTCTCCCAGCCTGAAAAAGACAGGCTTTCATCTGCTCTCATGGAATCAGCTCTCCTCTTCCTAGAAAGCACTGGCAGCACAACCATCCTCCTCTCCCAGTGGATATGGTTTTGTAGTGTTAATGTGGCATGGAAGGCCACAGGAATACACATTCCCTGGCCATATTTCACAGATGGATATCTGGATTGAATGAAGCACATATCATTGATACTGTAAACTGCAAAATACAAATAAGAATAACAATAATAACACAGCTCCGAAACCTACCTACAAATTTTGCTGTAAGTAACAAAATCCAGATCCTATGAAGTCTGGGGGAAGAATCCAAAATATTTTAATATAAATTCCTAAACTTCTTCAATGAAAATATCCTATCTGATCTCAGGTCAAATTCTTCAAGATTTCTAGCAGACTATTAATTTTGAATTATGACCACAAATATCTCTTCATCTGAAAAAAGAAAATACACAACTTCCTACTAAAACTGTATGTAGTAGTGACAAAAATTTTAATATAGCCAAGCTAATGACAGATCAAATATTCAACTCAATATAAAGCAATTCCAGTTGGTTACCTTCTGAGATGTGCTAAACCCTGCAACTGAGGACATGCTCCACACAAAATCACTCTACTAAATGAAAATACTATCATGCTGAAAAATGATGAAAAATCATTTACAACCAAGTTGGCTTGGTAATAAACCATGTGACATCCATCACCTATGGTAAGAGAAACTGTTGGTATTACACAGAATTTAGACTCTTGTTGACAGGGAAGAGAAATCATTCGCAAAAGAGGTAGAGGAAAATACACTGTACAGGGAGTTCTGCAGAAATATACTGAAAATATTTCTACAATAATTAATTTTGGTTTATGTACCAGTGCTATGATCATAATGTTATGATTTATTCTATTACTTTTAGCTCTGCTGTGTTAGAGTTGTAAAGTTTGAAGTATTCTCTGCTCTTTAGACAGAGAAAAGGCTACATTAGATTCTGGCTTAAAGGATGATTGTTACAAAGAATATTTGATCTGGGGGCATATAAGGAAAGGAGATGAATAATGCAAACACAGGGAATAAGAAATGCTCAGACAGAAGAAATGCTTTGGATTCTGTACACTAGAATGCAACACAAACTGGGAAATAAGTAGGTAGTGTCAGGCCCAGAGAGAGGGGAGTATGCTGGCTCATAAAGTCCAGATTGTTCCCATCAAGCAGACATGCCTATCTCACAAAATTTCAAAATCCACTTAAATTTTGGTGGCTCCTTTGTCAATGGAGAGAGTACATAAATTTTGTGATGTAGTTTAAGGTGTTAAATTCCTCCAATCATGTAAATATATTTTAAATATTTCCTTTCATAGCTGTTAGCTCCTAAAACAGTGCTATTCACAGCCATCCTGCATTTTTTACACAGCACTTTCTTTATGCCATCACTTTTATTTTTTTCCAGTGCAGTGATGGCCAGTACATTGGAGTAATATTTCTCACACATGAATGGAAATAAATATCTGTTTTTTCCCAGGTAGTATTGCACCTTGCTAAATACATCACATTCCTTAGCTGTCAATTTGACAGCAGCTGCAAATGTCCCTCAACTATATGCTGATATGTCTTGAATGTGGATAAAAACAACTAAACTACTACATTTTAACAGATGTAAACAAATTCATGTACATGTTTGATGCAACACATTTGCAAAAACATTCATATCATTTAGGCTCTTTGCACAGAGGATAGCTTTAGTGCAGCTGCCAAAGCTAATCCAAGATCTGCTTTTTACAGACAAGTCCTCCTCAGACATTGCTGAATCCATATTTGTGTCCAAGTTTTGCTTTTGTGTTATTTAGAATCTGGACTGATATTTGGCTGTGGGGAAAATACAGACATTTTATAGTCTTTCATAAGAGAAGTGCTATTGACCACATACAGCCCAAAGCATACGACTACAGGAACTTTCATTGCATGTATTTTCTTCAAAGCAAAACAATCTTATGGCTGTTCATTAAAAATTACTTAGGTTTATGCTGCCCACATCTCTTCCTTCTTTGATTAAAAGAGATTTATGGAGGAGCATAAAGGCATGGGATTGACTTTAAGGGATATATATGCAATTGTTGGTGAAAACATGCTGAGAACAATATATAGTTTCTGTGTTTCTTCACTGATTTGGATTAAATCTACTGCATTTGTAGGAGAAGACTTTGAAAACAATTATCTGAGTACATTTCTTTGCATCCCAAATGATTTCTGCAGAACTCCTGTCACATCAGAGGTGTGCCTCAGTGGATCTAATTCATCAAATAGATTTTAAAATCGAATCAAATGAAACTAAGCAGCCTTGATCCTTAGGGGCATATGGCAGTAAATGAAATACTTAACAATGAATGAAAGCAAAAATAGCCATCACAAGACTACATTATTCTTAGGCACATATGTATATAACACACAAAAAAGAAAATGCCTTCTGCAGTATGAATAGCAAACTACAACCTCAACACAGAAAAACTGATAAAACATCGGCTGAAAGGCTTTCATTTCAGAAACTACAACAAAAAGTCTTTTAATTGGGAAAAAATGTAGTTCTAAATACATATTTTAACCTTTAAAATATGTGACTGTGATGTAAGAAAAAAAGAAATTTGTACAACAGAAAAAGTAGATGGGGTAGCAAACTGTAAAAATGATACCCAATGTATTGTCTTAAAAAGTATCCTTTGTTCTTCTCCATGGGTTACTATAAACCTCACTGAGATCAATGGAAGTAGTTCAGAGAGGCCTAAGCTGTTTACAGGTGATGACAATTTTAGCAGTTTGATATAAATAACAGCAGGAAACAGCACCTGCAACCACTCAGTGGTAATTCGATATTATCTGCAAAATATGGGGCTTTAATACACAGTGATAGATTAATGTCACTATCTCACAGCATAGAGCAAGGGAAAATATTAATGCCAGGATAAATGCAGTATCAAAATTGCTGACATTTGGAAAACAAACTACTTGACACTTGAACTCCTGAGTTAGTTTTACAATTTATATGAGGTATCCAGATCAGATGCACAGTTTATTAAAATGCATGTGCTTTCACAAATCAAAGATTAAACCAATTCTGAAGATATTATAATTGATTCAAAACTCAAAATATTCCTCTGCTGTACAGCCTGAGTGGCTGCCATGTTAATTACCTGGTTTAAAACAAAACCAAGTAATAACTACCTGCAATTTGCAAGGAGGGGCATTATGATTAGGCATCAGATATATTTTGCAAAAGAAGCCCCTTGATGTTTGGGCTTTCCTCTCATTTGGCAGATGGATTGGGATTTAACACTGGTATGATAGCAAAGGAACTGGATCAATAAGGAATAAAAAAGTACAGTGGTTATGATGCCTTAGGTTTTAACTTTTATGTTTTTCCAGCCCTGCAGTGCCCAGTGTAACTCTGCTGTTCCCTGCAGCTCGTTCAGTGCTGTTCTCTCATGCTCACACTGACATAACAAAGCCTCTCCAGCTCGCTCTCCAAGCACACCCAGACCCTCCTGGGCCCAACAACTGCAAACCTTCATCTTGGGGAGAGGGGGGCAAGCTTGGGGAAATTCCATCCTTGCCTGGCTTCTGCTTGGGGAATTGATGCTGATATCAAAGTGTGAAAAACTCGTGAGCTGTCATTGTCCATTTTGGGATGCACTGAGGCAGGAGCCTCTGGAGCCCAAAAATGTACACCTGAATACCTTTCAAATAAGGCCTTTTTTCCTTTATTCCTGTTTAGTCTCTGTCTCTAGGTAGCCATTTAAGGCATCAGTTATAGCAAGATATATGTATGATTGACCCAAATTCACAGAAAGGTCTCATAACTAACAGAATAACCATTTTCAGCTTTCAGTAGGAGCACAAGCAGACATATTTCAGTGGTTTTTTCTGTGGTTTGTTTTTATCCTTTTTCTCTAAAGGCTACAGAAAACAATCAGGTTTGAAATTAAATGACTGTTTTAATTACTTTTTTTTTTACTGATACAGATATACTCTCTCACTTGGCTTATATTTTAGATTTTTTCATTCATTATTTTATTACTATTGGTCCCTTAAGATTGTCATATTGAGTTTTCCTAGTCTCTGAAGTAATGAATATTGTAATTAAATCTTGGTTAAAGGTAGTTCATGGCCAAATGGTGCTCATTTCTTCCAAGCATCTGGTTGCCAATTCAACTTTTTTTCATCTGGCTTTGATAATTCTTTGACCCTGATCAAAGAACTTTTTAATAGAGCTCTTAGTGGCTATTTATAGGAGAAGATAAGAAATGAAGAACTACAGGAAAAGCTTATCAGGAACTAAAATGATGGTGGGTTTTACCCCGTCTTACTCTCCTCTCCTTCAGAGTAATCGCAAGGATACAGAAGTGAAAACAGGTGGAGTTCGCTAAAAAAGCCTGTTCATTGTCCCAAAGGGACTTTAAATTACATTAACAGTTCAATCCTCTCCTCCTTAGTCCCATGGAACTCAGAGGCAGTTTCAAGTAAAGCAGAAGTCAACCTGCCTGGAGGATATATTAACAGAGCTGGAATGGGAGTACCTAAATTTACCGAGAGCCTGTTATGCAGATGCTGGGGAGCAACCACCACATGAGAGATGAACTTTTGTCGTGATGTGCTGATAACTCTTCCAGGTGCCAAGGAATCTCAGTCATCTTATATCTTGGAAAAAAGTACATCAGGACAGGAGGGTAAGGAATGAGAAAGGACAGAGATTGTTGTGTAATGTGGAATCCAAGGAGAGGTCTGCCAAGAACTGCAGTGGGGAAACACCTCATCTCCAGTCAGCCTCATGGGCAGAGAAATCGGCCTGTGAGAGCAGAGGGCTCTTGGAAGAAAGTTTTTCTCCAAAAATGACAAGACACTGAACCATCATATTCTGTTTTCTTGCTGAAAGTACATCTATTTTCACAATCATATAAACAGCAGAGTATTACAGCAAACTAAAACAATCCTTAGCCAGGTATCAGCAAATAATCCATTCCACCCAAGTACTACCCCCACCACTGGCAGCACTTGCAGAAATTCTGCTCTAAACCAGCAGGAATATACCTATAATGTTAAATATGGTAACCTTGGAAAGTTAAAGTCTTATTATCTACACAGTTATAGACGTTTGCAGCGTTGCCAGAAAGTGTCTTTGGGGGTTTTGTTTGTTTGTTTGTTTGGGATTTTTAATCTTTATTTGAAGAAGCCTTTTGAGGTCTGTTTTTAAGGGATTACAGTTTGACAAATATTCCATCTCAATACCAGTTTCAGGTATATACAAACAAAACACGTGGACTTCGCTCCTTTCTCAGCATGAGCTTTGCTATTCTTGTCTTTTATGTTTAAATTGTCTTAAAAAGAGTAATATTGAGAAATATGAGTTAAAATAAATTATGCTTTCTCCCTGCCAAAAAAAAAGACCTGAACACCAAGCAGCTTTTGGAAAAGATTTTCAAGTGGGAGTTTTGTAGTTCTAGCTAATTAAGGTGCAGTAGTCGTGCTTTCCAACCTTGGAGGAGTTACAGCACTGTCAGTGGGATGCTGCTGCAAGCCCACAACTACCTATCTTAGAGGATTAGCTAAATAGCAAATCATGCTGTGTGCCTCTGGTGTCTAGAACTGCCTTGCAATGGCACCGTACCAACACTTCTAATACATTTCATTACAGACACAAAAAACTACACTATGTTTATACATTACACTCTTCCAATATTCCCAAGGTACTCTGTCCACTTCCAAGCATGTTTGTCTTTTTAATAATTCCAGTATCTCAGTAAGGATTAAACAATTTTTAAATAGCAAAGACAGTAACAAACTAAAATCAGGGCTCAGTACTGATAAAGAAACAGCCTACATTATTTGGAAAAAAAAAACATTAGCTAATTAAAGTATTATAGAAAAGGGTCTATAACAGATGAAGGCTTCTAACAACTTTTGGCAGGAATCAGAACCAACTACTGGCAATGAAACATCTGAAACCTCTTGGAGTGAATTCTAACTGTATGGATAGAGTAAAAATAGCACTAAGATCAATCTTGCTCACCATTCACAACTAATGCACAGAATAATTTCTCCATTTCACCTATTTGTTTTCTTGACATAATAAATTAAAATTCTTTTGTCTACCATGGCTGATCACTTCAGTTTTATATATAAAAATCACAATAAAATATTACCCATTTAATCTTAAAATATATCCACTTCCATAAAACCAGATCAGCACACCTTGGATTGCTGAGTTTTACCTGATTTGGTGGCTGACTAGGTACTTCATCAACTTCTAGGACATATGTCAAACAATGATCATCTTTTGGACTCTTGAGGAAAAAGAAATTAATCCTCTACAGAAACAAAGGAATTTGAGCCTAGAGTCCCTCGTTTTTTTCAAACTACATGAGGTATGAGGGGAGTCACCACCCCAGCTTTGCATCAGAGCAGTTAAAACTTTAGGTTGAACAAGGTACTATGAAATGACAACAGGAAAATGAAGCCTAGAACTCCTTATTCCATCCACAATTCTCCTTCTGAAAACTCTCCCCTAGAACCCAAATGTCAGATTTCTTGTCTTCTTGACAAGACTGCAGCTGCCTTATGTATTAATTTCTGTTCCACGGGATTAAACAAAACTTCCTTTTAATATAAGGATGAATTTAAAATGGAACATGGAAACTATGCAGAAATATGGAAGTCAGTTCACTGTTGACATTTGAATCAATGTCCCACACCAAACCACCCAGCCTTAGCCCAATTTACAGTGATAAAATATTTATTGTGCACACATGTGCTGTAATGACCCGAAGCAGTTATGTTTTCAAAGAACATTAAGGAGAATATGATCCCTTCTGGTGCAATTGTTGTCTCTCTCCTATTACAACTAACAAGAACAAATTCTACCCAATCCTAGACCAAGTGGAAAATTCAGTTAACTTGACAACTGAATGACAATGATATAATTAGCAAACCATACAGCTTCCAAAAACTCACAATCCCTTCCATGCAACAAATAAAGGAAATTATTTTTAGTTCCGTGCATAAGACATTCTCAAATAGCATCATAGGAAAGTGACCTTAAAAACCAAATAGTAAAAATGACCCTCAGAAAAAATCTCTCAGTATAACACTTTTTTTTTTCTGGATTTCTTGAAATATTTTTCTATAGTTTTAGTCCATCCTTTTGGTTCTGTGTTTTTATCTCAGGGGCAGGGGAGAGAGGAGTGTGTCTTTTACATTTTTTCTCTAATACATGCAATATGAAATGCTCAGGAATTCAGAGAATGACATCCTAAAGTTTTTGGCTTTTTTTACATTCTCACATACTGCTTCTCACAAGACTAAACCCAAGATGATTGATGGCACTTTCTCTACCTCATTGATAATTACATTCCACTTATCTGTTCTATTTGTTGCTCCCCTTAATGATTTTGAACAGCAGAATTTTTTGCCAAATAGCAAGACAAACGCAAAAAGTCTGAACAAAATTTGACCTGTTCAAAGTCAAAATATCACTGTAAACATAATTTGGAGAGAAGTTTATCTGAAAGGTCAGCAGGTTTCTAGCCCCTTGTAGATCCATTTTACCCCAAAAAAATACACCCCAGTTCCCTGACTTTTTGGGGAATATTTCCCAGGATGTTTCAAAAGCAGGAATTCCTCCATATTTTTTCAAGTTACAGTCAAATCTTAACATTTTCCCTAATAATACAGTGCTCTGTTATGTTCCCTTCTTGCTTGCATCAAGATTAGGAATCAACACATAACTTGGGGAATTGGGTGTATCCATTAGGTAGGTAATTAGACCAAAAAGAGAGAGCATAAAAAAAGAAACTGAACATGCAGTTAATTGAAGTCACTGGGGTTTTTGTGCTGGGACAGACAAACTGCTGGCAGAAAATCACAATTAGGGCCAAGGCTGAAGGCTTTTAAGGCAACAGCTGCACCCATGGAAATTTCTCTTGAACCAGGAAAATGCTGGATTAACTCATTCTATGAGAAATAACACAACCTCCTCCACACAGCTGAAAAAAACAAACAAGACCTGAAGTCTTATTATTCTCAGTTCCTGTCACTAATTCATCAGATACCTCAGGATTGCTTCACCAACACGTGTTGTGCCTTTTTATTCCAAATCATCATGCTGAAGAGTGTCCAAATTTCTCTTCCTCAAGATTCCTGCAGAAGAAAAAGAATAAAATCTTATTTCCTATCTTTCTTTTGTTTAGCTTTTTTACTTAGAAACAAGACTTATTTCAAATTTTATACAGAAGTTTTTCATTTTGGGATAAGAGATGAAGACTTTTTTAATGAAAGCATGTTTTTGAATATGTATATAATTGTATACTTCCACAGAGCAATGTTACATTCCAGAAAATGCAGAGTAGCTTATAAATTTTCAAGAGAAGAACAAGAGAATATATATAACTTGTCAAACTGGAATTTGGTTAGTCAGTCCCAGTCCTTCCCAAAAATACACATATGGTGGGAAGAGGAGGGCATACTATATTACATGTGGTCAATTTTAGCTTGGCACTTCTCATAAGTAAACCATACTCCTTTTAAAACTGGTGCTTAAGGCATCTATATATTTTTAAGATTTAAATATGCAAAAACACATCTTCCACAAGAGATTACTTAGTTGTGTTTGAAAACCTGCATATATGAGTATGTAAAATTTTTTAGTTTGTTTTTCCATGGAAACAGTAAGGAAATGACACTGAGGAGTTTGACTTTATATTTCCATTTGCTGCCAGCCTTTGAGAATGATACAATGCCTTATTCTGTGAACTCCTTCCTCATTATAATGTCACACTTGGGAGTCAAATGTTTTAATCATTACAGAGGATGTAGCAATTCAAGTGGTCATAATGAGATTAATAAAGCAAGAAGGTCCTTCAGATAGAACCTTATGTCACGTTAGGCCTTATTAGAAGAAAAAAGTATCTTGCTGCTGTGCAGCATAATCTGAAGGGAATGTCAATAATTGACGCATGGTTGTTCATTAATTGTGATTCACTGCTTCGAGAAATTTATTTTATATCCAGGAAACCAAAACCCTGGAACTTACTTCATTTAGGATGCTGCAAATTCATACCACGCTACAGCAAATTTCAGGATGCCAAAAGTTTCTGGAAGGTTCCTCTAATTAAGGTGTTCAGTACTGGGTGGGAAGGAAGCTGGCCACTCCTGACCTGCCAGCATAACACGCTTTGCTGATCTGCAAACAGATAATGTATTCCTCAGCTGGCTCTGGGTCCTGAAGCCATAAATCGGCTTTTCCTCCTCCGGGAAGAACGCTATCCTTACATTAATTAATCCCTTTAAAACACATTCCCAGCATGCCAGGGCCCTGGTTAGCATATTTGTTGTACATTCACAAGCCCGCGAGTGAAAATATCTTTCAGCTTCACTAAATTTGCTGCGAGGTGGTAATCCATGTGTTTGACTTTAACAAAGCTGCTGATATTCAAATGGCAACCAAGCAAATCTTGTGGCAAAATGAACATTTTGAGTGTGCACAAACAGCAGCATCAGCTGTGCTGGTCAGGGCTGGGCTGTGGTGCCTGGCAGCTGGGCCAGGGGAAGGGAGGGAAGGGGTTAGTGTCCAAAAAGGCTGGAAAGTTTCTCCTGTTGCTTTGAGGGGTCTGAAACCCCCCTTGAGCACCCCAGGGGGACACAGCATTTGATCTGTGCCCCTGGACAAAGCTTCCAACACTCCTGGATTAACTGAAAGCACTGAAGGTGTGAAATAGGTTTTAGTTTAGTTTATCACAAGGTGAAAAATTATAGTATAAGGTTTAGTGGTAGAGATGTAATGGAGACAAGATGGAGACTTTTAGGTGTTGTCCCTAGGTCCTTCTTCCCCCTCCATGTTCCACTCTGAAGAAGGCATAGAATAATTGGCAGAATAGGTTTGAGGTAGAGAAACACATTAGAAAGACTTGATAGTTATTGGTAAAAAATGAAGAATATCATACGTTGGGGTTAGTTATTGGATAACAAGGTTNGGTAGAGATGTAATGGAGACAAGATGGAGACTTTTAGGTGTTGTCCCTAGGTCCTTCTTCCCCCTCCATGTTCCACTCTGAAGAAGGCATAGAATAATTGGCAGAATAGGTTTGAGGTAGAGAAACACATTAGAAAGACTTGATAGTTATTGGTAAAAAATGAAGAATATCATACGTTGGGGTTAGTTATTGGATAACAAGGTTTTAAAAACATGCTGCACACAAGAACCAGCAGACATTATATCTCGGAACCTACAGCGACAAGCCAGGCACAGGCTGCACTGAGAACTTGATAAGAAAACTAATAAACAACCCGAGAAACTGAGCAAAATGCTTCGTCTCCTTCATTCCTGAAATGAGACTTTTATAAAGAAGAAAAAACCTCACCTCTAGGGGTCAAAAGACCCCACAGGCAGGGATTTTCCCTTTTCCACTCACTGACCCCTCAAGCTGTGATGCACCAACTCCAGGTGCCCTTTCCCAGGTCTGGCACTTGCAGAGCCACAGCTGCAGCTGGGGAGGCCACAGGACACAGGATGAGAGGTCCCAACCAGCGAGGACAACCCCAGAGAGCTCTTCGGGGCCCTGTTCTGCCTGGACAAGACAAGCAATGGCCTGCTACTGCAAACAGCAACAATGCTGGGTTTTAAATCCCCTCTGCTTAGTCACTGAGCCATCGGCTCGCTCAGGAGCACAGCAAAGACACCACAAACCCCACAGCCCCTCAGGATTCTGGACCAAAAATAAGAAAAATGTCTTAACCAGTGTGCTTATTTTTTCCTGTCTAGTCTTGTCTCAGGACAACCTGAATTGTTTCAAGTGAGGCTCAGGCTCACATTTCCTTTTCATCATGCATGGCCATCACTCCACTTGGTAAGTGAATTGATTTTTATAGCCAATGCAATTTTCACAATCAGCTACACTATGATTGTAAAACTTGCAACTAAATGCTATAAAGTTAAGCTCGAAATTCTTGCAATTATTGTGGACCATGGTATTACATTTCAGGGTGCAGCACCGTTAAAATCATACTTGTTAACACAAGGGCATATTATGGGGTAGGTCATAATAAGTTTCTAACAATTTCTAAGCACTGAGTAAATACAGAAATGTAACTAGTTTCCACATACATGATCACAGATTGATTAAAAATCACCAGTTCTGTAAATGAAGTTCGAAAACTAATACCTTCATATATATCACACATACATTAGCTGCTGTTTGCTGACAGATTATCTAGAGACAGTTTGGAACATTTCATTTAGTGAGTAGCTCTTTCTCATAAAGAGACATCTCAGAAACATTATAACACAGTTCCAAAATCACAAAATCAGAGCATTAGTAATCAATAATAACTGTTCGCATCATATTCAAAAATTATAAAATATGATATGCACATGTAGGGTTTTGATATTTGCATAAGCAAGATTTTGTTTAAAAATATCTTTTTTGATTTTGTCTACTTCATGTGTATTTTAGCCATTATCTTTTTTCTCCTGTCACACCTTTCCAGCCTCACTCTTTTCCAAGATTTTTCTGAAAAATATGATTCTCTGACATATCTTAGTAAAAATAAAGAAGAGAACCCAGGGTGCTCTGGGTAAGATTACACTGTTCCTTTTCTTCTCTCTATTTTATGATCCTACTCAATCCACTAAAATAAAATTGGAAAAATAGCCTGACATACTTATCTTCTGTATATGTTATTCTTGCAAAATTAGCAAAATATCAAACTGTTCATACTGTTATTGAGTAAAAGTAGCTGAAAAGCTGAAATAAACTTTAAAAAGTTTTAAATATTATTGACATTAAATATTATTCCGTAAGAACTGTAAATCTACCAATGTACTAAGTATTTTGGCTACCAAAACAACAGGTTTGTGGTTCTTTTTTATTCCCCTGAACTTTACTTATCCTATTTCTTGTGATGAAATAGTAATATCTTTAAGAAGTCTGCATCCAGTTTTGAATACTGGAAAAATACAGAAAAAATCCATAATAAATAAAATATGCTGAATAAAGACATCTAGGGGAAGACCCTTTTGAATCTTTATAAGCCAAAAAACCCCCCAGAATTTGTATGGAAAAATGGGTACTAGAATATACATTTATTGCATCCCTACCATAGTGTGTATACATTTATGTTCTATTAGCATGGGTAAATGAGTATAATTTAACATTTATACATCTTTGACTTCAGTAATATTAAGAGCAACAAAATTTAAAAAGGCTTTAAAACATGCTAAATTTGGACTTTGAGCACACAAGGAAAGTTGAACAAACACTTTAATTTATCCCACTTTACCAACAGAGTTTAATGGTTCTGATAATATTGTCAGTAATGCACATGCTTGTAATAACCAAAGCTCTATCTTCTGCTTAATCATCAGTATATGAATATTAACATTACAAAATACTACATTTAAATATTTCTACGTATGGATTTATTTATTTATCTAACATTAATTGCACCCAAAAGTCATCTTGGGATGGCAGTATATTGCAGACATCAGTATAATCCCAAAACGCAATTTTGCTAAATTTAAAACTTTAAGGTTGAAATGTAAGGGAAGATTGTTAAAAAAAAAAAAATCACACAGCTTTCACTGACACATATCTTACCAGCAGACTTCACAGGTACCTATGGACCCCACTATCCCAGGTCTATAGAATGTTGTCTTTATGTTTTATCTGTCTTTAACTACAGGTGATTGATTGCCTGTATAGGCTTTGAAATATTTCCAGTCATGAACTTCATTATTACAGTCCATCGTCAATAAATAATAACTAGCAACCAACAATTTTGCCTGAATAACTTCCAGGATAGTGGGTTTTTTTTCCCTCAAATTCAAAACCTACCGAACTAGACTTCTCCATTAGAGTCATTCAAGTGATCCAGATTCTCAGTTAAAATGCTGCAGAACTACTGAATACAAGATTTAAATAGCAAGTCTCTGAAAGAAATACAAGTAAATTTTTGTGCTGGCAGAAGTCAGTATAGGGTTCATGGTTCAGAGTGGAGATTTTTCTGGATGTTCCTGTGATTCAAGGACAATGACACAAGACAAAATTATTTCAAAATGAGCTATGATCGCAGACCTAACTCTGATGCATGTCTATATTACATGATGGAAAAAAGCAAAGGATTACCTGAGCTGCTGCCAGACACGAGCCAGCCCTGATACCTTAAATGGCTACCTAGAAACAGAGACCAGACAGGAATAAAGGAATAAAGGAGGGATTTATTTGAAAGGCCTTCAGAGGTACACTCTGGGCTCCAGAGGCTCCTGCCTCAGTGCATCCCAAAATGGACAATGACAGCTCACGAGTTCTTCACACTTTGATATCAGCATGAATTCCCCAAGCAGAACCTAGCCAAAGATGGAATTTCCCCAAGCTTGCTCCCCTCTCCCCAAGATGAAGGTTTGCAGTTGTTGGGCCCAGGAGGGTCTGGGTGTCCTTGGAGAGTGAGCTGGAGAGGCTTTGTTATGTCAGTGTGAGCATGAGAGAACAGCACTGAACGAGCTCCAGGGAACTGCAGAGTTACACTGGGCAGTACAGGGTTAGAAAAATATAAAAGTTAAAACCTAAGGCATCAACCCAGCTACAGCAACTTGCCAAAATTTCCCCCTCAGACACATCTTCCCTGCTCCTGGATCTGAGTTCCTGTGTCTGCCCCAGGCACTGCCCAGTGCTTGTGTGGGGTTTTGTACCCATTTCCCTGCCACAACAGAGGTTTGGTGCTTACCACAAGCAGATGAGGCGCAAAACAAAGGTCAAAGAGCTCTCTGTATATTTTCAGTTATGGAATAAAGGCAGTTACTAATTCCCAGGCATTCCTGTACGTGGGCATTGATTTGGAATTGCAACCTAGACGTTTTAACACTGAATTAAACATCAGCTAGGTAACCCTGGTTCTGAGGAAATACCTGAGCCGGAATACACTGCTATACAAAGACAAATGCTAGATTCTCCTTTTTCCCTCCTTAATATTTCTTCTCCTCTCTGGAATTCATCTGTCAAAAAAATTACAATAAAATTCTTCAATAATTTGCACTTCTCACAGGCAGTTCTGATATTTTTGCTAGGCAACACCATACCATAACACATAATTTTCACTAGAACATCATTCACATCAGTATAACATAAAGAGATTGCTTTTAGAATCATTTTTCCCTGAATCAAATGCCATAATCAGGGAAAGGGGAAAAAAAATATATTAGGAGGAGATTAAAAAAAAGTCTCTTTTCTGTATCTATTCAAATATCAAATCTTTCTCCCAGCATTTTCTAATATTAATTTTAATATTTATTAATTGCAGTATGGGTCCAGATTTAGACTTCTAGATTCTGAAGAGAGGGTCAACTCTCTGCCTAATCTTTTTTTATCATTTTTGACCTTGTGAATCTGTACCTCTTCAACGTGAACTAGTTTATCTGGATACAATCCAGTGAAACAGTGAACCCAGTGGGTTCTGGATTCTATTCAGCTACTTCTCATAACTGGGTTTCATCTGAGTCACATCTGGTTGTGGTTTTGTTTCAATAAAAACCAGCTCCTGGACTTTGACAGAGCCATTTGGGAAGTAAGAAGTTGTGAAATGCCTCCTTAAATTAGAAGCTTCAATGGAAACTGGTGTGGAACTCTGTTTCAGAGATAAGTCATTAAATGTTTGTGTTCATAGAAATTGCAATGAATATGCACAATGCAGAAACCATCTGCTGGAAGAGTCTTATGAAAGATTAAACACTGAGTATACTGGAAAAATCCAGTGAGAATATCTTGCACAATTGGAAGTTAGCATTCTAGTGCCTACAGCAGTATGCAGAATGAAAAAAAACCATGGCACAAGCTCATTAATCATAAATCCTGTGAGTTTTCTAAAAAAATCTTGCATATTGTCAATTTATATTGGTCTGTTTTGTAAACAGTCTGTGAAGCCAAGAAACGACCAAGTTTTTTTACTTATCAGAAGAACTCATGGATTTCTTTTGTAATCAGGAACAAATCCAAAAGAACAAGCTCAGGGTGCACCTCAGTAATTATCAAGGATTCCCTTTTATCAAGGTTATGTTAATCTGTCCATTTTACTAGATAAAGTAACTTCCAGCAGCATCATGCCTCAAATAGTACTTTTAGTAGCTTTTTGTTCTAATCAGCCGATACCCCAAATATTTCACTGAGACTGGAAAAATCTGAAATGTGTGTAAAATGAAGAATTAAGAGGAAGCCAACAAGTGATAAAGTAAACTGCATTTTTAAGGAAATGTTTTATGCTTACTGATTTACAAAGTGAATCAATAAAATAAAAGTGAAGTTTTATATATACCAGAATACTCAAACTTCAGAAAATACAGGCACTTTTGTACAAACCAGACAGTTCCTAGTGACCTTTTATTCACTACACACAGAATTAGTTTCATGAGACTTTCCATGCAATATTGCTTCTACTCCAGATGGCTACCATCTAATAACCATCTATTTGCATTAATTTGAGGAATTATACTCCTTACTGACACATACTTCCTGCAAGACAGAAGATCATCTTGTTTAGTCAAGTGTCCACACATCATGAAATTCTGCTTTCTAAATGTTGCATGTCTGCGTTAGCTAAATAATGCTATTTCTTTTTTTTCTATTCCAGAAGAAATGGAATTTTCTATTCTATTCTATTCCACTGCTTTGAAATACAGTGACATTAAATAATACTCTTCCTTTTCCAAAACCCTTCTTCAAAAGCTTCATGAACTATGGAATGCAATTGAGTCACCTGAGAAATACAGCTTTTAAGTTATGTATGACATTAAAGAGCTTTTCAAAACACAGGCCAAAGACTACATCAGTCTGTGGAACTGGAAGCAGACAAAAGAAATTGTTGAACTTGTGTTCTGGCCAAATTATCAGGTAAAGATTTGTCTTGTTAAGAAGTGCTGTGGGATAAGCAAGAGTGTCAAGAACTCTGAGCTCTTAAATTTCCAGGGCTATCGTTGAGATTCATCCAGATATGACATGAAATTTTAACCAAAAAAACCAACCAAACAAAAAGGACAACCAAACAAGCCAACAAACCACCAAAACCACACAACAACAACAACACCACACACATGCGCACAAAAAAAGGAAACCACAAACTCCCCACCCCCAAGCACTCCATGTAACCACTTAACCAGCACACCCCCTCAGGCCTTTAGCACACACCAAAAAAAAGCCCAGTGCAGGCAGGAGCAGGCTCAGGCCAAGGTTGCCAAGGATGTTACTGCAGCATCCACCCCACCTCGGTCCCCAGAGGAGGTCCTGCCTGCACAAGGGTGGTACAGCAAAGCAGGAGTACCCCAGAGCACACAGCCTGCCTCCCTGGCACTGGAAGGAATGAGACTGTGGATGTCCCCTGTGGGAGCACCACGTCACATCTAACTTCTGAACTTTTGTTTGACCTCTTCACCCAGGAAAATCCCTCAGAATTTCCAAACCTTTTCTTCTCTAAAAAAAAATTACACAAGATCAGTGGGTCTCAAAATTATAGATATCCGAGGTAAGGGGCTAGACATTTCAATTTATGGTTTAAAATGTTAAGATTCCCAAGTCTGTTGTTTGATCTCATTTCTACTAATTTCCGATTGGACTCTGTGCCTCATATAATCCAACCCTTACTATAAAATTTTCCTAGGGTCACCCCTTTGCCAATTAAGCTAGTTGGCATCTGCAGAACCTCCCAGTCAATCTACTGTGCTGTTCCTTGTAGCACATCACCTCTTCCCCAGAGACCCCTCAACACCAGAGCACAGAAATACACCTGCTCCTGGGATCCTGCCCTCACGCACCACCACTTCCCAGTGTCCTTCCAAATCTGTGTTATTTTGTTTCTGCTTCTTCTGTTCTTGAAACAAAAGGATTTTGCTCAAAAGAGACCAAAGAAAAACACTTTTCATAAAAGCATTATTCTTATTTAGCAGTACAACAGGATTTGCACCTCTACTCTCTTGAAGCCTTTTAGACATTTTGATTCCAAAACCCTTAAAGTTCATTCTTGGCTGTGTTTTGAAACACAAAACAAGAGAAATTCACTGAAAAAAAGAGCTAAACATAATGAATTCTGAGGAAAAAAATATCAACCATATTAGAGCTCTGGAGTCTGGCATGACAGGTAACTATTTCTTTTCTTCAAAGACCTCAGTAAATCAGAGCAATGGTGCTGATGGCATGGGATAATTGTCTCTGATATGCTGCAGTGAGTGTTATTTATGGTTGTTTATAAAGTATGCTGTCAGAATGGCAGGCTGCCTAGAACCTCAGCCTTATTTATGGATTCTCCTGTCTTCACATGCCCTTTTCTATGCCAAATTAAAAAATCCCAAAAGTTTCAACTCTATGCTCTTGAAACAAGAGCTCTTCCTTCAGAACACAGAAGATTTGTTATATTACAAATCTGTTATTCTCAAGTTAGTCTGTGAATATCTATTGTGGAAAATATGTGCAGCTCCAGCAAAATACTTCCCACATTCTCTCTCAACAAAAGTCCAAATTCTGCACTGACTGATGACACATGTAATGCTACTTATGCCATCAGCATTATTATTGATATAACTCAGGACTTTTGTTAGGGGTTTTCAGAGATGCCAATGGAAATACATCAACCTGTTCCCCTACAATTTTAAAAATATGGCCCTAAATACCCAGTACCTGTAAGGCATCTTTGAAAACTTCTACATAAAACGTTTTGTACAATTTTCTACTTAAAATTGATAGTAAGTAGATAGCAAATATCTACTTTGCCAGCTATGTCTTTTATTTAAATTGGAAAAAAAGCCCAAAATCCACCAAACCTCTATAGACTTTCAGAAGGCAAAAGATGTTCTCATTTTCTGTCAAAGAAGCTTTAAACAAGCAGAGTTTTCAAGTTCCTTAAGCACACAACAGTTAAACACACAACAGTTTCTTTGGTAAAGTCTTGCTCTTCTTCAAAAATTACCATTTAGCATCAGAGCATGGCTAGCAGAAAAGATGCAGGAGAGGTGGAGCTGTTTGTTTGAAGTGCTAAATTGCAGAGCATGGGCATTCAGACAAGGTAGATCTGCAATCATCAGGGTTGATTTTTTTGATTGTTCTGAACCCCAAAGAACTGCAATAATGGCAGACACTTGAATCAGAATCAAAGAGTGATAAAAGTAAGCAGGCTGATATATTCATGCATATTTTTATATATTTTTGACACTTTGAAGATTGCAGATATTGTCTAATAAGGTGTAACTGGTCAATGATATAATAAAAATGAAAATAATTATAACAACTAAAGTATTTCAATATGAATATCATAGAGGGACCTAAAATATAAAAAAAATGTAAAAAATATATATGATTATAGAATAAAATATAAAACAAACAAAAAATGTCCCACTGCTTTCACTTCAATCTTTAGTTACAGTCTGGCATCTCCTAGCTTCATTAGAGAAGTGAGTTACATAGTTACAGTGTGAAAACACCTTTAGCAGTTTACTAAGAATATTTCCCAAAATATAATGAATTGCTTGTTGAGTTCATGAGATTGATTTTAATTGTACTATTTCTAGCCATGTTTTCAAAATACTGCATGAAGAATACACAAATGCATCCAACCATAAAATAAACTGGTCCCAAAATTCTCAAGAAAGCTAAATAACAGGACAGATGACATTCTTTCTTTCCATAGAAATATCTACTTTCTGAAGAAACTTTTCTTTCTTTAGGATTACTTGTTTACATTGCAAAGAATTAAGTATTCCCTGGTTGTTGGACAGAAACCCAAGGAGCAGATAACACCTGTAACTTCAATTAGTAAATCCAATTTGTAGTTGAAATTGAAAAGAACTCATCTCCTGAAGTTTCCGTCCTGTTGCTATAGAAGTAGCAGACATTTGAAGCAGACTGGTCTCTGCAAAACAAGACATTTCCCTCGTCATGGGACCATACAAATTAATTCACAGAAAAAGAGAATCTAGATTAAACAAGCTGTCAGCTATATGCACTTGCTTAACTTTTAACAGAACACAGCACAGCCATGGCATACAATCAGTCACATTTATCTCAGGCTTTTTGCCATTTTTTCTGCCAGATGTTATCCTACTTGCATCATTTCTTGCTGACCACAAGCACTATGTGGGGAGGATATTTCAAAGCCTAACCATTTGGGAAAGGCAAACCTTGGTTGGAATGCTCAGTAGTCCACTACTGCCCCTAGGAACAGCAAGAACCTGTAAACTGTACTAACCCAACAGATCTCCTTAAGACCCTCCCTTGTGAAATCCCACCCGGAGAAAGTGATTTTTAAAGTGATTGAACTGCATCAAAACAATCAAAGACTACACAAAACACATCATTTAAACTATGTGCTGGAAATCAGTTGCTGGCACTGGCAATCATCCAAAAATGCAGGTCCAAAGTATGCCTGTCCACACAAGCAGTGCCTAGAATAGGAGATTTCTTGGCTGAGTGGTCATTAGAACAATTCTTAAAGGCCTTGCACTCTTCCAGACTTTGTACTTCATATGCTGGAGTATGAAGCTCTTGCACAGAATTCTCAAAAAGGTAGGAAACATTTCTGATTTCTTTCTATAAATGTGGACATGGTCGACTTTTGTAGCGATAAAGGTGGAGAAAGAAGACAAACAGCAGTAAAATGCTTCACGGTAGTCACATAAAAGATACCAAGATCTCAAATTTAGGAGGGGAAAGGCATCCACAAGGGAAGAAAAAGGAAAATAATTTTAAAACAGTTTGCTTTTGGGATGTCAAAGTCAAATTCCTCATTTCAGAAATCAAAATCTTCATTCACTAAAAGAGTATGAAATAGAATAGAATATGATTCAGAGGAGAAGCTGGACACACAAACTCATCCCTCTACACAGGGATTAGTGAAGGGATAGAGGTAACTACAGCAGTTCTAGCTGGGCTCATGATCAAAGCAGATACACACAGACAGCAGTGGGAAAGAATTAGATTTTTCTTGCTCATTTGTGATACAGTCAAGAACATGCAATACAATGTGATCAAAGAGAACATAAAGGAATTGCAGGGTCTTAATCAGAAGATAAAAGACTTTTTTTATATTAAAAGAGAATAATGTAATTCTAGATCACTGACTAAGATCCAGAAGTTGCCCGGAATCTTGCCCAAACTTCCCCTCCCTTACCCACTGATTTTACATCATCTAGTAATCATGTGTTCTTTGCTGCTGGCTAGCTTTCAGCACAAAGACAGATGCCATGAGCTTCCTATTAGCACGACACAGGCAGGAGCAGCACTTGTAAATCAACATGATGGATTGCTCCAGGAAACGAGATCCTTCTGATTGCAGCATCAGGAAACACAGAAAGGGAAAGACTCTCCTCTGCTTATGGCAGCATATCACTGATGTTTTAAATCTTCCTAGAAGTATACGTATATAGTTGAGTATTACGTATTTGGGAAACATAACAATCAGATCATTTCACAGAAGAATAGAATGGTTGGGGTTCAAAGGGACCTTACAGATCATCCAGTTCCAACCTCCATTCCACAGGCAGGGACATCTTCCACCAGACCAGGTGGCTCAAAGCCCCATCCAACCCTGCCTCAAACATTTCCAGGGATGGAGCATTCACCAGTTCTCTGGACAACCTGGTCCAGAGCCTCACCATCCTCACAGTAAAGAATTTCTTCTTAATATCTGAATTAAACCTACTCTCTTTCAATTTGAAGCCACTCCCCTAGTGTTAAACTGCAGAGCACAGGCATTCAGACAAGGTAGATCTGCAATCATCAGGGTAGATATTTTTGATTGTCCTGAACCCCAATAGTTGTAGTGATAGTGTCTTATCACTACATTCCTGTGTAAAAAATCTCTCTCCATTTTTCTTGTAGGCTCCCTTCAGATACTGTAAGGGTGCCATAAGGTGACCCCAGAGCCTTCTCCTCCAGGCTGAGCCCAGCTCTCTCAGCCTTTCCTCAGGAGAAGGCTCCAGCTAAGATAGTGTCTCCTCTGGACAGGTCAATGTCCTGTGTGAGCTGAGAACTCTGCTGGGGTCTCAGGAGAGTGGAGGGGAGGGGTGGAATCACATCCCTGATTCCTGCTGGTATCTTGTACAATTATATCACACACCATTCTACCTCCAGCAGATAACTGCTTTCACTGTAACTACTCTCTTTCTTTGCAATGCTTGAAGAAAACCTTAGTTTCTTGTTCTTCTCTTTTTGAGACTAGACATGGAAAGCTAAGACTCATACAATCACCAAAGTCTGAAATTAAGAGCCATCCCAACTCCAGGATAAGAAAGCATACTGTAGATAAAAAATGCCACTAGACATTTCTGCTTACAAGGACAAAAAATACAATATCCAGCTTAAAATATATATCAAAATTAATTTGCTAGGAATACTTACAAGATACACAACAAACTCATATGGCTCTAAAAGTCAGCAATATCTTTCATTAACAGTAAAAGGACTATACAAGTGTTACCTGTGAAATAACATTCTACAATAGCATACCAATAATCATAGCATCCCACGAGCTAGAAAACTGTAAGGATAAACATCACACACAAAGATATGTTATGTACAACTCCCAAAGTGTTATAGAGGAATTAAACTACACAAAGCAGGTTCAAACTTCCGAATGCCTACAACCTGCACCACCCTGCTGCCTGTGTGTTTCGTTTGAAAGGCTGCAGAATGAAAAGAAAGGTGCAGGTGCCAATCTGTGCTGCCTTGTGCTGCATTACTCCTTATGCACAGAGAACATATGGAGTTGCAAAACACATTCCTCTGTTTCTTCTGAGGAAGGGTTTTATTGTACTAAAATCCTGACCTATTTTGTGATTAATGGTCTAGTTTTAGGAGAAAAAAAATGGTTCCAGTTACCTTCACTGTATCTTTAGACGTTTTTATATTATTACCTGCATTTCAGTTTTCTGTAAGATCAAAACAAAATAAAGCTTCATTTAAATCTAATCTATTTATATACAGATGGAGCCTCACACTGAGTGTGGCTTGAATAGCTCCCCAACTATTCAAGTTGACTGATTAAACCATAAGTGAGCCCCTTGATGAAGTGTAGCCACGTAAGGAATCCATCCTGCACACTTCCTTCAGAAAGGTGTTTCACATGTGCCAGCTTAAAGGTCTTTTCTGAGCAGTTTCAACTACTGACTTCAGCAAACAAACCTGGGAAGCGGGCAAAGTGCTTCCTTTTCTGCATCTGTTTTCTCCACCTGTCAGTGCCTCATGCATTCCCCCACAGTTACACAAGAAGCAATGCATCAACAGCCTGCCCAAAGGGTTACAGGTGGCCCCAAACAGGCTGTTACTGGCCCAGAGGGCTACAGGTGGCCCCAAACAGGCTGTTACTGGCCCAGAGGGTTCCAGGTAACCCCAAACCAGAGCCACTATTAAGTGCCACAGCGCTGCGCTTCGAGCCCTGTGGTACAGCTGCTCTGCCTATCAACTATGCAGCACGGAAAAGCTTACAGGAAAACCCCATGTGGTTCCCAAAATTATCCCTGACATTTCCCAGCCACACGAGAACTAATTCTGACAAGTGGGGTTATCTAGTTCTTTGATTGGTTGGGAGCTTTTTCATCTATTAAAGATTTGCTGATTCACAGATTTAAAAGGATGAAAATGAAAACCTTTTCACCTTTAGAGAGCATGAAACTTCCTTCCAGCCTAAGAGCAGTTACAGAAAATACATATTACAGAAAAAAGCCAATAATTTCATCATGAAATCACAATAAACATCAACAAAGGAAAATTTGACCTTTTGTCATCATACATTACAAACACTTCTAGGTGATGGGAGTTTTACCTTCAGTTTAAGTATGACCTGATAATTCCTTCTTCCAACAGAAGCATTTCCTTAATAATAAACAATTAAAAAGATTAGGTACTTATGATTCAATCAAATTTATACCTTGTGTCAATTTGTCACGTATCCTTTAATTTAAAAAGTCAGCTGAGACATATCCTAACAACAGAAGCTGCAGTGTCCTCTGTTTTAGAGATATTTTCTTTGATTTACTCCCTGTAAATCGCATTAACATACTGTAAACACTTGTCTCCTTGAGTGAAATCTTTATCAAGTGGTTTTGTAAACACAATTTTTTCAAACAAAAACTTGCAGTTTGGTTTTTAAGATATGCAAAATTTATAAAAGTTGATAGTTTTAGAAACATCACCATGAATCCTGCAAACATGCCTCGGCACTCCATCATTTTATTATTAGGTCAATCCAAGACAGCTGGACCAAAATGAAAACACGCTGACAATCGCTGAAGAGGGATGCACATACTCCTGTAAGCTCTCTTCAGGTTTCTTGTCTATAAATACACATGGAATTTTATTGAGGGCTGAGGACATGCAAGTTACCATAAACCAGTTAAATTTGCAGTTGTGGAAATCTTTTTAACGTAGGACAGGTTTTACCACTTCTATTGCCATATTCTCTTAAGAGCCTACATTAAAAATTAGCTTACAGCACATAGAAAAGTTTGCTTGCTTCTCTTTTATGATTCCTGAGTGAAAAGGTTCACAAGGGCTACCCTCCTAGAAGACTGCACATGTTGTCATGGCAAATTTTAACACTCCGACTGCAACTACAGGTTAGAAAGAAGAAAAAAACTACTTTCTCCCATGACAAACTTAGGAGGTTTGATGCTGTACAAGGCACTTTTTAAACTGCCTTGGAGGCGAATTTCTGACAGCTTCCATCCTTGCAGCCAGTGAGGACAGATGGTTTAAATCTGCATTATTTCACTGGTCTATTGAAAAAAATGTAAATTTATTCAAAGGATCCAGATTTGTGTCTTCCTTTTCCTGCAAAACATAAGAGGGATTGAAATATCCTCGATAAATAATTTGAGCGATATATAATCACAAACTAGAATATTCCAGTACGTAAACAGCGCTGCAAATTCCTATAAGATCAGTATCTCATTCTACCATTCACAGGCCTCAGATAATCTCCAGAAGGAAACCTGTCCCAGGAGACATGGCCACACTCAGCAGCGCAGGGGAAGCATCAGCACATTTATAGAAAGGTTCCAGAAATTTCCTTTACCTTCAGAAAGACCGTGTGCCCTGCCAACAAACTTCAGAATCAGCTGAGGGTTCATCTGCACAAGAGCTCCCACCTCACTGAACCTGCTCCAGCTGCATCTGTGGTAACCCCCATGGAAACCTTTGTGTTATTTCTGGGAGTGCACAGGTTGCTATGGAGGCTGAGTGCCACTGTGCACGTGGGTCTTCATTATCTCAAAACAGCTTCAGTGGCTGCTCCTGGCTCCACACGGCCATGGTCTGTCTGTGATGCCTCAGGTGTTAACTTTTATATTTTTCTAACCCTGTACTGCCCAGTGTAACTCTGCAGTTCCCTGCAGCTCGTTCAGTGCTGTTCTCTCATGCTCACACTGACATAACAAAGCCTCTCCAGCTCACTCTCCAAGCACACCCAGACCCTCCTGGGCCCAACAACTGCAAACCTTCATCTTGGGGAGAGGGGGGCAAGCTTGGGCAAATTCCATCCTTGCCTGGCTTCTGCTTGGGGAATTGATGCTGATATCAAAGTGTGAAGAACTCGTGAGCTGTCATTGTCCATTTTGGGATGCACTGAGGCAGGAGCCTCTGGAGCCCAGAGTGTACCTCTGAAGGCCTTTCAAATAAATCCCTCCTTTATTCCTGTCTGTTCTCTGTTTCTAGGTAGCCACTTAAGGCATCACCTGGAGAAAGGCAGGATAATACCAGTCATTAATACCAGTTATCATGGTAAAATGATAACACCAGTCACCCTGCCTGGCTGGGCTGCTGGCAGCTTGGGCAAGCTAGAAGCCAGAAACACAAAGAGCTGTTCTTTAACAAAAGCGGCACAGCATGGCAGAATCAGACCTCACATTTCTTCTTTGCCAGGCACAGAGGCGCAGATAAAAGTTTATTGTACTTTATTAACTGAGCAGTGGAACAACATTACTATATTTTTTTTTAATTTTAACAAATATTATTAGTATATTAAAATATCCTCGACAAGTTGTTTCAACACAGACATAAAGTGGCACCATAGCTTGCTAACACTCAGCACGGACCGTTTTATCTTTCACCGGGAAATATTGACACATTTTACAGCACTGTCATGGCTTTATGAACCTGTCTCAATTTACTCACATCTTTTTGAGCTGGTGACTCCAGAACTGAATACACTATTCTACTTTGATTATAAAGGTGACAGATGAAATGAAAATAATGTCTCTAACATACTTTTGTTTTTTTCAACCAAAAAATATATTATCCTTTGATGCAACATCACCTTAAATGCAGTGTACATTTAACAGACTCAGGATCAACACCAGTACAATTTTGTAATCATTATTCACCCATTCCTCCAAATACCTCTTCACTATCACTTTCAATAATTTTAAATTTTCTTCCTGGTCAATGAAAAAGATGTTCCAAATATTACTCTAAAAAAACGAACTATTAAGACTCCAAATACTGCTAAAACTACTAACTTAGGAATTCCTTTTATTCAAGATCCAGCACTTAGCATCCTTATGTCTCCTCACCCAAAATCTTAAACAAGTTCTTACAGGAATTTGTCACATAAAACATCATTGCCTGTATCAGACAATCTAAATCACATTAAAAATTATACCAAGCCAACTTGGCAAGATTTATCTTCTATCAAGCCTGTTCAAGAGCCGTTAATTATACTTCCCAATTTCAACTCTATTATTCAAGCCTTTTTTCAATCATTCAATTATTTTGCATGGAGTGAAGTAAAGATAAAGATTCTAAGTCATAACAAATGGAAAAAGTGTTAATTTTCTTTTGATCTTTTGAAGGAAACCTTTTTCATTTTTTCTGAAAAAGAACCAACAAAATTTCAATTTCCAAGTTCTTATTAAAGCAATCTTTAGAGAGAAACCTTTGAATATTAAGTGGGTTTTCTGAATGCTTTTCCAATTTTTGTAACATTGCCTGTGCTCATTCAGTTATTTGTTATACAATGTTTTTATGTAAAATTTTCTTAGAGTGTTTACATTCCATGTATTATTAACTGCATCACCAATCACAAGTGTGATACAGATGTTTAATTTCATTCATCCTCACCTGGGTTGTGGTAATTGCACTCATCTATTCCATTTCAGTGTAACAGAACATGTTAGTTCTGTTAAATCAACTCAATACCATAATCAAACTCTACCCATTTAACCAAAACATTCAAGACTTAGATATTTTTAATGTATTTTTCTTTTCTATCATCTTACTTTCTGTAATTATTAACTCTTACTTTGTAATTTCTCTATTTTTGTAATGTTCCTTTGGTTAAAACTTGTTTTATAACATTATATCATATCTAACTTCTCTCTGAAGTTGAGCTGGGTTTATTTGTTGTTTTCAAAAGTAAAATGGGATCTTACATGGCATTAGGCTTTGCTATGTAATTCACCAAATATTCTGTAAACTTCTCAGTTTTTATTCTATTATCTTAATTTAATTTTGTCTTCTAATTAATTTGATCATATTTCTTTAAGTGGGCAGAGTACTGTCAAAGTCTTTGCACTGAGCTGTGACAATCTTCATTTTCAGTCTGGATGGGGTACAAATTAATACTTTTTTATTAGTACTATTCAGGCTACAATAGGATCAGGAATTGCCTTCTAGGATACTCAGGCACTTTGAAATAACTCTCCATTTAGCTGAATGCAGGGTCTAGCACAAAAACTTCATGCACAAATTTCCATGATCCCTACAATAAGGTATATTTTTTCTCTTGTTCCATGTAAATAAGCTCTTAGAGAGCAGTGTCTCTGCTCTTGGGTCTGATCCCAAAGCAGACTCCCACTGTTACCCATTGGCACCACAGCTCTTGCACGATGTGTCCACCAGCACTGGAAGCTTCCCAGGCTGCTGCTAATTAAAATGGCTAAAACTCTATTTGGCACCAAGTATTGTTTTCCTCCCCTTCTGCCCCGTAAGTCTTGCTCAACATGCTAAATACTGAGTCACGAGAGTCACTCCAATGGGCTTCAGTGTTGCCCTGCTGGTAATTTATTGTATTTATTAGTTCTTCTCTGTGGTCGCTGAGCAGCTTTTACAATGCCCTCTAAACAGTCTCACATGAGAGTGCCAAGAAGTTGTTAATTCACATGAACTTTTTGTTTAATTCACTTTTTAACTTTACAGCCCTCACTCTAGTCTTATTTACAAGAAGGAATACGTCAGAATCATCAGGATGGGCTTGAAATTTGTTCTACTCTGTGGCCCTACTGCAGCATTCCTTCTGATATCTATTTTGTTATAAGTATGCTGCCCTCTCACTGCGACTGAATTTATATCCCCTGTCCTTCTGCCCCTAAAAAGCATTTCCCCAACCACAAATAGTGTCTCCTCTTCTGAATTGATGATTAATCTGGAGAGAAGCTAAACTATATTTGACATATTTTTTTCTTAAGAAGCTTTGATTTTATGCAATGGAATATATTTACTCTTGGGAATAATTTCTTTGTTAGACCTTTACACATATCTGTTTAAAGATTTGATTCAATCTTAGATCATTTCCTTCTTTGAATAATTTTGCATATTATATTTTAAGACTTTTTTGTGTCAATGAGCATGCTTTGTTTGCACATAATTTCAATAGATATTAAAAAAAAATTCCAAAGCCTCTTCCCTCAATGCATTTGCAGTTTCCAACTTACATCTTCAAGCTATTCTTCTCCAAATAGCATCCAGATGTCTCTGTCTGTACATGTTAGTAACATGTAAATATCAAAAAAAGTCAAATCACTATTGATTTACAACACAGATAATTAGGGATGAATGTGTAGTAAAGCTTTTTAATAGAATCCTGTCAATCATTTCCAAGCACTGCTTTCTCATTATGTATTTGCTGAAACCATATGATGGAATTCTGCTGGTGACATTTGAGTGATAGTGACTTTGATTTCAAAGGAAATGTTTCAGGTTCATTTCATTACCTTGGAAAAGTAAAAGCAAATTTGCCTTATAAAAAGCAATTACTTCTTAGCTGACCAGTGCACAATAGCAATATAAAAAAAGATTTCTCGTTCCACTATTCAAATCCTAAACTAGCAAACTAGTGTTTGATTTTGCTTTAAACCAATTTTACCTTGTTTGAATTGCAAAACCATTTAATCTTCATAAAGTAGGTTATTATAATGGAGATCATATTTTATTGGTACAGTACACCAGCCTGGGACAAACAGGGAGTTTTGTGGTTTGGGTTTTTTGGGGGATTTTTGTCTGTTTGCATGTTTTTATCTTTGGAAGGAATGCTTAAATCTGTAATATCCACACCCTTGAGGTGTGCAACATTTTGAAAGTTGTAAAAATACCTGTAATAAAAAGCATTCCAACAATAATAAACAAATACAGGAATTCACGCTATATGAATTGCTACATGTCATATTACCAACATCTCAGATGACATACAAAATATAACATTTTTCTTCTCACTATTGTTGTAAGACCCGCAATAAATAGGAGTTAAGTACTTCACTTACATGGTTTCTACAATGAGTTGCCTAAATTCAACCTTTGTTCCCAAGCTTGATAACCATAATTCACAATTACATGGCAACAAAAGAATAACATTTGAAGAGGATTCAGCATAAAGAATTATAACTGCAATCATTTCAGGTAATTCAAGTACCAAAAATTCTCTTTTCTTTAACATTTAAACACAAGTTGAGAATATTATATTTTATGTTACTTACTAGTCATGTATACCAATTTAATTACAATTTCCTTGGAGTTGTCAACATGAGGTTACTGAGTATCATCACAGTATTCCTCAGCATCTTCTATTATAAAGTCACATTGAAAAATAAATAGATCAATATGCAATTATAAGCATCACCAACAAGAATATCATTCAGAAGGTCTCCACAATTCATTACAAAAAATTGAAAGAAAATCACAAGAAGTTGCTATGTTTTCTGACCATAATTTAAAAAGTGACTAAAATAAAATCCCTACTTATCTCTGTAATACAGCATGTCTAAATGCATAAATTGTAGGTAAGAAACACAATTCCAGGGCTTTTTGAATCTCTCCAATTGAAATAATCTAGAATTAAGATGCATAAATTGAAAATAAAATTAAGTGGAGAAACCATGAAATCTATAGTAATACAAACCAGGAATTCAAGAAAAAGCTTTAGAGAACAAGCAAAATGAAATATTTTGAGCTAAAAGCAGAGCACTTTCTCCCTGCATTTGAGCGCAAGATGTGAACAGATACGTGTCAGCAAATGTAAGATTTTAAGAGGTGGTCCCAAATTAATTTTTTCCCTTAAAAAGTAATGTAAAATGAATTTGCAGCTTTGACTTTAGGAATAGAGAGGCATTTAACACAAGCAGGCACTCAATTGTCGAGGACTGTACAAAATTGGAGATTAACACATAATTGTTGCACTTGTGGAAAAGGTTAAGGAGAGACTGCGCTGAAGCACAAACAATGAAAATATTTCAGGCAGTCCCACAAACCCACTGAAGCTGCTGTTTTCTGCATGCCTTTTGTACATGATGCAAGCAGAGGGGCCATATTAGGACTGAGTTTATGATCTGATAACAGAGAGAGTTAAGCATTATCTCAAACAAAGTGAGGCAGTTCATCTTTGTTGCTGGGCTGGAGTAATTTCCTGGCCACACAGCAACCTTCCTCTTAAGAAAAGTTCAAATTACCCTGTTACTTGGCATATAACCCAGTTAATTTTCCCTTTGCACACACATGTAAACCTAAAATGTTCTGGGACCAGGAGATACAGTAAGGAACTGCAGACCAATGGAGAAAGAGCAAACAGACTCTGCTAGTGATCATGGGAAACTAAATCCAATTGTGTACCTAAATCTGAAATAGGAGAAACCATCAATGCCGTGGCCTTCCAGCAAAGGACTTGAAAGTTACGAATCATCATAACCATAGACAGAAAATAAACATATAAAAATACTTTTCCCCGACAAAAGCCATGTCCAAACTTCTACGTACTAAAACCTAAACTTAGCTGAAATAGGAAACTTGAAATTTAGATAATCAGAAAGTGAGAGGAGAAAACATCTGACAAATGTTTTGTTAACAAGGACAACATTTGAACTTGTCTGCTAATAAACCAATCCTGCATAATCCAGAATCTGAAGTCATCAACAACGTAGTAGCATGTAAAGGAAAATTGAAAATCCTTCCATTTAAGAGAGCATTATATTGCAAGTCAACAAGTTATTTCATACAGAGGTGCAGACAATCCCTTCCACTGAATAACAGACATTACAAGGCCAAGCAGAAATGAATTAACACTGTCCTTGAATCAAGATAAATGTCAAATGAAATTGTACATCATCCTCAGGAAAAGAAAAAACAAATTATGATTCTCAGATATAAATATTAAATGAGGGGAACCAGATATTTCTGAAAGAGTGCTATGTTTAAATCCCTGTATAACACAAAATTAGTACGGTGAGATTCAAAAGGATTAAAACCACTTAGCTGCAAAAATATATCAAAGAAATAGTTAACATAATATCCTGGCTACCTAGAAAGTGACAAAGATACTTCAAATAGAAAAACAATTTCATTACTTCATTGAAGGAATTAAATCTCCCTATTAAAAAAAAATCTTTTTCCACTATTCTTTATTCAATGACATTTCTGTTTCAAAAGGATGTCCCTGCCTTTTCCAGACGTTTTTTAAACATTATGAAAAATTTAAAAATTTTTCATAATAATATTTTAATAATAATAACAATACAAATTTTTATCCCCTCTTAGGCAAAGTGTCAAAGTTTTACAAGAACAAAAATAGAAATGTGAGGGTTTTCTCTATATTAAAAGGTATTTTAATTTGTGCTACATATTAGCTTCCTTCTATTATTTCCAAAGAACAATAGAAAATAATTTTAACTGGGTTATCAGAAAACTCCCTTATATGCTGTTGCTTTATCTTTACTATGCTTATGACAACTTTCTTTCATAAATTATTTCTACATAATGCAATAATTGATTTGTAGACCTTAATAATTTCATGGCAAAAAAAACCCTCAACAAAACACACACCACAGATAGGTAGAAGGAAATAATATAAAAGGAAATCAAAGTAAGACTTTACTGTAATAGAAGAGCAACAGTGATTTCATCAATAATAGGAACTCTTTCTCCACACAGCTAAAATCAGCTACAGATATTTGTTTCAGAGAATTTTAATGATGTTTGTGGATTTCCTGTCAATAAAAGAGCCTTAAGAGCAATTCTTCTTTAGGAAAGATATGTGGTTTTCAGCTATGTAAATCATAGCACTTCCAGCAGCAAAAATGCTGCAGTAATGGTGATTGTCAAAAGACATGATACCAGTTAAAATAAATCAAGGGGGAAAGGTTGCAAATGCCTTATAAAACTCAACCTCAAAGATGCCAATGATGACAAATCCTTTGACACATTACCACGAGCAGGTCTCTGTGACACTGCAGCTGAAATTCTTACCACCAGTGGATCAGAAAGGCCACAAATGTTCACTGCCTCCCATGGTCCTTATCCCTCCTATAATTTCAGCCTGAATTACAAAACATTTTTCTTACCTCTGAGGGAAAAATCTAACTCACACAATTTTTAAACATACACTACATCAAAGTGGTTACAGAGATTCCACGAATCTCAGCACAGTAACAGAGGCACACAATTAAATCCGTATCACAGCAGACATAATAACCTGCTGCCGCTTGAGCAGAATCAGATGGGTGCTCATTAAAATCTAGAGCTGGAAGTTAAAAGGAAGAACTTGGAGAAGTCAAGCTGTCCTCAGATCTGAAACACCTTTTGATGCAACACAGAGGTGATCAAGTCAAATTCAACCAAAGGAAAAAATGAATAATCAAATTATCAAAAAAAAAAAAGGGGGGGGGAGGAAATCACCACATCATAAAGGTAAAGATTAAGGTAAAGTGTGCCAAAAACCATTTTTTTCTGATTGACTGAATTTAGTGCTTCTGAAAAGGAGTCAGATTGACATAAGCAGAAACCAAACCCTTTTGTTCCCAGAACAAGCTCAGTACAATCAGCATCAGAAAGCACAAACTCCTGCCACTGACCAGCCACACAGCTAAACCCAGACCTGGCAGGGGCAACTTTCCTGCAGGGATAAAACAGAAATTCATCTTCTGTCTTCATCCTAACCTTGTTCTCTCCTGCAAGACTGTCAGCTAGTGAAATAGCTGGTAGGGGTTGGTATGACCTAGTTTATAGATATCCATATTGCAGAAGAGAAAGAGCAGCAACTGATTTACACAGGACATTCAATAATCATAAAGGCTGCTTACAGCCAAAAGCATGAATTTTTGTTACATTAACAAACCTTAAGTGGATTCAGCCAGAAACCACTTAATCTTACACACACCTTCATTTTCTGATGAGCTATGTTCTACCTGCCAATTTTGGCCTAGTTGTGGCCAGATACTTATGAAAATCCTAGTAACCCCACTGTTTGATGGCACAAAGGTACCCTCTCTTGTCTGCAATGTGGAAATACCTACCTATAAACTGTACATGGCCTGAGCAGTGAGTTTTCCCCACTGCAGAGAGCCCATTTTTCTCAGTCCTTCTGCAATTGCAGAGCTGCCCCCTCGCCTTGGCATGGGTTGGCCCAGCATTGACACTGCTCTCCCTCGCCTCTGGTGGTTCCAGAGAGATCCCCACACACATCCTCACACGGCAGGACACAGCCTCAGAACGCCAGCCTTTTGTCTGTGTCACCTCCCTTCACAAGGGGACAAGGTTACGCAGAGTGCTACGCCAAAACCTGTGGCAGCGAGACTCAGAACACGAGTTTTCATCGTCCTGTGGCAGACAAAGCACAGGATCACCCAGACACCGACTCAGTGCTGCAATGCCAGACAATAATGCAGCTCACTCTCCCTCGCAGGGTGTTAAGCACTGCTTGTGTTGAGTGTTATACTGGAGCACCTGCTGCCAGTGAAATAGTCTGCCCTGCAAACATTTGGTGGCATTGTGCTGCTTCAAATGGTCATCATCTCCAGCGACCTAGTGAGAAAATGAAATGCAGTTTCTCTTCTTTCTCGGTTGTTCAGACAGAGTATCAATGAAATTTGAAAAGAATTTATATATGCTTCAGGTCAATGAATCCACTTGCCTCCGAGTAGGTATTACGAGCACTGACAGAATCAGGATCCAAGCAATTAGCAGTCTTGACAGAAAAGCCCTGATTGGGCTGTGTTAACATTATACTGCAGTGCACAAAGGCATGAGAGCTGCCAAGACCCTGCCACATCCCCACTGATGGAAGACGACTTTAAAAGCTTACCAGTCAACATGTGGCCCTCCAACCTTTCAGTATAAACATTTCATTCATAGTTTGCAGCTTTTACTGATTTTGCAAAGAGATCTTAGAGAGGCTACAATCAAAGCAGCACTTGCCAGGAAAACCTAAGTCATTAAGAAGTGTTATATAAACACACAGAGCCAAGCTCAAATGTCAGAGATCAGTATTAGCTTCTTACATAAGCTCTTGAGTATTTTGCAACAAATGCATGATTACCAAACTATGGCAGATTACTGAGTCACTGATACATATCACACACTTAGAAATTGCCTTACGTTCCAGACCAGATTATTTCAATTAACTATGAGTTATATTACTCCTTATCAACATACTATGGAACAGATAACTTAAAGTAAAAAGGGACAAATGGGATTTGTTTTCATACCCAGCCCATTTTCACTTTAACAAATGTTTAAAACAATGTCCACCTTCTGAAAACAAATCTTCCTTCCTTGCTTCCTTTTTTATTAAGAGTGAAAATAAAGAGTGATTCTGAAATGCAAGGTTTTAACTCTATAAATATGCAGCTCCAAATGTTGAACAGTCAAGCAGAAAGAAAGGTCTTTTGTAATATACAAAGGGTTTCAATACCACTTTTTCCCTCTTTTTTACTGAGGAAATACTAAGTGACCCTTGTACAAATCCACAGTATTCATGTTATTATTTGTAAAAGTGTGCATCTGACCTTGGACTCTGAACATATTTTAATCCATTTACTCTTTTCTTTAACAACGTGTACAGACAATTGGCTAAGCTTCTCTTAAGTTTCTGCTAGATATGCATGCTCATTTAAGCCTTTTGTGTCTCACACAGTGTAACTAACTCCTGAGCATTTACCTAGCTCTAGTTCAGAACTCCAAGGCCCCTCTGGAGCTCCCTTGCAAGCTCCAGGCGCAGCCCTGCACAGCAGTGTGCCACTGCCAAAGGGAAAAGCCCAGGGCCTGAGCCATGTAATAAGGCCCAAAGAGACCCAGACGGCCAAGGAACACTCTCTTACCTTCAGGTCTTCTTTGGGCACTACAAAGATTCCTTGCCACAGATCTCAGTGTAAAAATTCTGACTTCTTCCCTATCCTTGCCATACTGAAACATTTGTCTTTTCTCCCAGTAGCCCAGTGTGAGGCAGGAGGCACTGCCTTCAGTGGAGGGTGTAGGGCTGGGCAGAAGGGAAAAGTCAGATAGACAGCTTGTATGCTGGCTTAATTTTTATTATTTCTCCTTGCATTGCTGTTAATGAAAAGCAAATATGCACCACCCATAAGCATTAAGAGGTCTGGGAGACAACCCCGGCCTTAAGTTTACAAAGTGGACAAAATAGTTTTCAGGGTCTAGAAAAGAAACTGAAGACAAAGTACAACTACAAAGGGGGAGCTCATTAAAGTTAAGCCTGTTCAAGGTAGCAAGAAAGTCAATGAAAGAAATGCCTCTACAAATTATTTGCAGCATAAACTGGTTATGCTTGGGAAAAACAACTCTCCTTGTTCTCCACAAGGAAGCACACGTCAGACTCTAGGCTGAGAGCTCTTCTAAACAGTTGGCAGCACGAGCAGTTCAGACTGTCAGCAGCAGTATGTTTCATGTTACAGCATTTGCAGATATAGAAATTAAATTTATTGCAATAATTTTTAGTGGGGAACTGAAGTAAGAGTATTCATAAAGTCAGACATTGTTTCTCCTGGTATTGACAGCTCTACCAAGCCTTTCTTGCTCCTGAGAGGACCAGAGCTCAGAGCACACAAGGCTGACAACACTGCTGTGTTGGGCACAGACAGACTTGTTTGTGCACCTGGGTCTGAGCTGTCTGAGGGTTGCCATCACATCCCCTGAAACATGGGCACTATTGACAAGAGGAAGAAGTCCTGAGTTTTAATTGTCACCCAAGGGGTTATAAGCAACTTCTCGGTCTGCCCTGGACTAGAAGCATTGCTGTGCTTCAGTGAAGGATTACTGGGTTTCAGCTGAAGGGAAAACTGAACAGCAAAAAATTCAGATATCGCAAGAGCAGATTCCACAGTAGTCCTTCTGCAATCATCAATTCATACATTAGGATATCCCTTGGACTCCAAATTGCTTGGTAAATAGGATGGATGAAACTCAGCAAACAAAAGAGTATTTCATTTCATTCTATCTCCATTATGCAATGTGATGCCTCAGGTCTTTATTGCCACCTCAAAAACCTACCACGATACCCCAATTTTAATTCTTCATAAGTTTTTTTCTGTGAAGTTTTCTGCTGTATCATGTGATGATACAGCAGAAATGAATGATCAACAGCCACCAGTTAATTGACCATCAGGATGTAAAGTTGCATTCCTTTATCTCTAGGGGAGAACCAAGTGCAGAGAGTACCTGTGCCCTGTTATCACAGGGTGACACCGACGTGTCCTAGAGGCATTCACAGCATTTGAACAAGCCAGGAGCAGTTTGTCTATGACACATGTGAATTCACAGGACATTAATCCTGCTGCCCAAAGCTAGCTATGCTACATTTACTGGTGCTTTGGTTGTCCTCATAGCTCACTGTCCCCACAAATGTAAAGGCTTTATACACACTTGAGGAATCTGATTTAAAGCAGTTCCTTTTTTTCTGAGTATTTGGCACTCTATGGTACTTTGAAAGATGTGATTGATATCACATAACCCAGTATGCAGCAATTCTGAAAAACCAGCCCTTGGATTCCATGAGAAGTTTAAGGTCCTACCCCACTCTTGAACAAACCCTGTCAGCAGGAGCACAAAAAAACCCCATTACTGAGAGATGAAAAATCATCTAATTCACATGAACCTGGTTATATAATTATATTAATTACCTTAATCAGATTTCTATTAATAGGTTAAATTTATCACGTGGCTTCACGTCACAAAGCAAAGAATTTCCAAGGTGATTTTTGACTGCAGTGGCTTGTCTTTTCACTATCAGATTCTCCAAAAGATAAAGAAAATACCCTACATGCAATATCACCCTGATATTTTCACCATATATCCTCATAATGAATAAAGCAATATACATTTGAGAAGTTGGAAATTCTGTTACTCTCTTCATGTAAGACTGTACCATCATTTCAATGCACAAATAAAGGATTTGCCAAACTCTTCATATTAATTTGATTGTGAGACACCCAAGTCACAAGTCTACGTAGTTAAGACCTCTTTCCAAAGGAAGTCATCATCAGCCTGCTACTAGAATTCTTATAAATCATAAATATTCTTTATATGTTTAAGCATCTGCATGAAGTCCATAGCAGCTATTTGAAAGCTGTTAGTTCTGTGAGATACCCCATGTAGAAATAATGCAGGGCAGAACTCAGAAAGGGTAAAAGAAGTGCAAGTTCAATCTGTGCTTCTTTACACAAGTCAGCAGCCCCTGAATGCCTTTTCAGATGAGTGGTATCCAGTGTAACAGTCATAATCCTAAGAGACAATCCATGGGAAATGAAATCCCAGGCAAGCTCTGACAGAAAGGTGCTGCTTCGAATCGTGCAATACAGTCATATTACTTTTTATAAAAAGGTACCTTTTTACTCTAATAATTTTTCATTTATGAGCTAAATCTTAAATATGAAAAGCATATATTCAGGTCACTCAGATGATAAAGGAACGTTTCCTATATATGATGAAACAAAGGTGGTGACTCACTGTCAGCTTCTGTAAGGACGTTTTGAAATTGGTTCTACTGATTACAGGGAAAACAAATTTCCTCCAACCATCTGCTTTTTGTTCTATTGAATAAGATAACACATTTGGCATATATTTGGGATGCATAACTGGATTTATTACAGTTTCATATTTTATTATGCAATTGATTTGTAAAAGTCTCAAAATTATGGAAAATGCTCTGATGTATTCTCCTGTTTTGAAAAGATACAGATTACATATATATGCAGACTACTGCTACAATCGAATTTCTTTTAGTAATGACAATACAGTGATAAAGGTCACATTAACTTCCATTCTTGTATGCTTTGTTATTTGTAAAATCATTTTTATCCTAGGTTTTTCTGAATAATGGTTTAAAAACATTCTTTAAATATTAAACATGCCAAAATATTGATGGATTAAATGAGACCTATTTTCATAATCATAATGCACAGTGTTTAGTGAACAATGTTTTCTTTGAGTTTGCTTAGTACTGGCTTTCAAGAGGATCCCTTGCATTTTAAAATAGACTCAGTTTCATTATCATAGATGTTTCCTCCTTTTGAAAACATTTCACCATTCAGATATTTTTTTTTTTAATTTCCTGGATACTAAACCCCTGGTGGGATAATCTCTTACCAATCCATATGGGGAAGGCAGTTTTGCAGATCAACAAATCCTACCATTATTTGATTTGATCTAAGAACAACTTAACTGAAACAACACAAAGCCATTAAGAAAGGTTCTTATGCACATCCTAGTTAATGTAAACGACAGACAGCTTAAAATAATGAAAATTTTGTTATGACCAGTAGGTGACCCCATTCTCATAATAAGTAAATCCAGGATTTTCTTATATGTACAGAACATTCTGGTTGGTCACAGGTAAAGGTTAGTTTTGTACCAAAGAAATGGACTGGTTGCAGTGATACTGCATGAAATACAACACACATATATACAGAGTATGAAAGAATGCTGCTACAAAACAGGCACATGCCATAAGCCAGGTAAAGGATTGAGACAATTGAAATTCACTTCTGAGATTTTATGTTGAACGAGGTTTTCATTTCAATATATGCATCAAAAATAATTATTTTGAGTTATAAAAATAAAATAATGAAACTGCAGTGACTCAGCTAGGAAAAAATCCTGTACAAACATGAAGCTTTTATTGCCATTGCAACTAAAGCAAGTATTTAGCATTCAGCCAGCAAAAGAGAGACTTAAGACAGAGAAATTAATAGGCTACTGAAATATACTCAGAACAACAAAAAAGTCTGTTAAATTCAGAGACCTTCTTGTCTCTAAATGTGCACATATCTTACTGAAGCTACTTTGTATTTTGATTCTTCTCAACAAATTGTTTGTGAAAAAGTCATTTCTTATCAACAAAAAAGAACAGATTTTAGTACTAGGCTTTAGGCAGTCAAGTGCCTAAATTCTCATTATGGATTTGAGGATATTTCTTAGTGGAAGGCAAGTTTTTTGGGGTAGAGAGAGAAAAAATAAGGATCTTTTAATGCGCTTTTACTTAAATCCTTCAAGGCGGAAGGAATTGCACATTTTTTAACTCACAAAGAAGAGAAAACCTGTACTTTTAAAGGAGGGGAACCGTATGCCTTGAAAAATCTTCCAGTCAAAAAATCTGGTCAGCTGTTCACTCTGAAACACAATGAATCATTTCACTCACAAAAGAGTGTCAATACCCATGGCAATTCACTTTTTATCTTTAAACAGCTTTGTTGATACTTTCTGACAACACTCATACAATTAGGAATGTATTCCTAATTCCTTCAGGAATGTACACAGAAGGAGAATTTCAGGGTTCTATTAACAAATGCTTATGACCAAAAATACTCTCGTAGCCTATAGCATTTGCATACTCAAGGGGGAGTAGAAACAGGATCCCACAGCGTATCCAAGCAACTGCACCTAACAGGATACGGACAACAACAACTAACTATCCTTGGATATCTAGGAATTAAATTCCAAAGTGAAAATTTCACACCATTGAACTGACACATTCAACTCGCAAAGCAAATAAACCCAAGGGCTAAAATAACCAACTTGTTTTCTGCAAATTATCCCCTCTGTCTGGGTATTTTTCTCATATCTGCCAATCCCATGGTAACACAGCTAAGGTGTTTTGTGAATTAGAGAAATCGATTGCTGCTCCCAAATAATGAGTGTTTGTTCTTGAGACAGCCCAGTCTTTCTAATATGCCACGAGTTGGTGTGTTCCCTGTGTGGAAATGATGAATCCACCCCTCATATCTTCACTGGCATGAAGATGCATTGTGCTTACCATCATTTCTCTGAGAATGTCTCCTAACCAACAAAACCAGCCTACCATTTATTATAGTTTACTCCCTGACTTCCTGAACCAAACCACATTCCTGGTGCAAACCAAAATAACCTGTGCTCAAGTTCCAACACAAACTATCATAAGTTTTGAACATGTTTCAAAAATATTGTTTATACTTCAAATTATTGAAGCAGTATTATTGTGATTACCTGATCTGGTCCATAATTTTTTTAACTGGCATACTGTGTTTTAGTAGTTCTCCATGAAATCCAATAATTACCCAATGTTTGGATGCTTACACCATAAAAAGAAATGGCGCCAAAGATGGCTTGATTGCTCACCAACTGAAACAATTGTATTTATTCTAGAGAAACAGTATTTGGCACCAAATCTGCCAGGCCATCTCTCATGGAGTATGACTCAGGAAGCAGATCACTTTCCGGGCAGTAAAAATACCAGTTTAGGAAGGCTTCAGGAAAGTAAACACTACTGTGGACTGTTTTTTTACTTTTATTTACTTCCCAATTTTACTGTTCTCTGTTTTCTAATTCACTCATTCAGAACGAGTTACTGTTTCAAATCACGCTATAATCTTTCTGAAAAGATATCAGAAAATAAGTTCTTAAAAGGACCAGAACTGTGCTCCTAACTAAAGGAGCAACTGCAGGTTGTGTTGACAAGACTCATTGGTGTTACTGAAAACAAACTTCTGCAAAATTGGAATGGTTCACAATTAGTTTTTCCCTATTCTACATTATCTTCTTTTCTTTGAAACAATACAGCTGCTTATTCTGCATCTCTGTTATCCACCCTATGTATCTATTAAAACCAGAGCCTAATAATAGCAAAAGAATAGTTATTCCTCATTGGAGTAACTGAGAATACAGCCTTTTCAACAATACATTGCTCACACAATGGGGAGGATCCTTTGTTCTATTTGTGTACCATGACATTCAAAGCAATTGATTTTATTTTTGTTATCTAGATGAACAACAAAATTAGTTTCTCATTAAAATGTACATTGGGTCATGCAAATATGCTGGGTTTAAAAGTTTAGATGTTCTTTAATAAGAATCATGAGGCACTGCTGCCTGTGAGATCACAGCTGGTTACTGAGGATGCTGACAGTGCTGCAAATAGAGGATTATTACTCCAGGTGAGAGGAAAAACTGCAGGCATAGTTAAGCTGTAATAAGGGGTAAAAATCCTGTTATTTGAGAAAAAGGTGCAGAAAAAAAAAACAAATGAGAAGAAAATGGGCTGTGGATAATACATACCGACAGAATTGTTTAATCACACTGTTTTCTACAGGGCTCACTCAAACAAAAGAGCATCTGTATTATGTTAAAACATCTGGAGGTTTAGAGTTAGTGACAAAGGGTCAAAACTCTCACTGTCATGGGAAAAAACCTTCCATTTCAGTTCATCCCTGCAGGGCCACAAGATTTCATAGCAAGAAATCACTTTTCAAGTTCAAAGACAAATTAATTAGATTTAAGGCCGTGTTTAACACTGAGAACAAAATGTAACCATATCTATAATTCAGACTAAAATAGGATTTCTGCAAAAGATACATCTGGACAGGTTTTCCATTTAATTATCTGGTTTATTTCTCTATCTGTATTCACCAGACCAAGTAAGGGTATATAATCATAAAGGAAATCTTATAAGGACTAATTTCTACCTTGCTCTATTACAGTTAATGCTTGGAAAAACTCAACAAAATTTCTCTTACTCTCTTTGAGTAGAACAGTTATAGATCACCTGCACTGACTCCTGATTATATCATCCAATCTGATGATCCACTAATCTAGGGAGATTGTAAAGTATTTAGTATTTTAAATTCACTGTCACTTCTGAGCAGATGATTATCACATAGAAGAACCTGAACTTCCCCAAGGGCAATGCAACAGATCATCTGCATCCATGTAATGTATCATTTTCCCTAGGGACATAGAGTGATTGATCGATTGATTAATTGTAGTTATTAAACCAGAATATCCACCCTCTGCCTTGTCACATCTCATTTACGACCTGGTTGTTGTCATAGGCAAAGCCATTTTATATAAATCTTTGTTTCAAACACATATTTTTGTTGTGGATGGGAAAATAAAAGCCACAAGACAAATCACAGGAGCACAATCCGAAGCTAAGAAAATGGAAGGAATTTTAGATATTAAATGTGTTCATAGTATCAGTCACAAATTATATGGATAATCATTGCTATTGAAATCAGTAGCAGCAGAATGAAATTACCATTTTCTAGGAACATGAAAGCACAAAAAATCAAACTATGCTTCATCAACATGTTGCAGTTATGTCCTGCATGGCCACTAAACAGATGCAATCTCCCCATCAGTGTGACCAGCTGAGGTCTTAATGCACTTCTTCTCTTTAATAAATGTTCTGAGGCTGAAAGGATCAGTACCAAAAACTATACTGAGAAGAAGCTGAAGTACAAAATTGTCTCTGCCCTTATTTCACTTCCCCTATTCCCATTTCTCAATTTCTTCTTTCTCCTTGGACTCTTACATCCATCACAGTTCACTGCCTCTTGTCCCACTTTTCATCCAAAACCTTACTTAAAGATTTCCTCCATGAAGCTCAGAAACAGGAATCCTTTTCAGCACACGTTTCTACCATCCATAAACAGTTATTTACTCAGATAAAGGTTTCCTTTAGGTCTACCATCGGGGTGTCATTCTGTTGTATTTGTGTTCTTTTCTGTTCACACATGATCTTGGCAGTCAAACTCACTTTTTATTCAACAAAACCAGTGAGAAATATTTCCTTGAACTTTTAAGATTGTTCAAGGTTTGATTGCTTTTGCTGTTGAACACAGAAAATTCAGAGGAAGGTGGGGACTGGGAAATTTCTAATGTTGTCAAATCACCTTTCCATCAATCTCCGTTTATGCTGGCCTTCCTCCTGCATGATGTCTAAAGTGACTTCAATCTGTACCATGTTTCTGATGGACTCACAAGCTCTCTCCCGTGAGACTTCATGCAGGGCACAATTTTTATGCCTATTGTTTACTTTGAAATTTTGACAATAAATTCCAATGCCCCATCTACATATTCCAACTATCCTAACAGACAAAAATAAAGAAACTAATTTACACTGAACCCATGAGTTGACAGAGTCCTTCCTAATGATGAGAGGCTGAGTTTCTTTTTAGTGTCTATCAATTAAAATCACCCTTTTCACACAATTAAATGTGTAAGAGTCAATTACTATCAGCAGCCTAGGAAGTCTCCATTAGAAAGACAACACTCTTCTGCTAGCCATGAATGAGGAGTGTATCATGGAAAAATGAAATTGTTTGAAAGACTAATAAATATCAAACACAGTGCAGATTTTAACATTAGTCAAAGCCCACATAAGTAAACCTAATATCCAAATTCATCATTACTTTATGTCATGTTTGCTGACATAGCAAACCCCACCATAATCACTCCTCCTTTCATCCAGAACAAGGTCCCAAAATATTTAAGTCTTAAAAAACATATCAAACACCTCACTTTATTTTCTGAATCTTCCTAAGCAGATACACAGTAGTGCAGCAAAGAGAGCTCTAGTTTTACATTCTCCAGAATCATCAACTACTTAATTAGCAAACTGAGAGTTTCCTTTTCCATCTGACAAGAAGAAATAGTCCCACACAGGCCACATTACAATGTCCTCATCATACAGTGATTTAAAAATAAAATATTAAAAAGTCACTGCATACAACCACAACTACCCAAACTATATCATTGCTCCAGGACAGAACCAGTTTACCTCAGCTTCACCAGCAGAGTGTAGTAGCCTGCAAGAAGAAAGAAAATACTTTATCTTTGAAATTTCCATTCAGGCTCAGAAAATAAAGGCAAACAAAAACAAAAAATAGATAAAATATTCCAGACGTTTTTACACAAGCTTCAAGCAACACTATAAGCAAAGAGTCTCTAGAGAGATTAGGATGCTTATACTAATTGTATTTAACATTTCAACATTTTATAAATAAGACATGGGGCAACTGAATAATCTTGTGAAATTATGGTCCTTAGGATATATTCCCAAAAGAATAAACATTTGAGTTTGGCAGGTCCTTTACTTGCACTGCCTGAGGCACCAATAGGTTTATCCTTCAGATGGCTAAAGCTGGGATTTCTCAATATCATGTAAAGCTCATGGTGCCCTTCAAGAAACAAAACTCAATCTGCTCTTGCAAAGTAACTTTGTCTAAGGCAGAAAAAATGAAATGAATTTTTCTTCTTCTTTTGAAATTGTAGGGAGTAAAATTGATGTTTCACAGTGTTTAAATTGGGGTAAAAATCCAGGGTAGCAAGGGAGGCAGTGCCTGAGTGAAAATCTGTATTCACTTACAAAGTCAATTCACCTTTAGGTGATACAGAGCCAAGGAACAGAATACCAATCAAGGGGAAAGATTAACACAGAATTATGCAAACTAGATGGCAGAGTTTCTTTGGAACTAGAAGAAAGATGTCTCAGACACAGTAATAAGACAAAAAACAAGTAACATCAGCAAATAAGCATAAAGCTTATTATTACCCACAACTTGCAGCCTGTGTCATGGTGAGGAGAGAATGAGTTAAAGATATGTGGTGGATGAAGGATTTGGGAGAGACCAAGCCATGTCTTCATCGCCAGTCTGGGGACTTGTAATGAAGGGGATCTTCTCCCTGGAAAGATCAAATAAAGGTTTAATTTTTATGATATTCCATTTTGTGAGGGAACAGAACAGTTAATGGTTGGGCAGAATGGTTACACAGCTTCTTCACTGACCAGATGAATACCCTGGAGCAAGTAACATCATCTGTGCATTTATCAATAAACAGAATAGTTTATTGCAAGTCCCTTGAAGCAGAAGCTGTGCTCTGTGTGTCTGTACAGCTCCTTGGACAGCAGTCTCACACAGGCTTGGCAGAGCACACTGAATTTGGTTCATCAGTAGCAGTAAAAACAGAACATGTGGAAACTGCCTGTGAGACCAAGGCTCTCAAATCACTCCAGCAGTGAGAGGTCACAATTTTGGCAGATCTTTTATTTTTTTTTATCCCCTACATAACTAAAGAGGTGACAGTTCAAGAGATGCTAAAGGATCCTTTCAGCCAGAGCAGTGTGGGAGATTTTGTTTGATTCCAAAATGTCCGTAATACTACTGCTAAAAGGATATGGGGTGATTTATGTCAGCAGAAGCATGTCCCTCAGAAATCTAAGTCACTAGAAAAAGAAAAACAAGGAAAGAACTTCAGATCCCTATAAGTTGCTTTTCCCCAACATAAGTCTTTTCTTCCCCAGTATCAACAAATATCCCTCATATAAAGAATTTCTGACAATGTTATTTCCACGTTTCCCCTCATCCCTATTTCTGTGAGGTCCATTCTTCATTTTTCAAGCCAAACCAGAGACAGTGACAAGAAGATAAGAAATGTGCAGGATGGAATGTCACTGACTTCTGAAGGTTGGCTATCAGCTCAAGAAATAGGACAGAATAGTGAGTGATGCTTTGAAGCAAACAGAGCTTTTTTTCTTCACTCCAATGGATCCAATTCACTTCAGTGAATTCACTCACTGTTTGATTGTCCTTTCAAGAAAGGATCCTCTTAAGAGAAGGATCCTATTAGAAAGAGTGGAAATTTAAAATAGTTAAAGCAGGAAGGTACCTCGCTGTATTTATGAACAAAATACAAAGTGTTTTATGCAAAGTGTTCTTATGCAAAGTTCAACTGCTTGGTTTTACAAACCAAGAAAAGGAATACAGAGTTTCCATGTTTATTTACCTTTTTTACGACGATGGATTTGCTATTAAGCACACAACAGAGTAGATGATCTATAAGAGGTAATAGCTTCCCTATGATTCTTCTCCTCAGAATATATTTTAGCTGGAAGAGAACAAAAATAGAAGCAGAGTCACAGATGGGGGATTGTATTTTTCAGAGTCATTGGTCCAAGCTGATTTGGAGTCAATTATTTTGTTATGTTGAGGTTCTGGCCGGAATTCAGATCTGAGCAAAACATGCCTATCCCACATCCCCTATCTTACCAATTGCTGGAAAAAGATGCAGAGTGGAAATAACATGACCTAATAAATCCTGAATGGAATAGGGAAGGAGTAGAACTGAAAAAAATCTGTGAAAATGAAGGCAATGGCTGGGGAATGTTTAAACACTCTTTGGCCCTAATGCACAGAAAAGCTATCAGTGAAATAAACCAGAACTTAATCACAAGTAAAGACAGAAATGTGTAACTTTCAGCACAATCTTCTTCTTAGCTTTAGCCACTGTTAACTGGTGAAGAAATTTGAGAAGTTGCTTTTACTTTGGGTTTTGGGGTTTTTTTTTCCACATCAGGTACCTTCTCAGAATTACTTGGAAAGATGGCTTTTCCACCTACTGCTGGACAGGTATGCCAATGGTTCTCTGGGACTACAGAAATGAAACACCTGTCTCACTCCATTCAAATTTTGTGCAAAAATTTCACATGCACTCTTCACTCTAAAACTGCCTTCAAACTAGCACAGGTCCACATAGTGCAAAGCACAGCATTTCTCTGACACAAACTAATAATTACCTAAGAAAATATCCTGAGTAATGAGAGGAGAAATGGTATTTATGGCATTCCTACTTGGAGGGTCAGGACTATGCATGCTTGACAGTGTCTCAAAATTGTCTTATTTTTCTGTCAGATATTCCGAATACAGCAACACTACCTTGTAATAACAGGAGACAATTCTGTTTGATGCACTTCTTTCATTCAAGCTAAATTAATTTCATTTGATATCAAAACTTACCATGCAATATTTTCCTTTTGGAAAGACTTCCTGCTCTTTTCTGGTTCTGTGTTTCCTATCCACAATTTGAAAAAAGCTTTCTTGGACATCTCAGGTCTGTAGACAATTCTATAGGTGAAAAGAGTTACAGTAATTGTTTTGTTACAGTTTTATGTCTGCAACAAAAAAAAAAAAAAATAAAAATAACATTTGTGAAATCTTGACTCTTTAAGAATGGAATAAGCATTATTACAAGTGCTCTCCTCTGGATTTGAATGAATGGCTGGAGAAGAATCCCGGGTTAGCAGAGAGAAGCGCAAGTAAATCATGTTCCCACACCTGGCTCAATGCCACCCTCCCTACTTTCCTTCTCACTGCTGCTTGTCAAAGGCAATAAAACAGTAAATAACTTTCCAAAACTGGTTCCCCTGCTTGCCTGAATTGGAGAAAACACTCTGATCCTTACAAGAAAAACGCATTGCAACACATACCAGTAACCCACAAGTTTCTGCAGAAGTTCAGGGAGGAGGGGAAAGAGCACCTGGGAAGGGTTGGATGGGCCAGCTCTCATTTATGAAGGTGACTTCACACCTATGGAAAATTCCATATACCCTCATCAGAATCATGCTCTGAAGGAGTAGATACAAAATGGGACTTCAGGTGGCTTCCTCAGTGCCTTGAAAAGCACTTTTCCTACATTCCTACTGTTCCTTTAAGTGCATCCAGACACTGAGTACATGTTTCAAGTAAATGACACAGCCAGACCATACATAGCTTGACAATATATCTCTTTTAAGAAGCACTTGGTGAACTACTGCTTTCCCAGGGCATTTGATTCTTACAGACATGCTCCCTGCTTTCTAAAATATTAATAAATGTCACAATTGATATTAAAATGGAACATTATTTTCTTTCTATAACTGTCCTTGTCAACACTCGTGGTTTTTTACATTCTAAAAAAGCTCTTTCATCATGGAGGTAAATGCTTTTCTAATTACATATTCCAGGGTTTTTCCTATTAATAAACATAGTTTAGGATGATTTCTGTTTTCAGGGATGCATGAAAATAATCTTTTTTTTCCTTTTCTTTTTCTTTCCTTTTTTTGGAGTGGGATGCTCTTTGCTAACAATTTGTGAGAGAGCAGCAATTACTACCTATAGGGCTTTTTGTTCTCCCAAACCCAAAATATCTATCTTCTGATGCATCACAGATAAACTACTGCTGGGGATCTATTTAAGTATGATTTTAAAAAGGAACTGGAAAAGGAAAAACTGGGTAAACATGGCAGGTTGTGCATTTATGGTACTTATAAGATGATCTTATTCTCACTGCAATATAGGCATTACATGGATTATGCTTGAAGTGAGGCAACAAGGTCTGTTTCAGAACTGCATTTTCTAGAGTACTATAAGGCATTTTCCTCCTTTCACAACTGGTGATGAAAATGGATGAAATTATTCTTTCTCTACACATATACCCAGATAATGTGTCATTTATCTGCATTTACTTAATATTCCAAGAAGATTGCAACTGCAGTTTAATATATGATTATGTTTTAATCTACATTAAATGTTTTAATAAAGCTATGGTCTTAAACAGATCTCTGGAACAGACATAGCAGCATTTAATCACACAGTAACCCACCAAGGTATTCATGTTAAAATACACAGAGAGAAAGAGGGGGCTAAGATTTAACCATGTATGCATTAGATATTAAAAATATCACTAAAATGCAAAGCTGGGCTATAGTATACCACCTCCAACTGCATCTGATACAAAAAAAAAAAAAAGACTTAGCAAAAGATAATATCGGAAATAAATGAAACAAATTATTCTAAATAGCTGGCCCATTTACACTGTTGATTTTTTTCATAACTTTTAAACTTTATTTTAATAACAGTTAGGAGTATGGATATTTCTAGCTCTGAAATTAACTTTTTATGGCCATATATTAAAAACATGAGATCAAATGTAAAACTGTTATGTTTCACAGCACTTGGTGAACAATCAGGTTCATAACATGGCCTGCTGGTTCTGTGCATTTTATGTTCTATAATGCTGAGACAAGAATGAGGTTGAGACATAGGAATAAGGAAAAGATATTCACAGCACTTCAACCTAGTCTCCAAAACCATCAGAAAGCCATTTCAGCACAGAGCATACCCTGCTTTGACATGTCTCAACTCCTCTGGAAAGGCTCAAGCCATGAAAGAGTTTTACAGTAAGCCTTAGATGAAGAGAGGGAGGCATAAACAGTAAAGTGAAACTGTTCAGCACATGGAATGTGCTCTGTGCCAGTGGCATTATGGCTTCTTCCCAAATTTACCTCTGCAGTTCTCTCCTGGGTTACCCAAGCCATAGAACTCAGCCATGATCACGTTTTAGAGATCAGAACACAAACTGAATAGAGGTGCTGACTGAAGCAGCATAGCCAGAAAGAAATTCACATGTAAAAATAAAAAAATTTAAAAAAACCCAAACCAACCAAACAAACCAACCAACCAAAACCCAAACAACTTTGCTCTCTATTACTAAAAATATGATTTTAAAAACTGTTTAGTGTAAAATTGTTATTTTTCATGAGAAAAAGAAAATAGTAAATATAAACAGAATTCCTCAGCTTTGTGAGCCGATGTTTTGTTTCCTGGAATGTTCACTTGGAAGTGGGTTTAGGGAAGCTCTCATTATCAGATGGCCTGTGATACAATGCCTAGCATGTAGGGCAGCTCAGCCATAGATACATTCAAAAAACCCAACCCAAAACTAACAACAAGGCAACAAGAATGGCACCAACAGAAATAAACCAAACCAACCAGCATTACCATAGCATGCCAGTAAACAGCCTGAGGAGAAAAGTTAGAACTAAAATGGATGGAGAAACCAGTACTTTTCATACCCACAACGAGTTCTCAGCTCTTTATCTTTTACAGATAAAATAACTTCCACTACAGTCCAATTGATACAGTGCAGGAAGACCAATATATTTGTAAATATTTGATGAAATGAAAGTTTCATGGTGAGGTAAGGAGATAATAATTAATATGGAGTCAGTTGGAGGTCAGGCAGAGGTAATCAAGCAGGAGGATTATGCTACATTCACCTTCTGTTGCATGTAGTCCACATTCCTATAATGCTTCCCCTCACGGACCAAGGCATTCTCTCACTCTCATAGATTACCTATATTGTTTATTCTTTTCATGGTTGAAAAAGAAAACTCCCAACTTCTTCAAATTGTTTCAGGATGATTAAGATCCTGAAAACCAGAAACAAGACTAGAATGTGAAGCATCACCATCGATGCTGTAAGTGCTGACATTATGAATGGCTGACACCACTAAGCCCCAGCTTCCCCAGGAACTGCAGAACCCCAGCTTGTCTGAAAGCCCCTGTTCTCACATAGACTACAGCAAAATTATCAAAAGAAACTCTTACACAATCTATGATGCTTTCCTATGATAATTTATTTTGAAAAAGGGACAACTCTATTCAGAGCTAAACCTTCTCCATCACAGAAAAGCATGGAGAGAGGGCAAGAAATGAAGGGAATCTGTTCTTTTCTATTTGTTATCTAAACTAAGTTTTGTAGACTAAGAATAAACCAAGGGGAAAGGACAATAACTTGCCAATGAATTTACTGCTCATTAGCTGGAGTTTCTACAGTTTCCTATATTCTATTCCCTAAAGAATACAGGCTTACATACACAGCCCAAAATATCTGCAGTTTCAGCCTCACAAAAGATGGAGAAGTGACCTAATCATATCTGCAAAGAACAAGTGCCCTTGCCATATAAAGCTATACTAAAAAAGAATAAAAAAACCATAAAAATAAATTCTGTGACTATTAACTGATAAGTGCAATCTCCCATCATTAAATCCACACCTAGCCTGTGACAATGGCCCATGGCAAGCACAAAAGCACAGAGTGCAGCACAGCGAGCAGAGCTCCCTGCAGCAGACACGAGAAGCCTGGCAAAGGGAAAAGGCTGGGATCATGTGCCTGCTCAGCCACTCTTCACTGATGGATGAGGAGAGGATTCATTTGCAGTACCATGTCTGTAAACAGCCTCTCTACAGAAAGATAATCAAAACTATCACTATTCTTTAAAAATACAAACAAATAAAAAACCAAAACAAATGAAAAAAAAAACCAGCCAGATGAGAAAAATGTCTATTGAGCATACTTCTGGCCGATACTTCTGTAGAGAAAATGACCATGCAGATGAGTATAGAGAATTAAACTACATTTTCTTTGCTGAAGGAGGCTGTCATTGATTTGAGACAATTGTACTGCCATCACGCCACTGGTACAATAGAGAAACTTAAGATATAGACTACAGGAAGGGAAGGCAGTCATGGCTTTTATCTGCATGTTTGAGAACCTCAGCCTCTACTACATATTCATTTTCTTAAAACAACCATTGGAAGAGGGATAGTGCCCCTGCTGTTTCTCTTTAGTTGGAGGAATAGGCACAACCCCTGTGCTTTGAGACTCTCACTCCTGGCCAGCTATTTACTCTCCCAACCCCTCCTGACTGTGCTTGGTATGTAGGGCCCTACACACTTTAACCTTTCCTTCCAAGTGCTGCTGGAAGGAGCATGGTTTGTAAATACACAACAGCTTTCACTTTAGCAATATCAAGAGGGCTGCTGGGGATTGATGAGGCTACATACAAAGGAGATTTGTCTCTTCACTTATTTCATTTCACAGTTGAATTGAATTTTCTGATTAATTACAGAATATTTTAAGGGAATGAAAAACAAATCCTGTCAAGTTCATTTTTGAGTAACAATGTTACTTGACTCAAGCAATGCAACTCTGATTTTTCAGTCTGCATTGTATGTGGCAGCAGTGCCCAACCAAAATTTAAAATAGCCAGATCCTCTTGTACCATTTTTCCAAAGATACTGAAAAGTGTTTTGCATAAATTTGAGCAATGTGGAGATAACCTGGTAATGCTTGAGCAATAATGCACTATATTTATAGGCAGTTCTTGAACAATGAGATCCCAGATATGCTATTATCTTTACTTTCCAATAACTTGGCTCCATTATTCCTCTACTGCAAGTAGATCATTTTCATGAACTCATTTGCATCACAGATCTAAATCTTTTCTAGTTAAAGCCTTCATATCACTTTTGATTTGTTCTAATATTTCCTACGACAAAACAAAAATTTGCCTAGTGTTCTGAATTACAAAAACAATATATTCAATCTACAAATCTCAAGTGAAGGTAGTTGTCAATGAACTGAGATTGGCATTTTGAGAATCTCTTAAAAGATTTTCATGTTTAAAAGCACTTCACAGTCAAATCTAATGGCTCCTGTCCCCAAAGATAGTGGCACAATCCATGCAGTATGAGATGCTGTCTCTGCAAGTGCCTGAAGGCTATTCCTTATATCATTGCCACCCTTTGATAAGGCCTTCTCCAACAGAGAAAGCTATTTGGTAAATCTGCTATAACCATTCGAGATGAATGAGTATAGTGCTTATATAGGAGTTAATTCTATATTGTAAGCAAGGAGAACACAGCATAACCCAGAACTATATACTTAGTATTTTACTAAATATACAAATTACTAAGTATTTAGCTGCTCATTCCTGCATCTCACAGTATGGACCTTGCATAAACCAGGAGAAAGTGACAGATGATGAGCTGCAGGGTACTAAAGCAAGAGCAAACACACACCTTGGTTCTGCTGTGTTTTCATTGAGGAGGGAAAAATGCACCAGGGACCCAGCATTCACTGGAAGACCAAACTCCTCCAAAATGCTCACCTGTCCCTCAGGAGAGCTGCACTGACTGCCCACGGAGCTCACAGCTGCTTCTGCTCCCCTGACTTATCTTTTCCTGAGCCCTGAATTCTTTCAGCAGGTACAAAAGGAAAAGCCTTGAGAGCCTGGTAGCCCTCCATGAATGAACGAGAGCACTTTCCACACATCAAGATTTAAAAGGAAGCACCACCATTCTCTGGTAGCTCCCCCAATAAAACCCATTAACAGGAACCTACCTCTGCCCAGGAGGTTATTTGTTACAGCACCATGGTGACAGAAGTGACCGACATTTCCACTACAACACACTTTTGCTAAGCTACATGACAGCAGAGACACTGCTTAGAACATACACCCAAAAGCCAGGAGAACTCAACAAACAAGTTGGGTGCATTGTCTCAAGTCAAGGAACAAGAAAGGACAAAGCCTGGCCTCTCACAAGGAAACAAGGCAAGGAGGGCAAGGAAGGGAGCTCTGAGTTCCTGGCTCGTTCATCTTCCAGCTCCTGTTTGTGAAAATGTGCCCTCAGAATCGTGGCAAAGGAAGAGCTGCAGAGAGCATCTTTGGCAGCCAGGCCCTGCAGCCACACTCACAGGCAAGAGGGCAGAAATCAGGGCTGAGAGGGTGAACGCTGCTGGGCCATGACACATAAATGCAACCAAAATCGGGTGGATGTAACGCTAGAACTTCTCAGAAAATTCCAATATTTGCAGTTGTTTTCATCAAACTTACCTTGCAGCTATTGCATCTTAAACATTGTGGTACTAAAAACCCTAGAGTGAGAATGATTACCAGCCCACTGAAACTAACTTCATCCATTTTCCCTGTCTAAACAAAGTGCAATGCAAAAAAGGTAATCAAACAAACAACCTTAACTGTGAAAACAAAATTGGATTTTTAAAATACTGTCATTTTTATTAATCTGAAGTGATATTACTGAGCCGAAGATTGCCCTTTCATTTACAACAAATGTGTTTTTTCAAGCTAACATTCTCTATTTAACTGAACAAAGAATTATTAAAAAAAAATCTGCTGTATTTCAGACAAAAGCTATTTTTTACCATGAAGTCATAAAACCCCATGAAAGAAGTTTACAATGGGAGCATTGACATCCCCTTAACTGCAGCAGCACCAGTTAAGGCAAATGTAAAGGGGAAGACATTTCAAAGATAAGAATCAAAGCATTTTATCAAGGTTGTTCATCCTATTACAATCTCCACTTCTACAAACCTTTTAATGCAGAAAGTCACCTGCTGGACAGAAAGCTGTTGCTATGAATCTGTATATAAAAGCATTTTTCAGTTACTGTCTGTACCTGAAATGCCAATAGGATGTCTTCTGTGGAATTCCACTTTAATGAATTTTGGCTTAAATGATGGTTCTAAAGTAGGTTGAGCTTGTCAATTTTTTCCCTGGGTTTTTTGATATACCAAGCTGTGTTCTATGTAATAAATAAAGTCATGTTCTGCTTTTAAAAATACCATCAAAGTGAAACCACGGAAATGTCATATCTTAGCAGAAGTTTACACTGCTGAGGCCCAAATCAGAATCTGATTATTGAGCCCTTGAATGCTTCTTTTGGTCTGACCTTGGAAATATTGAGAGTAAGCTAAATGCAGCCAAGAGCACATTTATCTGAATAGATATACATTTTCAAATGTGCAAATATTTTCAAGAAGAAAAGGAAAAGCTATTTTAATGCACTGCTAAACTGAAAAAAATAATTTTGAGAATACAAAATTATCTGAATCTGAATGAATTAAAAATTTGACTATTATCTCCTTTCAATTCTGTTTGAGTTTATTGATATGCAGCATAATCTCACAAGAGTTAACAGTGTCAGCAAGATCCCACTGGATTTGTTTTTACGGAGATATAGACATATTAATTAAAAAACAGATTAAACCACTGCAGGTCTCATTTCACTGAGCTATAGAACAGCTGAAATATTTCTGAGAATTACTGCATATTTCTTAATTGTAAAATAGAAATAAAGTATTCCAGCAGATCCCATTAACAAACGCCACACAAAAAGTATCATTGGTTTATGTCTTTGGCTGTATTCACTTGTTTCTCAGCATAAGACAATGGTTTCTGAAGAAATATATGTATAAAATGAAATTATCTCTTCACCCAGCTGTCTTCTCTAAAAGAAATAACTGAACTCTCTAGATTTGCTATGTATCCACCAAAGGAAATGGATAAGCCAAACATTTGTGCTCATACAAATCCTTTAAGTTAAATCTATTCAGGAGTGAAGAATTTTTAAAGCTTCTCTAGCAAAATATGAAAGATTTTACTGAAAGCCCTTCACCTCTATAGTTTTTTAATGATAAGGGTGTTGTCTTACCCTTAAATCATTTGTGAATTCAGAAGTCTAAAAGCATTGTTTCTTCATTTGTGTCAACATACCTAAGTCAATGTTTAAAGAGTGAAAGATTTTTTGCTTGGATGAAGAGACAATTTTAGCCAAGGATATTAATCCCAAATTCCCAGATACTAAGATGAGCATTTTTCTTTTGTTAAACAAATTACTAAAAAGTGCAGTTTCAGGGCTCTGTGTGAGAGAATGGTTCAGTCAACTTTTTTTTTTTTTTTAAATTTTTCCCATGGGGAGAATTAAAATTATATATAAATTTCAAGCAGAATTAGCCCAGCTTGAAATACTGCAGTTGCAACGTTGCAAAACACTATTTTTGAGTTGGAGCAACACTTTGTTTAAGATATCAGTAGAGCTGGAGTGTCCCCCAGAAGCTCAGCTCACCACCCTGTTCTCGCCCTGCGCTGATATCCACTGGCACCCGGATTGTTTACGTGGTGCCAAGGAGTGCTGTCACTTGTGAGAGGCCAGTGATGCTTCAGAGATATTTAAGGGCTCTTTTTGTGCTCTGGTTCTCATGGTTGCTTTTTAATCTGGTTTGAATCTTTGAGCACAGAGCAACGAGGAGTCCTGTGGGACTTGGCAAGAAGCATGTCTGGATGTTACTGCACCAAGTGGCAGGTGACTGGCAGACGTTCCAGGGTATGTGTGTGTACAGTTACAGGCAGAATGCCCAAAGCATTGCAAACCAAAAGCAAAGGCCAAATTTTCCAAACTTTGACTCTGCATATCATTATCTATTTTAAAAACACTTTATTCTCCGAAGAACTTGCATTCCCTGACCAGCGTTCTCTGAAGCTGTCCCTGACACGGAATATTCTCTGCAACATCACACCCCTTCCAAGGACATGGTAGTGCATAATGAAGGAGGCTTTAATTAAGATTTCCCCTTAGCAACAAACTAGCCAGGAACCAGCTGCACCATTCTGGCTTTCCATGAACATTCCTGTGAGGAAGGCATGCCAGCAATGTCAAATTTAGGCCAAAGTAGAAAAGAGAGGCCTAAGGGAATTGGACCGCATCTTGTATTTCTGAAATACATTTCCTGTTCATTCTGTACCCAAAAAAACTTTCTAGAAATTGCTGACAATACCTTTTCTCATATGCGCTATTTCAAACTCGCACAGGTTTTTTTTCCCTCCTTCTGTTTTTCTTACTTAGTCCATTTTCCTCCATTCCGTGGGACACTTTTTGATACAAAAAAAAATCCTGCAAACTGAGAAAACTGACATGCATCCACAAATGTGTATAATTGACCACAAATAAATAGAACTTCTATTCTAGATCACAAAAGCAAGGAACAAAAATTATAAACCTTAAAATAATTACTTGGTCTTGAAATTGATACACAAAATTACGAAACAGGTTACACAGCACACCAAAATTTCTACCAGCAAATGCATTGCAAACTCATTTACACCAATTCTTCACAGGTAAGCAAAGCACATGGGTGAACACAACAGGGTCCATTTCAGTTCCTGTTTGAGGACTGGTCTGAAACTTGGTGACAGAATGCAGAAAGGGGTACAAGACCCCAAAGAGGAAGGGAGAAACCCCATGCTGGTGACTCTTTGGGTTTATTTCCCATACAGATAAAACTGTTAGCCCTAAGATCAAGATCCCAGCTGATACAGCTGTGTTATCAGAAGCAAGCCCTCTGACCAAACCCAACAGCAACCACGCAGCAGAAAATCCCAGTCCCTACACCTGTCCTGCTGTCCTTACGATCACCCATGACTGCCAAAAATCCTGAGAGTGCAGCAAAGCTCCTGGGCACCCTGGGAAAAGCACCATCTCTCCAAGCACAGCACATTTCAGCATAGATGTCTTGCAGGCACACTTCACAAGATTAAAGTGTAAACATATGCAAGCATTTAATATCACACTTCACAGAGAAACTGTTAATACTCATAAAATTAGTCCTGTTTTCAAATGTCTGAAGATCATAAGAACAGCCATATTTTGTTTCGAAAAAGGCCCACAGTTGGAAAATACTATAAGAAACCAGGAAAATACAGAATGGCAAGTCCTTCCAGCAGGATATTATGTCTGAAAGCGGAGGGAGGAATTATATCCGAAGAGTGCATTTTCTTCAAAATCCACAAAATCACACCTATTCATTACAGCACAAAGTAATCAAATCCCATTTGAGCCTATTCCCATTTCATATCTCCACCATACCCTCCGACAGGGAATTCCACAATTTAATTAACCACTTTTGAAGCAAATATTTCCATTTGTTGGTTTTAAAACTGTTGCATGATTATTTATTTCAGTACACCATTATCCTTACATTATAAGAAGGAATAAAAATGCTCCCTTTCCTGTACATTTGTCAGTTATTAGACCCTTATCACAACCCCAGCCCTCTCTTTCCCAAGGAGAAAGTATAGAGCACTTTAATTGGTCCTCAACAAGAAACCCTTCTCTGCCTACTGTTGTTCTTTGTAGCTCTTCTAGTTCCTCTGGGAACTTTTACCACTCTTGTCTTAATATTCAAGGTAACAATGCAACCTAAATTTCAAAAGGATCGCATTCATTGTTTTATCTTATTTTTTTCTCAGGATGTTTTATAAAACCGTATTTTCCTCTTTAACTGGTGCTGAGGTGACAGTTTTATTGAACTAATCACAATAACACCAATATCTCCCTCCTGAATAGTAACTACTGAATCAAAATGCATATTTAAATACATTAGTTCCTTTCCATTTACCAAAATTGAATTTCATCTGCCATTCAGTTTCATAGAAAGCATGTTTTACCTGTTTAGAATCAGCTTTGCTTTTGAGCATTCAAACAAATTTAATCAATCAACAGCCTGTATCTCATACCTAAGCAGCCCTTTCCAAGGTTATTTGCGAGCATTCTGAATACAACCAGAGTCTGAGAAGCCAGATTTAAAAATCCTCCCTTCAAAATTCAGGTTTCCAAATATGAGTAACACCCTTACAGCAAAGGTACAAAGCTTGGTTTGGGGTCTTTTGGCTAGGATTGCAAATCTTTCACACTTTCTAGAGATTTTATTCTGCATGGGATTTTAAATGTTAGAGCTAGTGAAACATGGGAAATGTTTTCAGAACAACTCGCTCCGGCAGAATCAATTTGGATTTGAACTTTTTATAATTTATTTCTCACTTTGCGAAGTTTTAAACATATTTGCAGATACTGAATTTTTCCTGTTATTAGTAATTTTGGGGGTTTTTATCAAAGAAAAATTTTATGAGAAATTTACCCAGAAGTGAACAAGTTTCTTAGAAAATGTCATATAATCTAATTATAGCAACCTGACATACCAGAACAATATAGCTCAAATCACAGATTTTAATGTCCAAAGCACACACTGAGTAGACATCACACACTCTTTGTCCCTGTGTTTGCAAAGGGAGTTAAAATTTTTTAAAGTTCACCATAAAATATTTAATATTTAATTAAATTGTTGTTAAATAAAAACTATGTGCTGTTCAAAATATTATCTCTGTCCATAATTAAACTGTCCAACTTCAACCACCCCTCAGCTCTTTGGCTGCTTTAGTGGCCTGTGTAACCCACTCAGTGGCAGACAATTTCTTCAAATAAAAAATAATATCCATTATACTCGTTTGGAAGAGAAGAATGAAAAAGAGATGAGGAAAAGAAGAGAGCTTCATTTCCAGACGCAGTTTTCAAAGTGGAATCCTTCTGCTGAGCCTCTGTGCAGACTGCAATAAGAAGCACTCACCTCACAGAGATTAAGGCTGACATTAGATGATCCTTCTCAGAAACAACTGGGGATAATCATAGCCTGCCCCCAAAAAAGGGGAACTAGCTGATGATGCAGGTAACAATCAGAAGTGACCATTTGTAAGTCTGTGGCCACTTAAAAATCCTGCCTTGACAGCAAGCCCTACCCAGAATAAATGTACTTTATTGTTAATGGTAATTAATTCTCATCTTACCATCCTTATTTTATTATCTCTGCAGTAGTTAAGTTGGCTTGCTCAATGTCCTAATTTTTCCTCACTCATAGTCATTTAAAATAAGCTTTTTAAAATTTGTGAGCTTGCTGAGCTGAGGAGGTTTTTTCTTCTAAACGTGTGTGCTTGTCTGGCATTTCTATCCAAGCTTCTACAGCTCTGCTTAAGAGTTAAAAACTGTAATAAAATTGAAATATGTTAATATAAAAATGAAGAATGGGATTTGTCTTACCATATTAAGAAGATTAAGCAATGGCTAGATAGTCCTGGACCATCTAGGGTTTAACTTCTACTTGTCAAAGCTGCTTCGTCATCTCTATAAAGACGCTGGATTATAGCCCTTTGCCAAGGTCAGACTACCCTGTCTCTGCAAGTGCAAAACATGAAAGAGATTTATTAGGCAGCAATGTACATCTATGCATTTTATCTTTCTGCAGCCTAAACACCTAGGAGATGCTTGAGGCAGAGTTTAAGAGGAAATCAAATGAATTATAAATGATTATTAAACCCAAATTGATTTAAAACTGATGGGGTTGCATCATTTAAATTGTGAGTATTGTTGAGTGTCATTTTCAAATGTTACCTCTTTTTTCAACATGTGTCATACACCATCTATTAGGAAGATACCAGTATACATCAGACAACTTTCAATTGGAAGATGATCGCAAGCATGCCTGATATTACAATGAGCTTTTAGAATTGCAGTCAGGTTATAGGAAGTAGCTGAAGTGGGAACAAACATCTCCTCAGCTCTCATGGGCTGCACAAATGCAGACACAGTATGTATTTCTGCATATATGCATGCACACATACATATCCCTCATAGATAATATTGAACAAAAAAAAAAGGCAAAAGTGAGGAATCTTTTTTCAGTGAGTACTTTTCAGGCAGATAATGGACTGACAGTTATACAAAGCACATTTACACAGGTAACAAAGTGAAACAGTGGTAAATAGCCCTGCTAAACAAAGCACTGGCACAACACTAAACCAGGGAGGTTCCCCAGGATAGGTCACTTCAGAGTACACCCACGGGCATTAAAAACAACACAACATCACTGTCCATATTGCCATGCACACTACTTCCCCTGTGGTATCCCAAAGGCAGAGTCAGTGTTGCAGCACTCATCCTGCTTTGTGTCACACATCATCTTTCATATGACTGGAGCACTAAGCAAAACTTTCTGATTGCTAACAAAAACTGTGCCTTAAAGGTTGGTATTGACCAATCCATTCTTGTCCATTTAGTAAAAGAGAGCAAATATTTTTAAGCAAAGAACTAAAGAAAGTTTGCAGAGAAAGAATACAGGCAGAAAGACATGTTTCTCAGCCTTTGAAATCAATTTTGTTGCAAAAATAAAATACTCAAAGCTTTAAGACAAATTTTGTAGGCACACATCCCACAATGAATAACTTCAGTTCCTCTTGGTGTCTGTTTTCTTCTTCCCTTGCAAGCACTCAGAGCTAGTTATGGAAAAAAAAGGGGGGAAAGCACCAAACCCACTCAGCAGATGACATGGAAACCATCCCCATGACTAAAATGAACCAAATGTGTAAGATTGTTTTCAGATGAACCCAAGCAGGCTGTGTTTATTATGAAAGTGTCACACTTACACAATTGAGAGTTAAGCTATAATTTATCACACACTTGGTATTCTAAAAATCAACCTAGACAGCAGATTCTGACACCCAAAGCTGCATTCTCCCTCTCGGCTCGCCCCTGCCTGGCTCTGGTGGGCACCAGCACTCCTCCAGCCCTGTGCTCACAGCTCTCTGCAGCCCAGCCCTGCAGGAGCAGCCTGCAAGCCTTGCTCAACCCTACCTAACATTTCAAGTGCAAGATTATAACTCTCAGAGTCCCTGGACCTTATTTTTTTTCAGACTTTTCTTTATTTATAACATGAATTTTCCTGCAGTTTCTCATAAAAATTTACTGAGGATTTCTATGCAATTAAAGAAATAAAGCCAAAAATTACAATTTTCCCTAATCCTCAACCCTGAAATTTCTTCCCAAACAATAACCTTAATGAGTTATTTAGGTGCATACCTGTAAACAAATGTATGATATTTACAGATCAAGGAACTCAGAAGACAGGATTTATAGAGATATTCTCCTAGCAGTACTGACACAGCTAGAATGAAAACCCTACCAGTCCCTTAAATTTGGTCCTAATAGAAGTGGACCTATTCAAATAGGTTGCAGAAAATTGGAAGCAGCTTGGGAAGATGAGATTCCTCTGATGAATGTCACAGTACAGTCCTGTACGTAGTGGAGGAAATTGTTTAAAGTGCTTTCCATCTATTTGTAATTTCTTGCTCCTTCTGTGCAGTTTGGGATGCAGTTTTGCCTATCTTCCTTTGCTTGAGATCTGTGTTCACCCCAGCCCAGAATAACTCCATAATGTGTCATTTTGGATCATGTACTTATCATACCGTAAAGACCCTTGGAATCAAATTCCCACAAAAAATGTCATCCAAACCCTTGTGAGTTGTTTAGCTTGACACAGGCTATATAAATGGTAATAGTTGCAAATGCTGGCGTGTGGTATTTCTCCTGAATATGCTATCACTCTCTGAAACCACCACCATCAGTTATCTCAAGCTGAAGGTTAAACAAAAACTCTAAACACCTTTAAATTGGATTAACCAATATGATCAAATCTTGATGGTTTCATTAATGTCAGCATATCTGCAAAATGGGACTTGAAACCTCTAAATAAAGCCAGGCCACACCTTTTTCTACTAAGGGATCTCAAATGCTGCTTGCCCTTCAAGTTTAGAATGGTAAAAACTAATAAAGTATTGATTAACGTGGGAAAAAAAAAAAAAAAGAAAAAATTTTGGGTTTAGGTAGACCTTAAAAAAAAATTGTTGAAATTAATTACATCTACCAATTTAACCTAAAACATTTTATATCATTTAGTTCTTAAAACTGGATTTTAGAGCAATTCAATAATATTAATAGGCAAAACTGAGAGGTCTAAACTTTTCCTGTTGATACTGGATTAAAAAAAAAAGTCATTATTTCTCTCTATATATAAATTTATTTGCAAAAGACTGTAGCCCTTCATGTATTCACTAAAAAAAGAGATTGAAAGGAAAGCTATGTAGTACACCTTTCACTGAAGTGCCCTCATATTTACATCTCAATGGAATGAAAACACCTCTAGAGACAGCAAAATCGTTGACAGATATGACCCAACCCAGTGGAAAATTGATTTACCAAAGTGACTCAAAGAAAAACTTTCCCTGCTCCCTGCAGTCGTTATATCTTTCAGTGACTCCATCCCACACACACTAAAAGGCCAGCTGCATTTAGTTTTCAGAATTCATATAACTGGAATGTAATTGTATAGGCCTCACATGCACGGCCTCATTAAGAAGGAGACATGTACATAAGCAGAAGTCTAAGGAACATAGAGTCGAGAGGCAAAGAGATTACCAAAAACAAACAGCCAGGGGCCTCACCTGAATTCCTGAAAATCACAGCCCTTGCCAATGCCAAGTGCTCATCTCCTCGGGCATGGAGCTTGCACACCTCTTTCCTGGTTTGCAGACACCACCTGGCTCTGCCTGGCAGTGGTTTCACTCATGGATGTTGGTCCAGCTGCACACCTGATCACAGAATTTGTTATGGAAGCAATTGTCACCTTTTAAGCACCACTGTGTATGTAACACCTGGAACCACCTCGTTTATAAACTCTTGGTGGTGGCTGTACTCTGTGTCACAGGGCAACAACTCCTCGATTAACAAATTTTAATACATATTTTTAATATATTGACAAATGCAGACCAAAAATTGCAAGAACTTTCACAGAATTTCTGTGAAATTTTCCTGGTCTAACCAGCATAACTACTGATTCACAGAACTCCATGATTTTGTACCATTTGAGAGACAAGTCACATCTGCTCACATTTTGCTTCATGGTCAGATATGCTTAAACTGCTTATAACAACCATGGCATTCAATATTTCTATTCTATAGCTACTTTTTATAAAGTACACATGCCCCAATATCATAGATATTAAATGGCATTGGTGTTCCTATGTCATCAGCATTACAGATTTATTTGAAGCAATCACCTGATGAATTAAGATTTAGCATTTTGAATTGCCAATAGCTAAAGCAAATTTCTAATAAAGTGGAACACATAAGTAAAACATTATAGGAAAGCGTCAAAACTATATTTCTGCTTATACTGACACTGAGGCTTGAACACTGGTTGATATACATACATACAGAAATATCTCTTTCCAGCCAAGAAGAGCAGTAATTCTAAGATCCTCTCCAAATGATAAAAGAGATTCCTATAAACTCAAAAATTTGGGTTTTCTTTCCAAGCAATCAGTTGGATTCCAGGTCCTCAGATATGGCTTGCATGCTTCACAAAACTTGCTGCTGGTACCTGTGTACAACAAGGAGACAATCTCCCTTTATTAATAGTCTCTGATGATAAATATGAAACCATTGCAGATCCAAAATTTTTATCTTACATTTCCCCACTAATCAAAGGCCACATCAGTGGAGAACTGCCTTGCACATAGCCTTGTAATATTCAACCACTCTCTAACACATCCTGTAACACAGCTGTAGTTAAACAAAAATGCTAAGCCTCCAAGAGCATTGCTTTACATCTTAAAATTTGACAAACAGCATGCAGATTCTTAACCTGCATCCTACAGGATATAAAGACAACGCATACAGAGTCAGTTGAAATATTTAACAAGACAAATGAGATCAAAACAGATTTTGCTGCTATGCTGCAAAGTCAAAACACACGGGTATTCATCTTTGACTGCTTGTCTCTCTCACCACAGGGTGTAACTTTAATTTCCCATAAAATGCTTTAGCATTTGCTTTTTTCCCTGACAATCAGTTCCATAAAGATCCCCCACCTTTCTTGTTCACCAGATATTGTGCATGTAAAAAATCTTTTTTTTCTTGTGTTCCTTGTTTAGGTATGTAATAATCACCTTTCTTGCTGGTCAGTTTTCTGATGCTTTCTATCCAAACTTTGCACACCACATGCCTCATTACTAATTTGACCTGTGAGAGCTGTGGGGCTCGAAGTTTTTCCCCATTTTTTTTAATTTCTACATTTGTCAAAGGTAAAGATGTCTGCACAGTGCTACAGGCCACGAACCACTATTCTGATCCAGCACATTCCATACAAACCATAGCAGAAAAAAGCCTGTGTCAGTCATTTAGAGCAATTCAGCTTTCCCTCTCTTAATGGTCTTAATCTTCTTTCCATGCTGTGAATCCCGAATGAACAGTTCTATCGAGTCTGGCTGAGCTGGAGTTCATTTTTCCTGAGCAGCCCTCACGGTGCTGTGCCTTGCATCAGGAGCTGGAAAGGTGTTGATAACATCCCAATGTTTTGGCTGCTGCTGAGCAGGGCTGGCACAGCACCAGCTCTGTCTCTCAACATTCCAGCCCACAGCAGTAGCCTGGGAGTTGGCAAGATCATGGGAGGGGACACAAATAAGACAGAGAACCCACATTGACCAGTTGGATTTTCCAGGCCATATATCATTGGCTCAGATATAGACGCTGAAAGGAGTCAGAAGTGGGGCCATTCTTCATTTACAACCTTTCCCTTCTGGAGTCACCACTATGAGAGCTGAAGCCCTGCTTCCCGGGAAGTGTCCAGACATCTCCTGCTAATGAGAAACAGAAAGCTAAATCTTTGGGGTTTTATTTTCCTTTGCTTGTGTGCACATAACCTTTTGCTTTAGCAACTTGCCTGATCTCAACCTATGAGTTGTCTCCCATCTAATTTTCTCTCCTCTGTCCAGCTGAAAGTGATAGAGCAGCTTGGTGAGGGCCTAGCCCCTCGCAGTGTGGGGTGAGCCCATGGCAGTGCTCCATCAGTCATGCCGTAGTTCCAGCAGCTATTGGCCAGCCAGTTCCTGTGCAGGACAGGGAGTTTGAGCTGCTTATCCCCTTATTTGCCAAGTTTGGGAACATGCTAACCCAGCCAGTGGCTCTGTGCTTACCCTGGTGCTGACGGCCTTGCTGCCCCAGGCAAGACGTCCATTTAAGGAAGATAGCATGAACTCCCCACTGGATGCCCTTGAAGGTATCATCCAGTACCTGAGAGAATTAGCAGTGCTGGAAGTCATCTACAGCAATATCTAAGAAAAAAGTTAGTGTAAAAAACTTTACGTATTGGAGAAAGGTTCTTCAACTCCCTGGGTTTGTGTGACAGAGCACTGCGGTCAGTGGTGGTACAGCAAACACGAGAGAGCCCTTCCCAGCATTGTCACTGGATGTGAGTAAATGGAAGTGTAAAATGCATGAAGGCACAAAAGCGTAATCCTTTTAGGCTTAAAAAGTTATTTCCTTCAGAACTCATACAGAGAAATTGATATGTTAAGGTAACTCTTGAAATTAAAATACTAGAAGGCAAGCACACCATTCCAAGTTTAAGTAAATGCCTCAGTATATGAATTAAAACACTTGTCTTGCCAAAAGAAATGTCATCAGATGGCCTTTCATTAAAAAAAAAATAAACTGGAGTTTAAAACATGCCTTTGGGGTTCTTTTTGTAGTTTCATACTAACACCTCAATATTTCTGATCTCATTCACAACATAGTAGAATATATGAATGTAGAATGATAAGCTTTAAAACTGCTGACATGAAATTCAAAATCCATTTTACACTTTTGAGCCAAATAACTTTGGAAGAAGAGTGTGTTTGCTGGGTGAATTTCAATGACTTCCTCCAATTTTAATACAACTGCATTACAATTACCATATTTGCAAAACAAAGAGCACAAACCAGAAAAGCATAAAAAGAAATGGATGATGACATTTGCATTTGCAGAGTACATTCAATGTAAGTTGGATTTTTTTCTACTCAGCATCACAAATGTGTTTTGAAACCTCAGTGTAGTAAGCATTATGTGTTCATTTGAGGAGTTTCATTTGCATTTAATTTGCCTTCAATGGCTGAATAGGATATTAATTTTGAAGGCTTATAATAATTTCTTATGAAATAATACTATGATCCAGACATGAAAATTCTCCATATTTTTACATTTTTCACACAACACTATCCTGCTTTTGTTACATACCTAAAAGTAGAAATTCTTAGGACAAAGTAATTTCACTTTTTAAAAAAGCTTACTCTATTTTTCAGAATTTCCCTTGAAACTGATTTTAATGTAGAAGATCACAGAAAACTTTTCATTAGCGGTTTTTAACACATATTACTAATATTTCATCCTAGAGCTTCTTTAATGCTGGGAGTCTTCAAAGCTCTCCAGGTGTCTAAGCCTCATCAGGTACTGAGAAACCTTCACCTGAAGCTTAGTGATAAGAAAAATAAACCTAAAAAATTTTATTATCCCACGGCAGCCTTTACAAGGGTTAGGATATCAGGTTCTGGAGGGAAGAAAGAGCTGTCACTAGTGGTATAACATCACTGATTTCATGACTGACTCAACAGAGAGTCCTTAGCTGCAAGAGTGACCATTTTAATAACCAAGAAAGATATAACAAAGGGCCATAATGGAAGAAATTAATTTTAGCAGACTTGAAGATGGGAGAGAAATGGATGCACAGAAATGGAAGGTTATTCCAAGAATTAAAGCAGCTGTAAAGCTTGCTGTGAGAAAAACTAGGACCTTACAGAGGAGAATTCAGCACAAACTGTGCTCTATGAACAGAGCACCACCTCTGACCAAAGCCTTACAGAAACAGCTCTGCAGACATCGACATCAAGCACAGTGATCCTACCTTTTGTCATTTCCTTTTTTTTTTAAACTTACCTTTCCTGCCATAACGGAAATGGTATCAGACAGGAAATAGGAGCAGTGGGGAGAATCCTAGGTTAGAAGAAACATATTTTTATTGCAACCAAACTGGAAAATTTTAAGTTGCCCAGATATCACGGAGATGAATAATAGGAAAATAAAGAAGTAGTTAGCTACATTAGATTTAACAAAACTGGAGAGAAATTAGGGTTGCACAGGTAAAACAAGAGCAGATGAGGAAGTGAGACCACAGTGTAATATATATCAGGAGCTTATAGACAAGCAGAGAAATATTTAGTCAAAACACAAGTGAAAGCAAAACAATCCTATTATAGTCAGAGAAAAAAAATGAGCCCAAAGGTATGATTGAAAAGCTCCTTGCTCATGTCATGAGTAGTTTCCCCCCAATAAGTGGAGAAATCCTCACATTCAAACTCCTCTGAGCCTCTTATCCCAAACACAGTAGATGCTGTATACAAATAACACAATAAAATCCCAAGATCTTCCATCCAGTTCAAATGGAAGTCAAGCATCTCTTTCTATATCTGCAAGTCCTTTGAAGACCTTTTTAAAGCAAATATTTAATGGACTACCATGGGATGGATTCTTGTAGAGACTGCATTAGGATGACTCCCCAGACACATGGTAATTAATTAATTAGGAACTGTCTTTTGGGAGAAATTGAAGAATTTAGTCATGCATGTAAAGCTGCAAGTGTCCCTGAAGAATCAACCCTTTTCCTGGATTCTCTGTCATCATGACAACTGCAGCAGTGCTAGTTCCTTGTGACAGAAAAAGGAACAGACCTGGTATTCTTGCTGGTCTCTTTTTAAAATATTGGCCACTGGGAGTCTTGCTCAGTTAAGAGATTCATAGTCTCACAAATTTCAACAGTTAAGAGAGAAAAATTAGGTCAGGGCATTTAGGTATCAAAGGAGGCTGGCAAACAGCTACCTGAATTCAATGGGTCATTAAGTTCAGTTTTTAGAGTCAGAAGTAGATGAAAGTCCAGTGTACTCAGAAAACACTCAGACATGATTGGTACCAGGTTTGGTAGCAAATTCATCAGTGTGGGAGATCTGGATAAGGATTCATAAAAAGGAAACTCGAAATTGTTGGTCATCTGTTAGCAATGGGTAAGGAATATATAGAGAAGCCATTTCTGATGGGTCTACCATGCAATTTATAACCATACAGTATCATTTGACTTAAACCTCTCTACACAAAAAGCATTTATTACAACCACTTTTGTTCCTCTTTTTTTTTTTTTNTCATTACTTCTTAAACACCACTTGAAAGACGTGGGAAGGAAATCCTACAAAATTTTAAGGAGCTGCCATTAAGAGTGGGAATGATTGCATTCATAAAGTTGTTCTGATCCTACACCTGACTCCAGGGATGCTCCTCTCTAAGTTCAGAGATCCACCCACACTGCCATACACCCCCTGAGTAGTAAGACTGCTGGTTTATGTAACTTCCTAATTCAAGGACTAATGAATGTTGGCAGTTTTTATTCCCTAGTGCATTTTTTCTTTCCTGATTAAAATTCAATTCCTATGAGAAATAGAACTGTACATTATCAGACTGTTCTAGACAGAATATGTAGCACCTTCACATCTGAGTAGAATAACACACAAAACCAGTGAGAATTTTGAAAATCCATCTTCATCTCTCTTTTTGTATTCAGTGCTAAAATAAAACCATCCACTCTCAATATCACAGAAAGCTGGACTTAAACTGCTTCAAAATCCAAAGTCATGTCAGTAAGGGCTTAACCACAATAAGATCATGCAGTCATTGCTTTTTATAACAGCGGCATGGCCACACATGATTACAAAACACCCATTCAATAGCTCACTGCAGAGAAAACTTCTCCACAAATTTCCAGGCACTTGGATTACTTGGTGGTAGAGGTGCAGAGTCAGCCACAGCCACCTACTCAGCCTCCCACCCCTTAAGAGTGAATTCTCCATCCCAATGAATTAACATACACCTCTGAACTGTGTGCTTGTAACCAGGACCCGTAATTGACTTGTCCCTTGGAAGATGAGCAGAAAACAACCACAGTGGAGGTGTTCAAAGGCAGCCCTGTTACTGCCCTGACACCAGCACTGCAACCACACCAGCAGCATTTCCCAAACACAGCCTTGAGAAGAACAAATGCAATGAACCCAAAATTGCCAGCTCAGGTTGGGGCTCCTGGCTGGGTCAACATGTGCACTCCAAAGAGCAAATTACCCTTTCAGCATCTCTCCCCACTGGGATCTCTCTACCTGCCAAGACAAAAATACTTGATGAATCTCATTAGCAATATCACATAACATCTAGAGTAGATGAGAAACAGATATTTTGCTTGACAGAATCTGCTCTTCTACATTAGAAAGGGTCATTACTGAGGTAGTGTTATCCTTGTTCAGAGCGCATGATCTTAACAGGATATTTGTCCCACATAACAGCAACAAGAACCCTGACAGAACATGCAATGATAAGAAAATTCACATTAACATTCCAGCTTTCCTACACTGACAACTTTATTTGAATAAAATACTTAAGAACAACTAGTAAGTATAATTAATAAGACTAGAATAAATGGAATAATCATTAAATTAAAAAACAAGTATTATTGTTCACTGATCCAATGCTTTACTCTATCTAAAGCATTATTACACACTCACTCTTACAATGTAGAGGATATGTATTAACCCATGTTTTACTTGTGGACAAGGATACACAACAACCAATGTGGACAAGACTGTGAGATGACTGTGCTGAACAGGGTAAAGCCAGTGATTTTTAAACTCATAAGTGTCATCATCCCCTTTGTTCCCTCTTTGGGTTGGAGTTTTGCTTTTCTGTTTTAATATGATTTTTTTACTGCAAGATTGTAGCACATTTGGTAAAATCTGAAACATGACTAAACTTGGTCACTAAAGAAAATCATCAAACTCATACATTGTTTGAAGACTTCTGTCAAGCCTAAAAGTCCTATTTTATCATTATAGCTACTTTTCCAAATATATTTGGATTTTTGAGCACTTGTCATAGTATATAGCACCTAATTTATCACCTGAATAGGCATCACTTTCCTATGCAGTTTTTTCTGGGAAGCAACACAAATCTATTTGTTCCCTCTGAATGAAAGCTATATTACAGAAGCTCTCCTACAGCTGCTCTACACTTGAAGTTTCCTTACAACAATGGCACAGGTCATGGTTAAAAAAAAAAAAAAATAGCCCCTACAGATGTTTATGTCAAACAATTATACACCTTAATAAGTCAAATGTTCGAGGTTAGATATCATTGTAGTTGCAAACTGAAGACCGATTAGGAAAATATTGCCCTGAAGCTGACATGGAGCAGCTCGGCACTGTTCAGCCAGTGTGAGCAAAGCTCAGCCTGTCCTCCACGGAGTTCTCCTGACTCCAGACAGCACCAGCAGGTGCTGGTGCAAGCTGTGAAATCTTCCTTGGGACTGTCTGAGCTGGCACAGCCTGGGATTCCCCCGCTGCCAGTCACACTGCCCGAGCTGCTGCCACGCCAGCTGCACCCACACAGTCCCTCCTGGGAGCCATCCACAGAGCTGAAATCCCAAACCAGCCCCACCGTAATTCCTTTTGGTAAAAACACCAAAATTCCCCAGGCAACTGATTTTACCCAAAAATATTCAGAGAGTTTTTAAAAATCTTTAGACACATAATAGAGGTGAACTTTCTTTTATACCAAACTTTTGCTAAAAGATGGCCATTCCTTTGGGTGCAAGATAGGGAGTCACTTTTGAAAAATCTGTTTTTGCTGGCAGGTGGGAATAAAGTTGAGTGGGAAGGCATGACTTTTGGGTGAAAAGAAATTTAGATGCTTCCTATCTCTTTCCCTGAAACAGCCGTCAGTACCCATTACCATCTGGCATGGCAGAAATTCATATTTCCTCAAACTGTAATGACTGAGTTGTGATCATGTGAAGTAAATAATTTTGAAACCTGAGTGGTGCAAGACCATTCTGATAAGGAACATTTAATGGATTTCAGAGGGAAAGAAATTATTGCCATGATATAATAAATGATACAATTGCAATAAGTTCCATTTAACAATTACAAAATGATCCAACTAAGATCAAGGGTTAGACAGAAGAACATTTACATAAATTAAAAATAACTGTGCTCATGGATACAGCTAAAAATACTATTTACATGCAAACTGTATGAATACTAAAGTCTGGGTAAGGCTGAGAACTGCCTGTCTTTTGTATATTAAAGAAAATTAAATATCCTGTGCAAGGTAATAAAGAGCAAAATTAACAGATGCCACTGGCCTGTGTTTGGAATATTTGTTTAGCTTGACATAAACGAGAGGAGAAAATTTGGGATAGAACATTTACCACCAGATTTTTTCCTCCCCTGGCACTAATGTAGAAGAGGTGAAAAGGAAGAAAAAGTCTAGCTTCTAATTACTGAAAAGACTCTGGGAAAAGAATGGAAGAGTTTATCCATTCTGCTGCATCTCGGAACAGGCACAGCCTCGCAGCACAGAAACTGAGGTTACTTGGAAGGAAACTACTGCCCTTCAAAACTCATGGTTTCTGTTTTGTGATAACAAACAATACACTACATTTTGCTTATGAGAAATTTTGCAGCCATGAATTTAGACAATCTTTATTTTTATTATGCAAAACACACTGGGGCAACATTGGTAAATCCCAGAATACTTGAGTCAGTTTGCGGGGTGGTCAGGACAGGATAGAAGTTTTGAATATGTAAGTCAAATGTTGATATAAATTGGTTTCCCAAGATTATTTTTTGGGAGGCAGCAGATGTATAATGTTCCTGAAATGAAATGGACTATGACAGATATGCTAAATTTTTCTTAGGTAAGGTTCAGTGGGAACAGGCCCTATTTCATATTTTAAATTACCACTCTGTCACATTTTAATGCAAGAAACAGGATCTCCACTCACAGGATTTCCCCAGTTTTTAACTGCAGAGTACCAGTAAATCTTTGGGGTTTGTTTTACGGTTAAGAGTTCCACTACTTAAAGAAAAAATAATTAAACAGTAAAATAAAAAAGCCACAGAAGAAAATACATATATATTCCCACTTTAAAAAATTAAAAAAAGAAAAAAATAGTTCCTGCAACCTGTATATTTTACTAGAGCATAATATAACTAACACTGAGGCAACATCACACACTTCAAGTGCTTTTGCATTTTATGTGCATTTACTGTAATATGTATGTTTGAAATGCATTCTTTAGTCTTGTTAGTGATTCTTTTTAAATCACAAATACTATTTTATGCTATTGCAGGCTAATCTAATGTAATTTTCTGTGGATTATTTCTAATTTTCTATGGACTGTCTCCAAGACCTAACCAGAACAACACCTTTCTCATCTAGAATCACAGGGCTACCTACAGCTTGTGTGTGCAAATGGAATTATTAAACCAAAAGGAGATTAGTGGGGATCTTAAATATGTCTTTTCTTTAATAAATGTCCTTCGAGTCTTTCAGATCTCAGAATTTTATAACAATGTTTTATCTGAGATGTCAGAATCCCTTTTAGGAGATGCTAGCTACCAAGAAATTAATTTCTAAATAGTGGGGTGAAAAAGCCTGTTTTTAAAAAAATCATTGTTATTATTCTATTAACAAAGAAATATTAAATCAATTTTCTGTCAGGCATTTTTAATAAATACCTTACGGCAATGAAATATCTCCCTTCAATGACTCAAGAAGCCTTTAGTGTGCAAATAATCTTAGGAAGATGATACTTGAAGAGTTGATGAGATTAACTGCAATACTTAAGTGGTTGTTTATTAGCTCTAAACTACTGAACAGGTTAAAATGTATAATTGCTCAAGCTATTTTTAATATTTGCTACAATTATTAGCTAAGTCACAGCACTTTCCTGCTCTGCCATGAAAAATTATTGTTGCAGGATTCCTAAGACTCTAGTGTAAGTTTCTGTCTCTTGATTTTTCTTACATCCTCTGCTTCAGTAACTGCAAATGACACTAAGAGGTGATATTGTAGCTTTACTCTGACATAAAACACCACACATCTTTACAACAGAAAATGAAGGACAGTTTGTAAAACTAAAGAGATCTGGGTAGCCAGACTTGAAATTATCTGATTAACTTTGTAAACTAAAATACCAAAGCCATTACCCTCTATTTTTTAAAAAAATTGTGGTCTCCAGGGAGTTATCCTTTCATGGTTTTGTTCGAAAATACAAACTCTGGTGAAATTAATTTAAAAAGCACAGCATAATGAGTTCTTTCAGTTTGGAAATACTTCATGTCTATTATCAAAATACCTCGTTTAATTACTGAACAAATTACTTTGCAAGTATACAAACCACTGCAAAATAGGCTTTTATGAAAATATGCTTCAACTGTCTTTGTCCTTTCCTGTAGCTCTTAATATTTTTTCAGAGATATATTAATATTTAGACATACACAGTAATGGTTAAGCCATTGCAGTTCTGTCACAAGCAAAATTTTCCCTTCTGGTCTAAGTCTGAACATTTCAGAGGCTCCGAACATGATGTGATCAGCCAAGTGAGAATGGGACATCTTAAGGGCATACAAAATTGACAGCTGCTTAGACACAATTAAGTGCCTATATCTTTTGGATGAATAGTCAGTCCAGCCACTGTAAAATTTTCTAGATCAAATTCACAGCCATTAATAAAATATTATGAACATTGCTTGGCACAATCTATTAAATTTAACATAGCAATTGTTTTGGATATTTACCACTTATTATGTGAGATATTTTATTGTCCCAAATACAAATATCCACTCGGATTCCAACACTAATGGACTGGACACAAAACACCAAGCCTTTAGAAGCAAATTATGACAGAGTTGAAAAAAACATCCTTGAAGAACAAAATACTTAGCCATCAGTTTGAAGACCAAAATTCTAGAAATGTATGACCTAGATTTTTTGCAGCAACTGGTCATTCTTGAATCATCAGTATCTGCATACTTGACTCCAGGCAGCCCGATTGTCACACACTACTTTATGTCTCACTATTTGCAATGCAAATTCTTTTACCAGGTACTAAATTCAGAAACCCCAGAATGAAGGCACTCAATTCCACTAATCCCTTTCTAAAATTCTGGTCTGGAGGTGAACCCCAGTTTAAAATCAAATCCATTCGGAGATGTGATTTCTTTCTTTAAATCAACAATTTGCAGCCATGCGATGCAAAAGGGAAAACAAACCCAATAGCTCTCTAAGAATTGTTGCATTGTTTTGATCAGCCCACTTAGCACATACTAAAAAATAAAAATGTCATCACTTCAAAGAGACAGAAAGATCTTGTGTTTTCCCTGGGAGTAATTATCAGGCTGGTCGATGTAATTGTGACATCAATTTCACAAGTGATCCTGTGCTCACAGTTTATCAACAAAAATAACTTGGACATGAAAATCAAAGGCTGGGTTGCCCAGCCCATACTCCATTTCCTACTCCTACTCTATATATAAGCCGTACTTGAAATTTCATCTTTAACAATGATCACTTAATAACCAACAGGTGTTTTCAGTTGTTCTGCTTCTCTGGAATTTGATGAAAAGGGGTGTAACAGTTGACAAGGACTTGAACTTAAAAGAGAACATATCTTTGATGTCAAGCGTGTCTAAAGGATTCTCAAGTAAGAGTAATATGGAAATGGGCTCGCCACCACTCAATCTATTCCCAGCAGTTACCTGCTGGTCTAAGTGCCCCTGCACCATTATAAAAAACCTGTCAAGCATTCAAAATCAATTACACACAGGATGTCAAATGCTGCCACGCCAGCTGTCCTTTCAGTGCCCGCAGCTCTCACTGCCCATTTCCAGTCAAAAACACATCGAGCCACGCTGTTGTTTTCCTCTGCTGTGATTCACTGCGGTACACAATCTGACCTCCACATACCTTAATACCTTCATACACAAAGATGAATATTTATACACAACGATCGTATTCTAAACATTTGCATAATCACAGGTATAATGAAAAATTAAAGATATTTCAGGACACATTAACATCAAGCTTCAATTTTAAGGGGAAACCATTAAGTACTTAAGTTGCTCATGTGTGTTGCCTTTTTCAGTGATTGTATATGACACTAAAATGGAAAGGCAGATTTCAAATACATATCCTGCTGTCTCTTCTACACAGCACATGGACTTTAAAGCATTTATTTACCATGACATGCAGTAGGAATGAATAGTACAATTATTGAAAGATGTCCAAAAGAGTCCAAAGAGGATGGCTCCCTTTGGCTACAGAAGCAGCCCTCCCAATCTTATATTGAGTCACGTATTTCTCCCAGTGCTAAAAACTGTTTAATACCCACAAAGTTGGAGGGACAAGATGCTCACCTAGGTATTGATGACTGTATTTGATGTGAGTAACACTGAACTATAAAATAAAACATCCCACCACTGAGCCCCATCTTCTCGCTTTGTGATAACTTATTTTGATTTTACTGTTATTTGTTGAGATAGGGGGTTTTCTCCCTTTTCCAGATGAATTTTGGCATTAGCTTTAGTGGACAGACTTCTATTTGCAACATAAAGATTTCATTCTTTCTCAGAAGTAAACTCTTGTTCCAGGTAAAGCTCTTCAGTGGTTTGCAGAGTTCACAGAAGATGGTTCTATGGCCTTTCATTGAAACCAAAACTATAATGGAAACATTTTGCTTTCCTACAATGTTTTTCAGTCCAAAAGTTTTAAAAATCTTTTGAAACTTTTTGAAGAAAAATTGAGGCATCTAAATTGAGAGCATCTGTTCTGACACAATTCTATTGCAAGGAAATATTCAAAATACTTTATTTTCAGTCCAGTGTGAAAAAAAGATCAAACCAAAGCTGTTGTGTGGAAGAACTGACATACCCCAGAAAAGCTGAAAAAAGTTTACTGATAGTGTCAGGGACACTTTGTAATAAAAGTGCCAGAGGAATTAAACATGAGCTATTTGTCAAAAGCATTTGTATACACACTGACTGTGCGACTGTATCTGCTGGAGACAACACAAAATACCCCTTTTGAAACAAGGTGCTAAGGGAGCCAACAGAAAAACCCACTGTGCCACTTCAAAGGTGCACCTAGTGACAACTGTGTCCTCCTAGCATTCATCAGATTCACACTTGCTTTGCAAAACCCCTAAAAAATAACCCTTAGTATATTTTAAAAGACCCCAGCCTTCCCACATGGCTGCTTTTGCTGTTCCCTGCAAAGCTGGGTCTCTTGCCAGCAGCCATATGTAGCTGTGAAAGAGAGGTTAAGTCAGACAGCACAGTGAGACCTCAGTGCTGGGATTTCAGAAGAGTGTGGCTCCACATGTGCTGAGGAGGAAGCAGTATGATGACATTCTGTCTCTGGTACACACGATGTATTACAGCTATGGAAAGCTCTAGACATATTTTACTCTTGCTTTAAATCAGAAAGAAAGAGTGCCAAATGTTTGGGGGTTTTATCATGGAATAATCATGTCTTGCTGAATATACATAGCTACCAGTAACGCTGAAAGATGAGGCTGCTCCTCAGAAAGATCACATACATCCATTTCAAACAAATGCTAAACTTAATGCCCATATTTAAAGTTGAAAGCATGCTCTCTAGAACAGTGTAAGCAATGTTGTGCAATATTAATACTTGTATTTTGAAACAAAAAAGGAAAATAAATTCCAAATTTACATTTAGTCACTTGTTAGTCTTCTCTAATTATCCCATGCATTCACTCTAAATAAAGCCCTCTTACAAAACCCTCAGAAAAGTATCTATTTAGCAAGTAACAACTTTACCTGGCTCTGCTGGGCCTTTCAGCACCATCTCTCCCAAGACTAAATGGAATCCAAGACTTTGTTCTTCACTCTTCAATGAAGTTCTCGAGTGCTACAAAAAAAAGGAAGTGTTCATTAAATGTACTACTACTATAAATAATGGTCTGAGTGATAACAGATGAGTCACACAAATACATTTTAACAAATGAAACAGGGCAATTCACTTCCTCTTCAAAACAATTTGACACTGCTGTAATAAATTGATTGTCTCTCAAATGAACATGTATCATAGTTTCCAAGGTTACAGAAGTCTGCAGCCCTGAACAAGTTTTGTGTTCATTTTAACGTACTAAAACTTTGCACTTGTGATTTAGAACAATGGTACTAACACGGCAGTGGCCCACTGCACAGAGCTGCCCATGCTGTCTGAAATGAACCATTTGTGAAAGACAGAGAAGGATGAAATGGGCTTCTTGGACAGGTCTGAATAAATTACTGGATGCAGTTCTGTTCACGTGATCATCTTTAGAAACTTGTCACTGGAAAACTATGATGTTAATTTGCCTGAAGCAACTGCCTGTAATGCCCATCTGAAAAGTGTATTGTGGGACCAAAACCAGAAAAAAAAATTAATATTTGTTTGAAGAAAATGTCCCTTTAGTGACCCCACCAACCTAGAAAATGTCACCATCTATCAGAATCATCATCTCAACATAAACTAGCATCTCTGAAAAAGGTCAGAAATCAAAATGAAATACAAAAAATCCTTACAAAGGAAAACAAATTTGTTCAAATACCAATAGTGCTCCACGGGCAATAATGGTTGAAAAACAAGTTTTGGGAGTGCTTTCCTGATGAAGATGGTAACAATGAGTTTTTGGTGGGGAATGACTCTTATTTAATAGCTGACAGGAAAAACTTTTAACTGAGACCTAAATCCCTGTTTAAAAGGGGGACTAACATCAAGGTGGTCAAGACACCAATTAAATAGAACTACAATGGCTGCAACCAGACAAACTGAGGCTTTACTTCACATCACCTTTTTTAAATACACTTTACCAGCACATCTGTGCAGAGTGATCCAAATCTACCTTAATCAAACTAAACAGAGGTGGTGTGACCCTAAATAAATGCAGCTGGCAAGACCAATAATACAGAAAAGGAATTCTTTGTTTAGCTGACCTGTAAATGCCTTTAACAACCTGTGAACTGCTGAGCCCAATGTTTGAAGACTTGGGAACAGACTGATAATTCTCCACTTTTTTGGAATGGACTGTTTATGAAAAGAGTCTCACAAAACCAGTTCTATTTGGAAAAGGTTCTATTAAAATTCTTTGAAAGCAATGCTTTCACCCATTTGGACCAGGAGAATTTGCATCAACTGCTATGGGAGAATTAGTACACTGGCAGATTTGGCTGCATGATCAGAGGAGGTTTAAACACATTATGCCCTGCTTACAATGAACATTATTCCTCCTCAGCTCCTCTTCAGCTAGTCAGAACGCTCCTGAGTTTGATGCACCAGATGGCTAAGGGAGGGCCAGGAAACTCACTGCCGGGCACCCTGAGAGAAGCACATAAAGAACAATGTTAAGGGCAAGTGGCATTTTACGTCCTTTTTGTGCTGCTAGGCTGAAAAGTGGCAGCTACTGATAACCTGTTTGTGCGTTTGAATGATGTGAGAAAGCCATTTAGTTTGGAATTGAGAGGGAAGCCACGAAGGCATGTCAGCTAAATTACAGCTTGGCTGCCACCGCTGAGGCACAGAGGGATGCCTGGTGCTTCCAGGACACCTTCTGCACGAAGCTCCGGCACCACCTTATGAAAACGACGAGAAATGTGTGAAAACACCACATAATTGGGTGAGCTGTTCTGCCTTCCCAGTGCTCATTTCTATGAAGAAAGTTATAATTTGTTGAATCCCTGTGCAGGTTGCACTGGAAAGCACCCAAGGTGGCTTGTGGTACGGAGGGCAGGGTGGCCCCAGGCCCTGCTGGTTTGGGAAGCCCATTCCCACGTGTTGGCCATGGTAGCCAGATGTGAAGGGCTGCCCAAATGCAGGGCAGACTGATGGACCTGCCGACTCAACATCATTCTGCAGCAGGGAAATGCACTAAGTAGGAAGACACTAAGCTTATTTTTTCAGAACAAGAGACTATATATTTTCAATAAGTGTAGAACTGGTTGTTTCTGGGTCTTACACAGCACGACAGGAATGAAGTATCCTTCACTGAGCATTGACAATGCATGAAACGACATAGAGAAGTAGAAGTATTTATTAATTTATTTAACATTTAGCACTCTTGATTTGTGGTGCTCAATTCCACTTCGGCTTTCTCTACCTCCCTTTCACATTGTGACTGAAGCAGCACATTAAATGGCACTTCCAGGAGGAAATAAATAAGTTGGTCCATGTGTGTTTGGCAAAACAGCCAAAAAAAAAAAAATCTAGATCACAGCAAGACATTTNTGTTTCTGGGTCTTACACAGCACGACAGGAATGAAGTATCCTTCACTGAGCATTGACAATGCATGAAACGACATAGAGAAGTAGAAGTATTTATTAATTTATTTAACATTTAGCACTCTTGATTTGTGGTGCTCAATTCCACTTCGGCTTTCTCTACCTCCCTTTCACATCGTGACTGAAGCAGCACATTAAATGGCACTTCCAGGAGGAAATAAATAAGTTGGTCCATGTGTGTTTGGCAAAACAGCCAAAAAAAAAAAAATCTAGATCACAGCAAGACATTTAAGGGAGAGATTATGATTATTATTTTGGGGGCATTATGGACAATTAACCAGCACAACCAGGCTACAGAAAGGGGAAGTGGAATCTCCATTGTTTTAACTTGTTCCTAAAAGCATACAAGCACTCATGAAAGCAAAGACAGAGATTTGAGGTTTATCCAGGCCAATATAAAAGCTAAAGAAATCTCATATATAAAGAGAAAAATGCTTATGACATGTTACAAAGTAGTATGTATTGAAATACATAAAATGGACTATTACCAGAATGAATCTCAGAAAAATACATTTTCAGTTTTCCTCTTCAGTGATATTCTATCTACTGCAGAATAATAACCTGCTGGATAATTTTATCATTGTAAATGGTCTTTACTATTGACTTACACATCACTGGGTACTAAACTAAAAAGATTTAAATTCAGCTTTTAGGAAATTGCAAAATTTACAAGTTCAGCTTCTCTAAAGAATTTTTCTAATGCTATAAAGGCTAAACTAGATGTTCACAGCCTGATAGATTATGCCCATGTTCCTCAAAATTACTAATCTGTAGATTTCATAACACTTAATAGATTATAGGCTATGATGAACCCGACTTCAATTGAAATGCATGTTTTGAAAAGCCACAATCTCTAAATTATTAAGACAGAAAACCTCTAGACTGCTAATCCCTGTTACCATCTGTATTTGCAGGTTTGTAGCAGAATGGGGACTGATCTTCCTCTGAGACCATTTGCCAATTCTGTCAGTATTCAGTGCAGTGTAATATTATTCTCCAGGTAATGCAGCTTTGTTGCTTAGCAGCAGGTTCTGCTTGCATACCTGACAGCTTTGGCTAATTTAGATAGAAGTTTAAATAATTAAATAAATAAATAAAAAAGACCCAAACCCATAAAAACCCCACCAGTAAAAAGATTCTACTATCATCACTGGACACTGAAACAAGCCCGGAAAGTGAAGAGAAGAATACTTTCTGAGCTCTGACTTGTACTGAAAAAAATAATCTGACATTATGAAAGTACACAAAACTTCTTTAGCAACACATTGGTTCTCAAAGAGAATGAAACAAGTGATGGTATTTAGGCACTCAGTGGGAGTGAAATACCAAGGCAAAGGTGAAAGAGTCAACACGCACTGGGTTTTTAATCGTCATCTGTAGAAAACAAAGTTCACATCCCGTTGCAGAATATTCTACTAGACTTGACAGAGAGGCAGAAAGCACAAAATTCAGATCTCCAGTTACATATGTAGGCTTAGTGGTACCAGCAACAGACTGGCTTGTGCTATCAAGGTTGACTCATGTAATTTTGCCCAAATCTTTCAACGGGACTTTGGCTGATTTATTTTATCTCAAAGAAACACAGTACTTAACAATTCATTATCCCCACCTTTTATCTACATAAGTGATAGCCACTTCTGCAGAGACTTCTTCCTACATTGTACCCTTTGCGATGCTGCGAAAAAGATGGCATCATAAATCTCACACTCTGTTCTAAAGCTTAGATTTAGGTTTTACTTTAGATAAGATGTAGCAGAACAGTTACATATTGGGAGAAAAGTAGAGTGAAAAGATGATGAATGACACATAGTGGTCTTCTACCAAAATTTTGTCTGAAATTCACAAAAGGGTGATACAAAAAAGTGTAAACAAATTGAGAGTTGAGTCAGATACAGAGCCAAAATACCTTTGAGCTGTTGCTATATGTATATTAGATACCCCTTCACTTGAGACATCCATGAATTATTTTTTAACGTGTGGTCCAGGATTTTAACTCTGAGTGCAGAAAAAAGTGTAAATGATACAAGCTGAATCTACCAACTGAGATTCTCGTGCTGCCTCACTTCTAGAGCAAAATATTTCTCAGTTTAGGAAACTCACTCCCTTGCTGTGTGTACAAAAGCAAATGGATTCTGAAAGGGCAAGGAAAGAACTGTCATTATTCTTTCTTCATCTTTAAGCATTTTACAAACCCCTGGTTTTCGCTATCAATGCTATTTCCTGCCTTGACCACTCACTAAACAGATAGGAAAGTACAAACATTATCCACTCTAGTTCTAAATGTACAGTCCCTAAGTATCTAGTGAATAGCACAGTATTTGAAAATCTTTTCTAGACACAATATAAGTATTTCTCTCTGCAAAACTAGACAAAGAAAAGGAAGCTTACAGTGGGTCTAAATAAAGCCACTTAAGTTACTGACTTTTTAAAATATAATAATTCACTACAGTTTGGATTGGAGAACTTAAGGTAAAAATATGGAGCACAGGCAGCAGAAACATACACTGAAATGGGAGGAAACTAACACAAAAAACCCCAGAAACAGCCCAAACCTTGGTGCAGTTAAACTGAACCATCATATTCTGAGGTTTGGCTCTTGAAACTGTAGAAACAAGCAGCAGGTAATGGAATGAAAAATAATATTTCTTTTCAAGAAGTGAAGAGACGGATTAATTAGCTGTTCTCCAATTTATATGCATGATATAGCTGAGACTGAAGTTTTGATGTTTAACAGAAGAATAAATTGTCTTGCATGCTTTTGTTTTGCCAACAGTACATAAAAAGCAGATCAAGAAATGGATAGAACACTTTCTTTTTTGACCAACAAATTTTAATTGAGTATTTCTCTTGCAAAAATAACCACTATAAATGGATAGCTGATTGACATTATTACTATTATTATTATTACTAGGAGGAGGAGAAGGGAAACAGTTGAAAAAAATGTATTTGGCTCACCGCATGAACAGTGGATAGTCAATTTATTTGCATTTTCCAAAATACCTTTGTTTTCGTCATAGCTCTAGGTTCAACCACACAATAAGCACTCTCCAATTTGATGACAGAATCAGGTGGACATTTTTAGAGGAAAATTCTGGGGAATTTGGTATTTCATGCTAGAATTAATGTTACTGAATAATGGAATTTAAATAGTGGGTAGGCTTTGCTTGGAGGAGCATAGGACAAAGTCCTGATGGCTGATGGGAAACAGCAACTGACTGTGGACTGACACTCAACAATTAAGCACAATTTCTGCTGGTGTTGTTTTTCAGACTGCCATGGCACTGTAAAATTTCTTTGCAATCGTAAAAGAGAGTAACAGTTGTCTTGCTTTTTTACAAAAAGTTCCTTTCCTTCACAAAGATGACAGTGGAGAAAAACATTTGAGACGTGGCTGTCAGAATATTCGAGAAACTACAAACTTCCTTATTCCTCCGTGGAATAGCAAACAAAATCAAAGCCAACTTTCAATCCTTCTAAACCCAAACCAGCTGTGTGTCCTGATGCAGTCCCAAGTCCATCTCAGAGGGAGACCCAAATGAGCAGCAGATCCCTGCTCTGTCACAGAAGGAAGAGGAGGCAGCTGCACTGGCCAGGATGACCAGCAGACCACGGCGTGACACAATACCTACGAGTCTGTCTCTCAAGCCTTGCTGACAGCTGTGCTTACATCCATGGAAAACAAATTTTTCTCGTGCACACAAAAGCCAGAAAATTAAAATTAAAAACCTGTGAATTCATCATATTCTCTTTTCTAGGTTAACCATATCTATTTGATGTGCCTTAGTATGCTCAGAGCAAATTAGCTGGTTGCTGAAAAATCAATCTCATTTTCAGAACCACAGAACAAAGCCTCTTGCCACACTTGCTCCCCAGTAATACAAAGATATTTTATAGCAAGAATAGCTGTATTTCTTTCAATAAAGAGACAAGGGAAGAAAAGAAGCTTAGCATACCAACAGATAAAATATATTTCACTTTTCTCTTGTAAAACAGAAGTCAGAACCTCTGGGTTTGCATAGTGCAAATTAATGAAATGGTATAAGCAGTCCTCCAAAAATTATATATATAAAATCAAACTTTCAGATTAAAGGATTTGTCACTGAATATTTTATAAAAATAAATTTGTGTAAAGCCTTTGGCATTATGAAAAAAACACCTGAGTCTGAAGCAATAGAAAGAAAAATATTTCACTGATTAAATTTCTTGAATTAATCTGTGATGTAGCTGTCATATTTTCATTTTTTGCCTAAAAGAGGATATAGCTACAATACATGCCTTTGTTCTGTCAACAGCAGATCAAAAGCAGACAGGAAACAAGGCAGAATTCTTTTCTTCCCTGTTTATTACTTCACGCCTGTTTATTCATGACTCCTTGCAAACTGCTGAAGGCCTAAATCATAACCCAGCTCAGCCCAAAATGGTTGGGTTGTTTCAAATATGCTCAAGCAGCTTTGCAAATGATAAAAATCACCTTATCCCACATCTTCATACATGTTTAGGCTGATAATAACATCAATGCCCTTTTAAGGAAGCAAGCCTTTATTAGTAAAAATAATTGGACTTCAAATGAGACCTTTAAGAAGGGTTATGTTCCAGAAATAGTTAATTGTAGGTGCCATTCATGTGGCAATATAAGGGTCAATTTTCACTTTGTTACGTGAAAAAACATTTAAAATATTAACTTTTATAATAAACACACTCTGGGCTTTATGTATTTCTGTCACTCTTTAGCTGGGAGGCTATGAAAAACACACAACATATTCTTTTGTATCCCAGGCAAAATTAGTTTGAAGATATGGAGATACTGCCTCAAGAGGTGGATTAGCTCTGCAGGCTGTTATTTCTAGAGACCTGGTTTGAACCCTGATGTCTCATTCCAGGCCACAGTCTATGAGCACATCTTCTCTGGCTGTTGGGTAGGGCCAGCAGACTCACATGGCCAATGCCACACCTAACAAAGGAGTTAAAAACGTGAAACCATAGAGGTTAGTGGAATAGCAGCCTGAAATGAAGTTTATTTAAAAGAAATCATCATACAAACCCCTGTGGAAAACAGTAGGATATCACAACTTGTCCAATTATTTATCTTAGGTACACGTGAAGGATGCTGTTTTCCAAGATTTGACTCTTCTTAAAAAGAGACAACTTGGATTATCCTAAAAGCACCTCCGTGACAGTAGGCAAAGATCTTTTCTGAAAGTCATAAAAATCTTTCATTATAGAAACCCTTGAGAAGTGCTTAAGATAAAGTCCAGGGGTGCTGTATAAAGTCATGTATCTGAGCCACATATTTCTAAAGGTTGGTAGTCGATCTTTACAAAGAAAGAAATAAGGTAAATACTTCTTGAAAGAACAGTGCAATCACCAATTTACTGGGATGAGTCAAATTAGAAGACCTGGAACTGAGCACACAACTGCTTCATTAATTTTCCATGTATTTTTCCAATTTCACAACATAAAAAGGAAACTGTCTCAATCAGATTAGCCAACAGAATCTGTTTCTTCTCAAGGCTCATCACTGTCCTGATATCCAGAACTTTTTACCTGCTTCATCATTCCTTCATACTCTCTTCACATATGGCTTCCAACAGCTGTGATAGGCAAATCATTTTAAAGAAATGAAACATAATCATTAACTACAGAAATATAAAGAAGTTTAATAATTTCTAAAGAAAAAAGCTTTCATCTGGGCAGCTCTTGTCAAGAGCCCCTGGCTAGCAGCAAGACTTCAAAATTTACCATTTTACTATACAAAGAACATTAAGCTATTATAGGTGCCACCCAGGAATAGAAGAAAAAATAACTTATTTTATCTGACACTGATGGATTGGAATTAAAATATAAATGAATTAGGCACGTTTAGATAATTTTCATAACTGCAGTTGCTAGATGTCAGGGTTTCAGTGCAAATCTCATATCGAATATTACTTTATGGCTTCCCTAGACAAACAGATGGTCTCCTCCAACAAGAAGGCACACCAGAGAAAAGAATGAACCTGCATTAATTCTGACAGCACACTTTAAAGAGAAATTAATTTCTTCCTCAGTCTAAATTTAAATAATCATTTAGGTCTCAAATCAGTAACAATGTTTGGCTCCCATTCTAGAATAGCCCACATAATGCCACAGAGGCCTTCAGAAGCCCAGCATGACCATCTGCAACGTAGGAGCCTGAACATATTTTTTTCTTTAAATTGAGTTATACCCTTTGGTGGTAGTTACCCAGGTCCTATAATTATCTAGGGGTGCAAATGGTACCTTAGAAAAAGAAAACAAAAACAAAAAGCACAAACACAAAAAAAAAAAAAAANACGGACAGGGGACATGGGGGAGGACCGACAGGAGACGTGGGGGAGGTTGTTAAAATCAAAGCAGGTCCATGAGCCCTCCAGTGCCACTTCCGCAGCTCCTGTAGCACGAGCAGCCATGTGCAGGTCAGACACCTCTACTGAGGTGACAACAGAGTAGCCCTGGCCTCTGCTACGTGATGGATGGCCTTATCACCGGCCAACAGAGATCTCTTTGGACAGCAGACACCACCACAAAATGTGTGTGAGACAACCATGCACTTACCACACGGTGCTACATCCACACAGCTATTCCCTAGCTGGGTTCCTTTGCAACTAANTCTCCAGGGGATGGCACAGAGCCAGCCTGGCTCCTCCAGCAGGCTGCAGGAGATGGGTGCTGCAGGAGATACCTACAGCACTGCCTGGACAGTGCCCGGGGCCTGGGGCTGCGCTGGGCGGGCAAGGGCAGA